>OW119927.1:85330909-85720909 GCA_933210815.1 Meta bourneti
ATGAAGTCTTTGCCAACGTCTTGTTGGTACAGGCCATGGTTGTAAAGGCATTTTTGCCGAAGTATTTTGCACTTTGGCACATGATACATGATCTAATAAAGTTTTTGATATCTTGATCAAATCCTGGCCACGAAAGATAATTTCTTGCTAACATTTTGGTTCTTACTATACCGTTATGTTCCTGATGTAGTAACTCTAAAATTTGACTTCTTAGACTTTCCGGAATTACAATTCTAAAACCCCACATTAGGCAATCGTCATCTAATGAAATTTCACTTTGTTTACTAGAATAAGGTTGTAATTCCTTGCCAGTCTGAGAAGACCAACCATGGAATGTGTACCGCATTACCCGACAGGATCTTGTCTTTCTGGGTCGCCTCTGAAATATCTTTCAATGTCAACGGAGCCTGGGTACTACAAGAAAAACAACCAATTATTTCATCAAAAAGTTTTTACCCGAAAAGAAATTGCACGAAAGTTCAAGATGGCGATTGTCCCGAATCGGAAGTCTCGATAAGCATCAGCGTTTCGTATCTCGGATCCTTTCCTGTATTGAATTTCGTAATCGTATGCTGATAACATTAGAGCTCATCTTTGTAATCTGGCTGCTGCTAAAGTTGGAATACCCTTCTTTTCTCCAAAAATGGTGGTAAGGGGTTTGATCTGTCACCAATACGAACTTTCTTCCGCAAAGATACTTATGAAATTTGTTTACTGCGAATACTATCGCAAGTGCCTCTTTTTTTACCTGTGCGTAATATTTTTCTGCCGAACTAAGTGTTTTGGATGCGAATAGTATCGGACGCTCTTCACCCTCGTCCATGATATGCGATAAGACGGTTCCGATCCCCTTGTTCGACGCATCGCATGTTAGTAATAGAGGTTTCTGTGAATCATAGTACAAGTTAAGAGTTAGTGGTCAGCCAGATTTTACTTTCCTGAAAAATTTGTTCAATCCACTCTCAAGACGAATTTAGTATTTTATATAAATCCGCTACTTTTTTGATGAAAACTTTTTAATAAATTTTCCTTAAAAGTTTAATAAACCTAGATACGAACGTAATTCTTCACAACATGTAGGTTCCAGGGCTTCTATAATTGCGTTAAGCAAATCCAGATTTGGTGAAATTCCCGTTCGCATTGATATATCCCAAATATTTTACTTGCGTTTGTAGGAGTTGACACTTAGGAAAATTTACGCTTATTCCCGTATTCTGGAATTTTCCAATGACTTTTTCTAAGTTTTACCGCCTTTGAATATGAATCACTGACTAAAAGTACGTCATCTAATTAACAAAACGCTCCCGATATATTTTTTAGAATGTCATCCATAACTTATTGGAATTGAAACGGTGCCGATTTAGTCCCGATTTAATCCCGAAAGTCTACGGTAAGTAAACAGTCCTCGATGGGTGGTTATCGTTAGGAATTTTTGCGAATCTTTCGCTACGGGAAGTCATTGATTTGAGGGGGGCATCTGCTTACCAACAACACTAATCACTTTTCCACCCGCTAGATGGGTAAACAACTCTTCGGTAATGCATAGTGCGTTGTTTCTAAAACAGGGTTTAGGGTTACCTTGTAATCTGCAAATTCTAATTTTTCTATTAGCCTTGGGAACAACTACAAGTGGAGTAGCCCATTCTGAATGCTCAACTTTGTAAAGAATTCCCTCATTAACTAGTTTGTCCAATTCTTGATCCACTTTAGCTTTCATAGCAAATGGTAACGGTCGAGCTTTGCAAAATTTTGGTTGGACACCTTCCTTAATGTAGATAGACCCTTGTTTTCTCTTAACTTCTCCAATTTTGGAGTTAAAAACTTTTTCGTACTTTATTTTTAATTTATTTACAATTTCCGTACTAGACTTCCTCCACTTTTAATATTTCATTCCAATTTAACTTAATTACTGAAAATCAATCTCTACCTAGTAAGGCAGGTATTGTTTTCCTGGAATTATTTACGACTATTAAAGGCAAAAGATACGTCTTACCTTCATATTTGACGTTCACGTTAACTTTTCCTTGTACGTCTAATTTCTCACCTAGATACGTATTCAAAACTATACGCCTTTTCCATTTTCAGTTTTGCCAATGCTGGGGTACCTCTGTAAACATGCTCCAATTTCGAGCTGCATCTTCATTTACACCCCTTCCAGTTCCATGTCACACAGTATTGCAGGATTGATTTGTTTACATTTGAAACTTTGAATCCTTCTGTCGGCTAACTTGCATCATTTCGCCGGACATTTTGTTGTACGATATTTCCCGATAATGCGCTTCTTCCATATCACTGTTGTCATCAACTTGAAGAACTTTCTTCTTCCTGCATGCCCGTGCTAATTGTCCAGTTTTGCGACATATCCGGCAGTCATAGCTTCTGTAACGACAATCTTGAGGTCGATGATTGCATCCATTGCAGCGATAACAGGAATCTTTCCTTCGCGTTTCTTCTCGCCAGGCCCCTGTGCGGTCATTTGTTATTGCTGTTCCTGGGGTTTCTTTCTGTAGAATTCTGTCCTCTCTCATGACGTGTTCTGACGTCCCTTCACCTTCAAGATCTCAGCTTGTATACCAGTGTTACTGGACCACATAATCTTGTTTTGACTCCTGGTTTGTTCCCAAATCTTAGTCTTGTTGCACGTTCTCTCAAAATGCATTTCTTCTGCTAACAGTATTCGTCTAAGTTGATCAACCAGTAATCCGCTTATCAGCCGTTCACGTAGAGCTTTGATGAATTTTCCTAATTTGCACGTAGAAGCCAAGTGCTTGAGAACCACGATGTAATCGCTTATCGATTCTCCAGGACGCTGGTTACGTGAATTAAAAGCGTTTAGTTCACCCACTGTTAACCTTTCAGGTTCGTAATTGAAAATTTCCAAGACTTCAAATGATTTCTCGTCCAATACTGTTGGTGATACCAAATCTATCAATGTATCAACTACTTTCTGGCCTACTAATGTAATAAATATTGAAAGCTTCTTTTCTTCCACATTATTTGCGATCATGAAATGCTTCAACCGCATTAGATAAGAATTCACATCTTCTCCCGGTCAGTATTTAGATAGTTGATCAGTTGATGTCATCCTGATAATATAGCTTTTCCTCGTCGCCACTTTTATATCTTGATTACTTGTAGCCATCTGGTCGTGCGTGAGTACAGCAAGAATGAGACCTGATTTGAGCTAACACAAAATCTGATTTATTGATGATGGTTCATGTTTAAATATGAACCCTATATAAACAGTTAGTTTGTATACTTATTTGCATACAATACACTACACCGAGAATTGAAGATACCAGACCCAGAATTGATCCGAGATCAACGGTGATGACGGAAGATGACCCATTGGGAATGGAATAGACTCGAAGTTAACGGCGGACGAATCCTGGGAAAGGTCTCGTAAGGAAACGAATCCTCAAAAGCAGTATAAACCAGTTCAACCAAGCATCGTGGAATCACCAAGACTCAACAATCATCATCGCCAAGTGGTCCCACAGAATCCACTAATAGCGAGATCCTGCCTAAGTGGGGTGAAGTCTCCACCTAATCCTCCAGATGAAGAATCACGTCCGGAGGTTCCCATGTGAAGGAGATTGCAGAGGGGGGTATTTCAATTAACGTCACACTGGAGCAACACAACGGGCTATTGGTGACGGTCCGGGATCCATCCCGAAGGGAAAGATCCGAGGACAACACCACGTAATTTTGAACCACGGTCAGATGACGAGGCAACACCTGAGCTGGCACCCCACTCTCCAAACTTCCACACCACGCTAACGTGAGGACATTTGAGGTCACGAGAGATTTAATGTGCACCAGCCCCCTTTGTACACGACGGTGTTTGGCTGGATTCGAACTCGCAACTCTTCGATTGCTAGTCCGTTACTCTTCCAACCGGGCCACCGCGGCCCCTGGAGATCGCAGAGGATTCGCCAACCACCAGATAGACTTACCTATACATGGACCTGTGTATAGTATATTTTAAAAGATTATTTTAGTTTGTTAATTTAATATTGATATCCTCTTAATTGTAGTGGAAGGGAGTCTAGTGTATGCAAATCAGTATACAAACTGTAACTGTGTTTATATAGGATTCATATATAAACGTGAACCATCATCAATAAATCAGGTTTTGTTTTAGCTCAAATCACGTCTCATTCTTGCTGTACTCACGCACGAACAGATGGCTACAGATAATCAAGATAAAAAAGGTAGGTAGTTAATTAAGGTCGCACTAGAGTAATAAAACGGGCTATTATTTACTTGCAGCGATTCTGGATATTCGGCGACCTTTCTTCAACGAAATGCTTTGGTAAACATTTTTCATTGCTAGTTTTCAAACACTAATCGACTCCGTAGTTGCGGCATCCTGAATGATTTTAACTAATACGGTAAGTAGTTGGGATATACGTCTCTGGAGCAACAGAACGAGTTGTTGGCGACGAACGGGATCCACCCCCCGAAGCGTAAGATCCGAAGACAGTACCTTGTCATTTAGATGAACAGGTCAACAACTGAGATGGCACCCCACTCTCCAAACTTCCACAGAGGTAGCTACGTTGGTATTTTAATTAACGTCGCACTTGAGCCACACAAAGGGCTATTGGCGACGGTTAGGGATCAATCCCCTAGGAAAGGTCCAAGGACAACACGTAATTTTGAATCGCGGTCAGATGACGAGATCAACACCTGAAGTGGCACCCTACTCCTCTCGGAAATCTCCTGACGCTCAGAAGGTACATGTTATTCACACAAAGGGGGGGTATTTCAATTAACGTCACACTGGAGCAACACAACGGGCTATTGGTGACGGTCCGGGATCAATCCCAAAGGGAAAGATCCGAGGACAACACCACGTAATTTTGAACCACGGTCAGATGACGAGGCAACACCTGAGCTGGCACCCCACTCTCCAAACTTCCACACCACGCCAACGTGAGGACATTTGAGGCCACGACAGATTTAACGTGCACCAGCCCCCTTTGTACACGACGGTGTTTTGGCTGGATTCGAACTCGCAACCCTTCGGTTGCAAGTCCGTTACTCTTCCAACCGGGCCACCGCGGCCCCCTATTCACACAAAGGATGATCGATTGGGTTGTATGGGCCAAATGCCATATTTGGCCACATTGCGCCATACACAAGACAAAGTAATATATACACACAAGGCTGGTTGGTTTTTAGGGGTTTTATGGCGCAAAGGCCATATTTGGCGATGCTGCTCCAGACTCAAGACACAATATCAAGTAATAGACACACCATAAAAGCTTTACTGACACAGATGAGAGAAATACACCCAAGTAGGAATCGAACCTGCACCGCCTACAACTCAAAGGTTGCTAGCGTACTCACTGAGCCACGATGGCCCCAATGAACCTTGATGTTGGGGAAAAGAGCAAAATAAAGCGTTTCAGAAAGCAAGACTCTCGTGACTTCATCTCTGTGGATTCATTTCGATGATGACAAATAAGTAATTCTTGCCTGTGAAGCAGTCCTGTTGGGGTCATACCGTGGAAGCGCCATTTTTAGAGCAAGAGAAAAGGAAACACCAGCCATAGGGGCCCTCCAAAGTAAAATCCCGGCTGCGATACTAAGTTAACACGTTTAATCGCTTTTGAGTTACAATTTTCTTGTCAAAAAGTCGCAATCCACCCTCAATTCATCACCTTCGAATAAACCTTCCTTCGTCACCGTGATTCAAAATTACGTGGTGCCATCCTGGGATCTTTTCCCTTTGGGATCGATCCCGGATCGTCGCCAACATCCCGTCGTGTTGCTCCAGCGTGACGTTAATTAAAATACCTACCTCGAATAAACCTTCGAGCACAATAACCTTTAATGCAACATTCCTCATCCAGGTATCCAATACCCTGTGCAGAAATCGGAAGACGCTCGATACCCAAAGATGACTCACCCGAGCAGAAGAGAAACACAGGAAGCTCTTTTTACCACTCTAATCGATTATTTATTCTCCCGAGTGGTTTGGTTTTCCATTTTCTTGGTCTTCCTTTTTTCGGCAAGACATTCACGGAAATGAAACGCGATGCCGCATCCCCCCGTCCTGCGAATCTGTGGACCGCAGAGAGCTTCTCCGCTTCAGAGATCTGTCTTGAGTCTTCTTGAAGCAGGACACCCACTGCGAACGGCCGGTTCGGTTGGGCTCGGCACGCTTCGCCCCGGCAACCCATCGCGAAGGGCTCAGTTCGGTGGGTTCGTGGTGCCTCACTGCGGGAAGGTTGTAGTCGGCGCAGGTTCGATTCCTCCCTGTGTCAGCAACACTTTCCATGTATGGTATTTGGTATTTGGTATTTCAATTAACGTCACACTGGAGCAACACAATGGGCTATTATTCCATGTATGTGAATGCCATTAATTGATATTGTATTTCTTGTGCTTGACAACGAATGGCCCTTGCGCCATAAATACCGAACCAACCGTCGGCACAACCGGTGAAAGAGTATTTCAGCAAACATGAATATCGTCAATTGCAGAACAGAAGACACAAGATATTTTTAGAAAACATTTACCCTCCAAGTGGTTTGGACGATATATCTCGTCCATCACTGTCTGACGAATTTTGCTTACGACGAGAGTCAAGTAAAATTGGTAGCTAGGTAGGTAGTTGAATGTTAGTCGCACTGGAGCAGCAGCACGAAGCTATTGGCGACGGTCCGAGAACAATCCCGAAATCTCTGGATCTATGACAGCTCGTAATTTTGAAACACGGTCAGATGGCGAGGTCACACCTAAGCTTGCATTCCGATCCGGTCGCTATTCCGCGACTCTACCAACTGGGCTACCAAGGCACAGTGGAAGGGCGAGGCTGAAAAATAATTTCCAATTAGATTCTCCAATCAAAACCGTTCACCTTGGCTTCTCAGCTAAGAACTGGTTCCTCGGTGAGAGATGTCACCTGACTGCAACGTCGTCGAACTCTAGAGTCCGGAATTAAAATACTAACACACAAGTAAATGCATTTCTGAGTAAATATTATGAGAAAGCATCTTCTTTTACCTGGAAGCGGTTACGTACTTCCTTGGAAAGATTCCATTGCTCTTTTCCTTAGAATAGAATTGGGTACCTTTTGGAATAAAATTAGGTTAGGTTACCACGGTAGCGTATTTAGTAGAGCGACGGATTAGCAACCGGAGGGTTCCGAATTTGAAACTCGATCAAACTAAAAACCGTCGTGTACGTGCGAGACTGGTAAAATCTGTCGTGGTCTCATGTCCTCACGTTAGTGATGTGGAAGTTTGGACAGTAGGGTGCCGTCTCAGGTGTTGACCTCGTCATCGGACCGTGGCTCAATATTACTTTGAGCCGTCTTGGATCTTTTACTTCGGGATTGATCCCGGACCGTCGTCAATAGCCCGTTGCTCAAGTGCTACGTTGATTGAATTATCCCAATCCCCACAATAATTCAAAGTTGACTTCGAAAATCACTTACTGACATTTCTATCTTGACATGAGGTGTTTTACTGACTAGCTGTACAGTTTCGAGAAAATCGATCCAGCAGCTTTTTTTATCACGCATAATTCATAGTTAAACAAATTCAATCCCCTCATCCCGGTTTGTAAATGTTTCGCTACACCACTGCTTATGAGTTCGTTTTTATAATATGAACCGCATATCGAGTATTATGTTGTAGGGAGGTAGTTAGTTAGTTAACGTAACACTAGAGCGGGACACGAGGACACACACACAACACCGCGTCATTTTGAACCACAGTCAGATGACGAGGTCAACACCACACTCTCCAAACTTCCACACCACTCCAACGTGAGGAGATTTGAGGCCACGACAGGTTTAACTCTCGACCCTCCGGTTCGCGATTCGTTACTCTTCCAACCTGGCTAAAGCGGCCCGGCATTATGCTATATGCCTATTTGCTAGTTTCAGAAAATCCGAGAGCCGTGAGCTTATACAGCAGCGATATTGCCTTAATTAAATGACTGGCTCCTAAATTAAAGCCATCGTCGAATGTTCAGATCAATACGGTTTCCAGCACTGCGCTCCTACATTCGCAGAACTAATCACTTGAAGCACACGAACTAGAATAACACTTAGCTTGATCCAGGGTTTAACATGATCCTAGACAACATTTAACTTCTTAGCAATTACCTTGGGATTAATTAAGAAATTAGCAATTATTAATTAATTAAGATAAAACAATTCCAAACAGTCAATGCGATTAAAGATAAATATATAAGTTGGCTTATATAGCCAGGGATTTCATTTCGGAGGCAGCGCAAAGTTGTAGATACAATTTTTATGCGAAATAATGGTCTGGATCTTGTAGGGAGAATTTGGAACATTCTAATCCTTAAAGCTTATGTTTGTTACTAGATTTATTTCAAAGTAAGGTATTACTTTGCATAAAAAAGATGATGTATATCAGTTGATCCCTTAAATAATATAAATTAAATACGCTACTGTTTGTGAAAATTGCAACACCATGAAGGAATCATGCAAATTAAACGAAACTTGCAGGAAATGCAAAACAGGTTAGGATATGCAGATGATTAGAATTACAAAGCGATCACGCATGTGTAGGCCGAGAAACACCCTCTAAACTTCCAAGTGACCCGTGTATAAAAAGCACTGTAAAGGTGTTAAAATGTGTGTATCGTCGTTGGACTGCTGTAAATGATTGATTAGAAGTCAATATGCCTCGCCAAAAACGCAGAGTGCCATACGAGCAACTAACGGAGTTCGAACGGGGCCGCATGATCGGCCTCCGTGAGGGTGGACTTTCGTATCGTGAAATCGCCACTCGCATGGGGCGTAATGCCACAACAGTGATACATTGGGGAAGGGATGGACCATGGAGAACCGGACAATTCGAAACCGCGGCAGTGGGCCACGCAATATGATGTCACCACGGGACGACAGACACCTCATCCGCATGGCGGTGCGGGACCGTTCAGCGACCTCTCGTGCGTTTGCACACATTGGAGCACGTCTACAGGTGTGTCATTGTCTGCCCCACGGTTCGTCGACGTCTGCTGCGCCGTGGGCTACGTGCAAGGATTCCGCATGCGCAGGATTCCCTTGACGCTGAACAACCTGCGCCTCCGGCTACAATGGGCTCACCAACACAGCCAATGGCGTGCAGATTGGCAACAAATCGTCTTAAACGAGTCCCGTTACAATCTGGATTATAACGATGGACGCGTACTCGTCAGACGCTACAGAGGTGAACGCCTTCTCCCGGAGTGTCTTATTCAGCGTCATACTGGACGAATGCCTGGCGTTATGATCTGAGGCGCTATTGGATATCATGGGCGATCCCGCCTACTCCAAATCGTGGGGACCCTGAACAGCGGGCACTACATCAGGGAAGTTGTGGAGCCCGAGGTCCTACCCCTCCTGCAACGCATTCCCGGAGCTGTATTTCAGCAAGACATTGCCCGTCCACATGATATAGCTCGGAATGTACAAGCCTTCTTCAGTGCACGACAGGTTCCGCTTCTTCCATGACCTGCACGTTCCCCGGATATATTGGGCATGTCTGGGATTACATCGGACGGCGACTCGCTCGTACCGCTCGTCGGGCAGAGAGTATTGCTGAACTTTGGCATCAGAATGGCCATCTGGAATGCCATTCCTCAGCATGACATTCAGAATCTATGATTCGATGCCACGACGTGTACAGGCTCTCATCGTTGCACGTAGCGGCTGCAAAGATATTGATTTTCGGCATTATTTTTGTTTTATTGCTCTGTAAATTTGATCGTTTATTTAAACCACTATAAGTAATACGTGGAATAAATTTCATTTATTTCTGATGATTCTTCCGTAGTGTTGCAATTTTCACAATCAGTAGTATATTTAGATCTACGTACCTACATGTTTTCTACAGAGCAGGGAGATAGTTGAAATAACGTTGCACTGGAGCAACACAATGGGGTATTGGCGACGGTGCGGGATTAGTTCCGAAGGGAGAGATCCAATTACAACGTCTGGTAATTTGGAACCACGGTCAGATGACGAGTTCAACACCTGAACTGATACCTTACTCTTCAAACTTCCACATGAGTCCTCGACAAATATACAGTGCACCAGCCCCAGGTACACGACGGTCTTTGGTTGGATCGGTTTTCAAGTTCGGTTGCTAATCCCGACACCGCCAAATAAGCTACCGTAGCCACACTATTCCATGGGATTCTATTCTAAGGAAAAGAGCAAAATAAACCGTCCAAGGGAAAACGTGACCGTTTCCACTTAAAACAAGATGTCTTCTCATAATATTGATCCAGAAAATAAGTTAAGATTTAACAGTTTTAACGTGCACCATCTCACAAGTACGCGACGTTCTTTATTTGAATCGAGTTTCGCACACGCATCCCTCCGATTGCAAATCAGCGACTAAGTTGACACAGCGGACGTATCCACTTCAGCCTCATCGGTTTTATTTCTGGCTTTTTGAAGTGTTGATATGTCTGTAACAGATCTGATCGAGCGGTACACTAGGTGAATACAGAGAGGAACGCAATCTTGCCATAAATGATTTATTACATACATATAAGACAGTTCACTATTTACAGACTAAACACATCGCACCGTCCACTATACGAATATCTGTTCTAAACTAAACTTAAGAACTACAATCACCTCATTTATTTTGTGACCTTTTTATTTGAGGCCACGCGCTGGTAGACTTGCAGCATTTTATGTTTATTGAATTTTGATTAATTTATATTTTTAATTACTAGTTATTTATTTCACCAGTCTTCATATGGAATCACCTCCGTACAACTGTGAATCTCACAATGTCGATACGTGATTGTACGCACGATATTGTTGATTTATTTAATAAGCAATATCAATCTATATGAATTAATTATAGATTGATATTGATATCCACCTGTTATTTGCTTTTATTTTACAGTTATGCAATTATATTTTATTTGTAAAAACATTCAAAAATTTAAAGCTGCACTAACTTCACCATTCTCCTAACACTGGAAGAGTTTTTACGGATATTGCTGTAAAAACAGTCGTAAAGGGATACACATTAAAAGATTATATAACCATTCTATTTTAGGGTAGATATTAACTGATTAGTGACTTATCGGTGTTTTAACAATGCAAATAAAGAAGTTGGTGTTAATAATTCTATTAAAAAACAAGAGTTTAATTTGTTATTGCTTTTTAAGAAATTTCTGTCTGAAATTTCACAATATTTAGAACTATACGATAGTAGTTTTAAACTTTAATGTACAGGAGAATTAAATTAGTTTTTGATCTGTACATGGTCACATTATCTTTCTAATGATTCTCTAAAGATGACATTTAATTTCGTTAAAAAGATTACTTAAAAAGTGTTTACAAGCTACTCATTGGAATAATGCTTAGTTTTCGTTTCATAACCGAAAATAAAAGATGAAAAATTAATGAATTATTTTTTCTTTTTAATATTTCCTTTATATATTATAAAGTAATCCTTTACTCATAATTAAAAAATCTTACTATCTAATGTGAAAGACAATCATTTCCTAGTGGAACATTCTAAATGATATTCTCTTTATAAGAAGTTTAAACAAAATAGCCGTGCTTCATTTTCTATTTCACTGCACACTACAATTAATCATAAAATAAAAGAAATTATTAGAAAGAAAGCAATAAAAGACATTTTCTGACAAAATTAATTCCAAGACGATTGAATTTTCAAACCGAAAATACGGCTTAATATCGCTTGCCACTTTTATAACTATTGAAATCGTTTGACAGAAATCAAATTGAAAGAAAACATCGTTTGCGTTGAATATAACAAAATGTGATAGTGAAAATTCGATGCAGAGATGTTTAAATTTTGAATATTCTACTTTAAAATAATCCAATTAATAAGCATAAAGAAAATATTTCGAAAATAATTATCATTGAAAATGTAATAATTATATTTTTTTCTGTATTATAAATTTTTAAGGAAAAGCATTCTGAAAAGTTAATAAAATTATTTCTCTGTTCTTATTACGTTCGTACGTATCTGGCAACACATATCAGCACAAAATATTTTCATTTATTGGTCGTTTTAGACTGGTATAAAATGCTCTAGCTGGCTGACAAGTATTTAGTACAGAGAATTTATTCCGACATTAAAACTCGAGCAGTTTCAAATTTCACCGAAAAACGAAGCGTTTTCGTGCTGTCATAAGATCTCAAATAACTTTCGCAACGCCGAAATTATTATCGAATTCTCAGAGTGTTCTAAGAGACGCACGTAGCAAAAGAATACGGAGAATTTCGAGAACGGAATACGCCTTCTTTAAAGGTAAATATATGATATTATCTTTCTCGAAATCAACGTTATATCTGCCCCGCATAACGTCTCAATGGAACAATGAAAAATGTGGAATAAACATCGTAAAAAAGGCGGAAATTCGAGCCGTTTTTTTATGGTTTTCTCGGAAAACTCAATTCGAGTGTCCTTTCAATTGATAAAGGGAGTGGACTTTTTCTTATCCCCAAAAGTAGATAAATAGACAACTGAATTGGCGAACACTGCTAGGGGATTAGAGGTGCAGTAAGTCACATGGTTTGGAACGAAACGTTTGATTAATTTTTTATTGTTTTGCTTCCCATTGTGCATGATGCATAGTATTACATTGTAAAGCACTATCTTTTTGTTAAAGCTGCGATTCTATTTTTATGTGCATTCGAAGTATTGTATTAAATTGTGTCTCATTTATTTAAATTCTCGAAAATAATCGTTGTTTAATGTGTTTCATTTTCTCGAGGGTTTCTTTCAAATAACTGCAAAACTTCGAACCTAACGAAAAGAAATAAGCAAATATTAAAATTTGATATTTATCAATCTTGAGATTAATTTCTCGGTACAGCTTTGATATAAAATTTTTTTGTGGCAGCAGTTTTGGCGTGCTTTTTGTTGCAAGTTGTGGCAGACTAAGGAACCCCACTTTATTAGGATTATGGCACCTCACAATTATTTGATTTTTTTTTTGTTTTGTAAATCATCTTTTTGTTTTTACCATGCTGAAACAACTCTAGTTTGCTAAAATTTGTGATCTTTTATAACATTCATATTATATAGCTTGGTTCCACTAGACTTAAAACTAATAAATTATTTAACTTGGACAAACTTTTATAACAATATTTCAGAAAAAGTAAAGATTTTTTCATTAAAGTAAATAGTTTCCTAGTAACAGTAAAAATAATCAGTTGTGGATTTTTTCTTTATTTTAAAATTCTTTTCTTTAATATTTTAAATATTTTTCCTACACCTAAAAAGATATTTTTTCTAAGTTATTCCTTGGCGACACAGAAAGCACGCCATAAAAAACCGCTAGAAAAGCATTGCCACAAAAAGTCTTTATATCAAAGTTGTTCCAATTTTACCTCTATTATTACCATAAAAATATTTGTCGTGATTCATAGAAAACACTTTTGCAGAATATACAAATATACAATAAGTAATATTTTGAACATATTGGTTGTGCCTTATTTTATTTGGGAGGAATTTAGAACAAGCTAACTTCCGTTTCAATTGGTGGGTTTACCCACTGATAGCAACCTAATTGCAGTCGGTTCAGGTTCAATTCATGTAATTTAACCTGGTGTGTTTCTCTGTAAGTAAAACTTTCCGATACAGCTTTGATATAAAGACTGCTTATGACAACGCTTTTGACACGTTTTTTTGCGTGCTTTTTATGTCGCCAAGGAAGGATTTCTTAGAAAAACACCGTTTCAGACTTAGCGGAAGATAATTAAAAAATTAATGAAAACAATTTTAAAAGTTAAAAAGAAATTCACTCACCAGATCATTTTTACTATTACTTAGTACTATTATTATAATTATTTAATATTACTTAGTACTATTATTATAATTATTTAATATTACTTAGTACTATTATTATAATTATTTAATATTACTTAGTACTATTATTATAATTATTTTTACTATTACTAAGTATACTATTACATAGTATACTATTACTTAGTACTTACTTTTTACTATTATTAAGTACTTTAATGAAAAAATTCTTACTTTTACTGAAATATTATAAAAGTGTGTCTGATAATTTAATGCAACCAGGCTGTATAATATGAATGTTATAAAAGATCACATTAATAAAAGCGAACTAGAGTTATTTAGGCATAGTAAAATCAAAAAGATAATGATTTACAGAAATTAATAAAAGATTCAAATAATTTGGTAGATAGGTATTTTAATTAGCGTCGCACTAGAGCAACACAACGGGCTATTGGCGTTGTCCAATAGCCCATTGTGTCCAATAATGGTTCGGGATCAATTCCGAAGGGAAAGATCCGAGTTGGAAGTTGCCTAATCCTAATAAGACGGGGTTGGCTTTGCCTACTACAACTCGCTACAAAAGGCACGTCAAAAGCGTTGCCATGCAAAGTATTTTTATCAAGGCTGAACCACTTTTTATAGATAAAAGAATATTTGTAAAAATTCTAGTTTAGTGCTACGAATTATGCTTTGTTACTGTACGTTAGGCACATTTCACTGAAGAAAAACAGACTCAGACTTCAACTATTGGCCGTTTTGTTTTTCTACTGTTTGAAAACAACAGCCACGAATAAATTAGCCAATCCAAAAAATATAGTAAGGAATGATTAAGAAATAATAATCAGCAGCATATTAATTTCGAGAAACGTTTTGCAAGAGAACACGTTTATACTTTTCCTAGAGTCCATTAGTCGTTATTCTGAGAAGGGAGGAAAGTCATTTAAAAAAGAGTGAAGGACTTAAGAAACAGACATCTAACGAAATCTATTTACTCGGGGCATGCGAGTATTTTTCTTACCTGTTTTTAATTCCCGGTTCTTATTAAGAAAGAGATACACAAAGTTATACACCATTAATTCTAGAATGCAAGGATGGCGATCCGTAGCACTCAAATATAATAAAATCACTCCGGAGACTGAAAAGACTTATTTACATAAAAAGAATGTTCGTGAAAAAAAAAGATGAAAGGTATGCATCTTTAATTGCGTTCTTAGAGACCAGGTTTCTTGGAAATATTTCCTCGGTTCCCGAAGGCATATCTTTTCGTTCATTAAGCCTGATCGAATGAAGCTTATTAAATAAGCAAAGGCGAATCGAACTAATTACACTTAATAAGGTTTTGGATGTGAATCAATTATGATAAAATTTAATTAACTGAAATTCTGTTATATCTACGTGAATAAAGTGTGCGTCTGGATAATAAAAAGCTTTCAGTTTGAATGGGAACGAAAAGCGATAGCTCCTTTTCTTGATGTTTTCTGTATTCTGTTTTCAAAAAAGTTCAGCTAGGCCTTGTCTGTTTCGATGCGAATTCGCTTGAGAAATCGAAGTGATAACCTCCAAGAGTTCTGTCAAAATTTTAAGGTTTCTTTTTATTTGACGGAACGGAAACTTGGCTTCGTGCGGATTCCCCTCAATTACCAAAAATATACTTGTTCCGAAATTGATTTTCGAGTAGTTAATGAAAGGAGGCGGTTATTACGAAACAAGTATAGGTAACGCATAATACTTTGGGGAAAAACTGGTATGAAAAATAAATTCTGTTTGTTCTAAATTGTCAGGCTAGAAAGAAAGCTTCCGGAAAAAAAAATATGTCGTTTGCGAAATGAATACTTCGCGATTTCGATGACATAACCATCCCAGAATACCTTGCATGGAAGAATAGACACTTACGAACTGTTGCGTGTGGAAGGATTAAATACATGTGGGTTTGGGTTTTTTTTTTTTTTTTTTTATGGTGATATAGGGCCACATTTGGCCTTTTTTGATTACTTGATATTGTAATTTACTATATTATTTTAATTGCTAACGCATTGAGCAAAATAATTTCAGCCACGGCGGTTCTACGGAAGCACTTGGAAAATTATAAAGCTTGTTTTGTCGTGATGTAATTGGCCCCGAGTCGATATTATCTGCTATCACTGAGGCCCATGGTAGCAGGGTTGGAAAAGTAGCGTATCGGCAACCGGAGGGTTGCGTGTTCGAAACTTGATGCAACCAAAGACCTTCTTGTACATGGGAGCTGGTGCACGTTAAATCTGTTGTTTCCTCAAAAGTTCTCACTTTTACCTGATGTGTAAGTCTGATGAATGGAGTGCTAGGCCGTGTTGAGAGCGTCAACTGACCTTGATTCAAAATTACGAGGCATCGTCCTCGATCTTTCCCTTCATAATGCATCCCGGACCGTATCCAATAATTGTTGCTCCAGTGGACGTTAATTCAATTACCTACCAACCTTATATATTGAACTACTCTAATATTCCACAATCCCTCTTTCTTTCCCTTTCGTGATATTTTTCACCTGACGTTGTCTTGAGTTTGGCATAACTTAGTCAAATATGGCTCTTGCGCCATAAAACGCCAAAACAACCAACCTTACATATTAAAACCCAGTACTTAGACTAGACCTTTATGTCTGGAGCAGTTCTGGTAAAGTCCTGGTACAAATGGACTTTACCAAGACATCTGCCTTCTCTCCGAGCCTCCTTTCAGCAGGCCAGGGAAACAAGGTAAACCTAAGTATGTTTTACATCAAAAAGTTTCCAAATCTAACTGCGTCGCTGCAGCGAAGGGACCAAAGAAAATATTAAAATAGCACCAAGGATATTCCTTCTCTCCGGTGCCTCACTATAAGAGAGACTGCAAGTTATACCTGAAGACGTTTTGCATGAAAAAGCTTTCGATTCTAGCTATGTGTGACTGGAAATTCCACTTTGCTCGATTCTCCACTACTGCCAAAACAAACGCCATGATATCTAGGGGAATTTCATGTTGCCATAGTACGCGCTGACGTGGGAATGTTTGATTGAAACCCTCCAAAATCGCCGTCCTGGTTCAAAATTACGTGATGTCCTGGAATCTTTCCCTTGGGGATTGATCCCGAACCGACGCCAATAGACCGTCGTGTTACTCCAAAGGCAGTAAAAATGGACTTCACCAAGGACATCTGCCTAGTCTCCTGTGTCTCACTATAACAGCTTCAAGTTAAACCTGAAGATGTTTTGCATCAAAAAGTTTTCAATTTTTGATATTGGTGACTCCAAATTCCTCTTTGCTCGACTCTCCACCAACGCCATGATGTGTCAGGGAATTTCCCATGTCCCTGATGTCGCCACACTACGCGCTGACGTGGGAATGTCAGATTGAAATACTCCCGAATCGCCGTTCCAGAACGATATCTGCGTTTTTCCGCAGAAACTCGTTCGATTCGGAGGCGCGTCGCAAGAGAGTGATTTGTGGCCGCGCGTCTTTTCCAAGTACGCTCCCGCACTTGTCATCGCCTCTCCAGAAAAAAAAATGGCAGGAGACGGCGTCGAAAACAATGAAGCGCGTCTCGCGTGATTAGCAGAACGCGACACGTCACCGAGCGCTTGTTGTCCGCCGATTGCGCAATGGACGTGAATGAAAGATCTTCGAATTCGTCGCGGGGAATGATTGCCATTCCGCGAATGCTTGGAGGATGCGGGAAAACGTTATTTCTGTTTTGCTTTGGATGAGGAGATGACGGAATTCGCTTTCTCAATCTTTAACGACGTGGGAAGGGGAGGGGTGGTGGACCTGTCGAGAACTTTCGAGGAGTAACTTGCGTGGTTTGGTTACCAAGAAGCCAACTTGTGACGAAGTGAGTGCGTGTAAGAAAAAGCAAAACCATTAAAAAGTTTTAATCTTCAGCTTCCGAGGGTTTCGCACGCATAATTCCACCTTGCAGTCTTCCCTACATGACCAACTTCAGGCTTCCCTACATAAATTTTGACCTTGACCAATAGAATCTTTCCAAAGGATTCTATTCTTAGGTAGGTATATACAGGGTGGGTCTAAATTGTTTTTACAAAATAAAAGGGGTGATAGTACCCATCCAGATGAGCAATAATTACCATGGAACATAGGGTCGCATTCCACTCGGAGAGGCAGAAAAGAGTAAAGTCGAAACGCGTCGAGCATCGCCTCTGACGTCGTTTTGTACCTGCCTAAGTAGCACTTCTTGAATGTCACATATCCCGCACGATGGATCGGACGTGGCGGACCTGTGGCTTGGCCTCTTCGCTCACCGGACCTGAACCCACTGGACTTTTTCTTCTGGTGGCACATGAAATCTTTAGTGTACCAGACGCTTGTGGACTCGGCTGAAGATCTCATAGCGAGAATCGGTGTTGCCGCAGACAAAATTAATACAACACCAGGAATCTTGGAGAGAGTGCGCCAGTCATTCCTTCGCCGGTGTGAACTGTGCAACGCCACTTTGAGCACTTGCTGTGAGTTTCTCTCTGATCAATCAATCAGATTGTGCAACTTTTGATATCGTTCATTCGCTTTCCCAACACTGTTGTAAGTTCATGCTGAAATTCTAATTTGACTCTTTTCTGCCTCTCAGAGTGGAATGCGACCCTATGTTCCATGGTAATTTTGGCTCGTCTGGATGGGTACTACCAACCCTCTTATTTTGTAAAAACAATTTAGACTCAACCTGTATGTAAGTAAGTAGGTAGTTGAATTTTCGTCGCACTGGCTATTGGTGAGGATCCGGGATCAATCCCGTAGGGTTGATTGGTTGTTTTGGGTCTTTTAGGTGCAAGGGCCAAAATTGGTCAAGCTGCGGCAAACGCAAGACAACAATAGAAGAAAAAAACAAAGAGCAGAAGGGTAGGCGAGGGTAAAAGAGAAGACAGATCAGTCGGGTACCTCCCGAAGGGAAAGATACGAGAACAGCACTTCATATATTTGAATCACGGACGAGAGCAACACCTGAGTTGGCACACCACTCTCCAATCTTCCACACCACGCCGACGTGAAGACATTTGTGGCAAAACTTATTTTTATTCTTTTACGCGTTTGCAGATTAACGCGACTTTCCCGAATCTATCAGTTTCTACTGGATTCAGGTAGATTCGGATTGACTTGGATTCTGTTGATAGAGGTTCCAAGAAAATATTTATAAATAAAATGTTTTGTTACTAAATCCTTTGATCTCGAATAAAGTGCACATATCCACTTGGTAGGAATTCTTAAAGTAAAGTACCCTCATGCTCATTGTCGGATACAAAATGCATAAATTTGATTAAAAAAGAAATATTAGTTTAACACTCTTGATGGTTGTCTGTATGAGGTACCTCGTCAAACGGACAAATCTGAGCAAATCTTGATGGACGATATATCTCGTCGTTAGAAGAAAACTATCCAGATCTTGATCTCATCATGAAAAAATCGGCAATATCTTGTTGACGAGATATCTCGTCATTATCAAAATTGATCAGATATTGATGGACAAGATATCTCATCGAAAGTACTTGGAGGGTTAAAAAAAACATCCCTGTATGTCACTGTCTCCCTTTTAGGGAGAGAGAGGTTAGCTACTGGCGTCCCAACTCTTTGAAATGATTATGGCTAGGTTAAGTAGGGTTGGTTGGTTGGTTTCCTTGAGACTTTTAGCTGCAGAATCAGGCTCCAATCTTCCTAATTGATCTAGATGGTTAAGTACGATTATCTTTTTAAGTTAAGAAACTTCATCAAGATGGTGATAATTGTTGGCAGTATTTCCTCTCAGTCAATTTTTTGTTACTCACTAAATCGGACTAAAGCGTAGAATCTTGCCCATGCACATACCTTAAAAAGTATACTAGGAATGAGGCATAACGGTCTTCAAAAAGTCACTATATTTTAACACTGCTTTTTTTCTCTGGCCTTTATTCTTATAGCAGTTTATGATGAAAACATTTGAACGTGGTGTGTTCGAGGTAGGTATTTAATTAACCTCACACTGGAGCAACACAACGGGCTATTGGCGATGGTCCGGGATCATCCCCGAAGGGAAAGATCCGAGGACAACACCACGTAATTTTGAACCACGGTCAGAAGACGAGATCACACCTGAGCTGGCACCCCCTCTCCAAACTTCAACACCGCACCAACGTGAGGACATTTGAGGCCACGACAGGTTTAACGTGCACCGGCCCCCTTTGTACACGACGGTCTTTGGTTGGATTCGAATTGGCAACCCTCCGGTTGCTAGTCCATTACTCTTCCAACCGGGCTACCGCGGCCCCATGGTGTGTTGGAAAACGGGTCTTGTAAAATTTGATTATATGTATCAGTAGATTTCTTAAGAGGCATATTTTTTCTAGATACGTGTAAATTATACCTTTTAATGTAATGAACTTAGCATATCTTATTGATACCTGGGCCCGCGGTAGCCTGTTGAAAGAGTAGCGGTTTAACAACCGGAGGGTTGCGAGTTCGAAACTAGGTCCAACCAAACACCGTCGTGTATGGGTGGTTGGTGCACGTTAAATCTGTCGTGGCCGCAAATGTCCTCACGTTGGCGTGGTGTGGAAATTTGGAAAGTGGAGTGCCAGCTCAGATGTTGACATCGTCATCTGACGTTGGTTCAAAATGACGAGATGTCCTCGAATCTTTCCCTTTAGAACTGATTCCTGACCGTCTCCAATAGCCCGTTGAGTTGCTTCAGTGCGACGTTAATTAATTACCTACCTAAATTATCTAGAACCTATCCAAACCGAATGTATTTAGTAATTACGACGCCTCTACGAATTAATATAAAATCTCCCTTTTAATCTCGATCTTTTCTCGGAATCCTGGGCGGCTGTTTGAATGAAATTTTAATGCATTTGTGTGCCGTTTTCATCTTATCTTTCACTGGCTTAGAATTTCTGTTATTCCAATACGAACACTGGTGGTTCCTGCGAAAAGATCCAGAATGCTTTGAAAATAAAAGAAATTAAACTGAGAAGAAAAAGAAATTAAATAAGAAATCGAATTTACAAAGGAAGTTTATTATTTTCTTATTTTCAGAATTCCGGGAAACTCTTTTGAACTCGAACATCGGAGGATTTGGAAAAAAATTTCGATTCCGAAAAGCATTCGTACAAAAAGAAAATGGATTCTCGGAAACCCGGATGTGTGTTCGTGTTTTTTCGAGTTCCACATTTCTTTTCGGTAACGTCTCGAGTGAGATGTTTTGTTCGAACAGAAAACTTGAGGGTGGATGGGGATAGGCGGCCGAACCCTTTCGCTTCGGTGTTTCCATTCGAATGCGATAGAAAATAAATTTTGTAACGAATAGAGCAAATGAACAGAATAAACAGAATAAAAGAACCTTTACCTTACGGATTCATGCATGGAAAAACCGAACTGAAAGGAATAGAATCACACTTCCGATAGAGGGACGTAAAAAATCACGACTTCCAAGCAACAGATGGTTCTGGTTTTATGGCGCAAAGGCCATGTTCCGCCATGTGTCGCCAGGCACAAGACATACAATATCAAGTAATAAGCATACACATACAATGAAAGTTGTGTCGACATAGCTTTAGCTACCCATAAAAAAACAGCATTAATTATTCCGAAGAAATAAAGAAATTATACATTCTATTAATAAGCCTCATTTTTACTAATTAGAATAAGTAATCATCATGGGAGAGAGGTCTTGACCCCCGTATCCCTGACTACCACTTCCAGTTATGTTACTCACTAGACTACCTCGTGTTGCAAAGAATGAACGTAGAATGAAAAACTCATTTAAACTAAACCACGATTACCCACTATATTGTTAAACTATTATGCCACAAAAGTTTGTTTTATACACCTATAGATTCATTCGTTATTAAAGCACAATTCAAGTCCACAAGAAGTAGTTGAATTGTGTCGTTGGACTGGAGCAACACAAAGGGCGAAGGTCCGGGATCAATCTCGAAGGAGAAAGATCCGAGGAAAACACCTTAATTTTGAACCACGGTCAGATGACGAGGTCAACACCTGTGTGAGCTGGCATTCCACTCTCTAAACTTCCACACCATTCCAACGTTAGGGCATTTGAGGCCACGACAGATATCACATGCACCAGCCCCACGTACCAGATTGTCTTTGGTTGGATCGAGTCTCGAACTCGCAACCCTCCGGTTTTTAATCCGCTACTCTTCAAATAGTGCTACCGCGTCCTCAAGTAAGTTCTCTTTATGAATAGGCAAATAGTTCGTTGTTCTCGTTGCCTCCATTCTCTTTTCGGGCCGTCGTGCTTCAGTAGGTATGCCCACTGCGCAAGCAACCTGCAATTTGTAGGCGGCACAGGTTCAATTCCTCCCTGGGTGTATTTCTCTCTTCTGTGTCAGTAAAACATTTATTGTGTGGGTATGTATTACTTGATGTTGTAAGTCTTGTGTCTGGCACAGTATGGCCACATATAGCCCTTGCACCATAAAAACCCATGCACCACCCCATTCTCTTTTCGTATCTGGTTTTGTACACTACAAATACAATGTGGCAGACTTATTAAGAAAGACCCAAGAAATGTTTTGTCTCTGAATTTTGTGTGTGTGTTTAATATTCGTAACAATCAATTTATTTCCATGGTTGTCGGTTTTCCCTTCGAAAAGAAATCAGTTTTGCTCAATTCCTCGCACAATCTCGCTTTGTTTCGAACAGTACCGCGTGTCAACGATGACGAACTAAAAACTCCCGCGTTATTTGAACACAAAAATACCCACGTATGTTTCGGAATCGATAATGCTACACATACCGTTCAGTCAATTTATGTAAAAGCGGATGTCCTCTTTTTCGATAGAATTTTCTTAATAGTTGCGGCGACCATCCACACTACATCCAAAAACATTTCGAGGCGCATTCCTCCCTGGGTGTATTTCTCTCTTGTGTCAGTAAAACTTTCATTGTGTGTTTGTCTATTACTTGATATTGTATGTCTTGTGTCTGGCGCAGCATGGCCAAATATGGTCCTTGCGCCATTAAATCCCAATAAACCAATCAAAAATATTTCGAGCATAGCACGAACGTCTAGAAAACGTCTCGAAATAATTGCAAAACGAATATTTAGCCCAAGAAGAAAACAGGCGAACTAGACTTTAAAACCTGGGGCAGACGAAGATGTGCGTGTAATGCCGCCCTCTGTCCAAAACAAATTTAGGTATTCGACTACGTTATGGATCTTTCCCTTCGGGATGAATCCCGGACCCTCGCCAATAGCCTTTTGTGTTCCTCCAGCGCGACGTCAATTAAATACCGACTACGTTAAAAAGCCAATTTTTGATTAAAATTTCATACTTGATTTTATTTAATATTCTTAATATGTAAACTTTTTCTTTACAAAACGGGCCGCGGTGGCCCGGTTGGATGAGTAACGGATTAGCAACGGGAGGGTTGCGAGTTCGAATCCAACCAAAGACCGTCGTGTAGAAAGGGGGCCTCAAAAGTCCTCACGTTGGCGTGGTGTGGAAGTTTGGAGCGTGGGGTGCAGAGTTCAGGTGTGATCTCGTCATCTGACCGTGGTTCAAAATTACGTGGTGTTGTCCTCGGATCTTTCCCTTTGGGATTGATCCCGGACCGTCACCAATAGCCCATTGTGTTGCTCCAGTGTGACGTTAATTGAAATTCCCCCCCCTCCCCCTTCCCCAAGATTTCTATGGAGAATTTGAGCTCTGATTGCATATTCCATAGAAATATATTTCTATAGAATTCTAAAAAGTAGTTCTATAGAAAAGTATAATTGTAAAACAAAATAAATGAGTTTCAATGTAATCCTATAGATATTTCTATAGAGGCTACTTTGTGGAGCTTATAGAAAAACGGGGATTAATTCTATGTAATTCTATAGACCACATTTTGTAGAAATGTTTATGAAATTCTACAGAAGTTTTTCGTAGGGTGACACAGCACTGGGGTGCCATGAGAAGACGGGTAACTGAAAACTTAAAAAGGAGAGGCAGTCCTTTGTAGGCTGCATGATCACCTCGAACACTGATAAAGGCTTTGCAACGCGTTTGCAGAGACTGGTTGTTAACGAGATCCTGTGAAATAGCAGAACCCACCCATGTTAGAATCTCTGATGTCACGATTCCGAAATTTGAATGTGCACTATCTTTCTACTGATTATAGTCTGTTCTGTAAATCTCAAGTATCTTTCGTTTAATTTTGAGGAATCTTTTAAGTTTGCTCGCCAGCATATTACGACTGTAGGTGTGTGTGGTTATGAGAAAAGAATTTACTTTCAAGCATTGTTTTCTAAAGGTGGAATATGATTATCTTCGGGATTAATGCCGAACCGTCCCTAATAACCCGTTAACGTTGCTCCAGTGCGACGCTAATTTAACTACCTATCTACCTAAAAGTGGAGTGCACCAAAGCGTTCAACACACGTATGACACTGGTAAATACTGCTGTGACAAGGACAAACGTGTGCTTAAAAGCGGGATACCCAAGCGATCTTTTTCTGCTTTCATCCTACTACTCTGTTCCCTAATTCCTCCTTTTCCCCTTTCACAACATCTGTTACTTGACGTTGTTTTGTGTTTGGTGCAATTTGGCCAAATATGGCCCTTGCGCCATAAAACCCAAAACAACCAACTTTTCCTCATGCCTATGAATGTAAAACAGAGAATGAAATGGAATATGAATATATCGTTTGCACAAATTCCATTTAAAAAGACCCAAATCTAATTCACAAAATTACTACCGTGTACCAGAATACTGACGGTACAAACTTCTAACTATTGAGCCTCTTAATATCATAGATAATGTATAACAACAAATCCGAATTTTCTTTATCACAAAATTCTTTGTATTTAGATTTTAACACGAAGTAATCACGCTGAGTATCTAAAAAAGATTGCTGTTAATAAACAACACAATCCTCAAAACAACGGAGTTCCGTATAATTACCAAACAATCTGCACTGAGAAATTCGAAGTACTTCGCGCGAAGGCGAGGAAAAATTCGTGCAGCCTCAGCTACTCCCTCAGGCGTATGTAATTATCAATACTAAATGAATTCGTTCTATTAAAAGGTTCGACTTTTCATCTCATCCCCCAAATACATCACGCCACTCGTATTAACTCCCACTGCCGGAATAGTTATTATTACCTCCATTTTTCAGAAAAAGTTTCTTTTTTTTCGGAACAAGACCATTAAGTTCCATCGGAACAGGAATTCCGGGAATTGTAATTTGGTAAATGGTCACAGAAATATTAGAAGCCATTTTTCTCGCTCGCTCTCCGACACTGTAGCAAATAAGGCATGTGTGTTCGAAAGAGAAAAAATCAAACCTGTTAAGTTTCTTCGATTAATTTGGACGAAGATATTTGTTTCAAGATACGAAGTCAACGCTCTCGAAATGTGGTCACTTTTACCCTTTTTCTTTTCCTCTAATGGCAGATGTTCGTGAACTGCGAACGATTTATTATTTCGTTGGCAGAACAGAAATTGCCTCCTTAAAATGTATGAATACTGATGAATTGATCAGAACGTAGTTGAGTGTCTTGGTTAATTGAAAACATTTCTTTAAGCAGTGTTTATTGAATTCAGAATAATTCTTTTTTTGTCTAGAATCTTTTTTACGTTCGTCCGTCTGTAGATGGAGTTAAGTATTACACAGGAAATATATTCTTTAAAAATTTGTTAGTTTAAAACGTATGAATACTGATGAATTGATCAGAACGTAATTTAAGTGTCACTTTTAAGCAATTCTTTGAATAGTGTTTATTGAATTCATAATCTTTTATTGTCTATAATCTTATTTACATCTGTCTGTCTGGGGAGTTAAGTATCACAGAAATATTTCCTTTAAAAATTGTTAATTAAAATATAAAAACAAATCTGAAAAACTAGTTTTATTTATGATCCGTACATTCCAATCTTTTTTTATTTTGTAACGTTGTTGCCTCACAAAACTAAAGACGATTAAATAACCTTTTTAATTTTGAGGACAAATGTACTTTTTAATCAGTGAAAGATTTGTGGTACATGCTTTTAAAATTGACTGCTGAATATTTTACAATTAATGAAGATTAAACAGAAGTAGAGGAAAGCAAATGTAATTACATTCTGGACTAAATTAAATTAATTATTTTGGTGTGAAATGAAATTCAGTATAAATACCTTAAATTCAGAAAAGCTATAAAGAAAATTAAAAAAACTAAGGATATACTACACAGGACTGGACTGGGCATATCACTTTACAGAGCACATGCCGTTCGGCAGCTTATGTCCTCATCATAAAAGGGTTAAAAACATAAAATAGATTTCTTAAAAGGAAACATTTTTAATAAAAGTTTATGGTCAAAGGGGCTTGATATCTTAATTAATCAGGGGTTACAAAGATCTAAGGAACGAATAATGATTAACAGTGATAAATTATTTACTACATTAGAGGTAAATTGCTGAGTAGAAAAATAAGTCAACAAGCATCTGTGATATTTTTTCCTCCTAATATCTGCAAAATTTGTGAATTCCATGTGTTGAAAACACCACTGCCGTTCATTCGGCTTCCGGTAACCATGGTAACGAGATTTAAATCTAAAATTGATGTAAATGTCCATGCATTATGTTAACAAATTGGATGCTCTTGTTGACGTATGGTCTGGATAGATAATTGCCTTCTAGATTTCATTAGCTTATTCGAAATGAGCCCTCGAAAATATATTTGAAAGAATTGCAGGACAAATTTAAATATATATTAATACACATGGGGAAATACATTTACGTAACTATTGTGCGATAGTACAATCTATAACACGGAAATTTTGTTCTATTGTATTTTCTGCATTCAATAAATAAACAGATAAACATCAAACAAAACAGATTTCAAGCACGAAAGATTGGTTTTAGGCCCAATTTTTCCACAATTGTATTTCGAAAGAAATTTGAAACTAATTAAACTAAAATAAAAAGAATAGAAAGGAGCTTCAAAACTTCAGAAAAATACTGTAAAAGAGTTCCCTTTCATAAATTAGATACTTCAGACTACTTTTCTATCTCATCTAAAAGATAATTTCGAAAGAGACAAAATTTTAAACCAGAAGATATTGCACAATTTAGAGCACTTAAAATTTCCGAGGCCCTTTTAAACCTTTCAGTCTCCTAAACAATAGGTATATTTTTATTTTTCACTGTATACTCAATAGATGGCGCCATGTTCGTTCTACATTTGTATTATAATTATGTGTAGAAAAATTCGTACTGAATATTTAGTTTTTAATTTCAGCCTTTAATTCGGTACTGGTGTGGGACATGAATTTCATGCAAATTCAATTTTTGAAATGCTGAAATACGTAAAAAAGTTTGCATCACAAAAAGTATTTTTTTTTTTTATTTCAGGAAACAAAATAATAAAGGTAACATATTACTCATCATTATATCAACTCTTCAGTCCCGAGAAAAACCGAGCTCAGATGTTATTCTCGTCATCTGACCGTGTTTCAAAATTACGAGGCGTTGTCCTCGGTTCTTTCCCTTTGGGATTGATCCCGGACCGTCACCAATAGCCCATTGTGTAGCTCCAGTGTGACGTTAATTGAAATACCCCCCCCCCCTCGGTTCTTTCCCTTAGGGATTAATTCCGGACCGTCACCAATAGCCCGTTGTGTTGCTCCAGTGTGACGTTAATTAAAATACCTACCTACCTCAATATTTTTATCTTCGGGATTGATCCCGGACCGTCGCCAATAGTTCGTTGTGTTGCATCAGTGCGACCTTAATTCAATTACCTACCTACCCACAGATGTATCAGAAAATTAGGGTGTTCCCGAATGGGGGCTGTATATTGCTATTCTTGGGGATAAGGTAGGTAGGTAATTAAAGTCCCACTGGAACAACACAACGGGCTATTGGCGAAGGTCCGGGATCAATTCCGAAGCAAAGATCAAAGGATAACGCCTCGTAATTTTGAACCACGATCAGATGACGAGGTCACACCTGAACTTCCACACCACGCTAACGTGACGACATTTGAGGCCACGACAGATTTAAAGTGCACTAGCCCCCACGTACCCCCATGGTCTTTGATTGGATTCGAACTCGCAACCCTCGGGTTGCTAATCCGTTACTCTTCCAACCGGACTTCCGCGGCCCTACTTAGAGGATGGTTGGTTAGTTGTTTTTTATGGCGCAAGAGCCAATTCTGGCCAAACTGCGCCAAACATCCCTACTTAGAGGAAAAAACACAAATTATACATTCTATAACGCGTTTTTTTGTAAATTCTGTTTTAACAGAATGTGGTAGAATAAGGTTATGTGCATAGAAGGTAACCATACTTACGTAAATATTTTTATAATTTTTTTTTACCTTCCTTTAAGGGTCTTCTTAATTAAGGGAGCAACCCCTCTGCTCCGACGAGTTGCGATCATTACAGATACGGGGGTGAGGCCCCGTCCGATGAAGAACTTCAACACCCCTAAACTTGACTTGAGGATGCGTCTAGATGCCCTACGAAATTTCATATTGTTGCAGGACCCACGGGGAAAAGTGAAGATAATTGAATGAAACAGTCGACCTTTGAATTCCCAAATCTTAAGACACAGGTTGAGATTTTCCTCTGCTGCTCACGGACTTAGTTCATCGGGAACATATAAAAAGAGCCAGAAATGTATACGAGGGTAAGTCGAAAATTATCTGCACTTTCGCTATAACACATTTTTAGGGTTGTCACACTGTCTTCTGAGCATGTTTAGAGTTGATTCTACTGTGACCAAAGTTTGACCTTGGTAGCGTCATTTTTCTTACTTCTGTTACAGTACAAACAAGCCGCTTCGTTAGCAATATACGAATGCCTACTTTCCAAATCGATTAACTCCATAAAACAAAAAGTTGAGAAAAATGATAATATAGTATGCATTGTTTTTTAAAATTCCTTTTAAATTATAAATTCAAGTAAACGATGTAGACTGTATTACTGCAGATGTATCTTTTATCTAACGACAAATAGAAAGTATAAGATAGAATATCCTTGGAGTAATCGTTATTATTACTACAATTTTTGCGTGATTAAGGGAGTTAATCGATTTGGCAAGTGAAAGAAAATTATTAATTCAAATTCAGTCTTCAAATTATTTTTTTATTACAGAAAAACTTCATTATATGCATTTTTTATTAAAGATTTTAGCAAAAATGAATAACTGTTCTGTTACTGTTACATATATTACGAGTACTATTATTACTTTGTTTAAATTGATTCATCAGCAATATAAATGACGTCTTCTTCGTTAGCTGTATTTGAGCTCCCGTCATTTTTATGTTTGTTCGGGCTGTACGTACAAATTCCTTTCATTTTCTTTGGTGTTCGGTTTTTACTTTGACTCACTGTATATAAGAAGTAGTCAATTGCTTTGTCAAAAAGTGTTTTAACTGAATTTTTATTACGATTTACATTAGAGTATGGAGTTAATCAGATTAGCCTTCTGAAATAAATTATTTATTATTCAATGGCTAAAAAAAATTGTCATTTAGTGGTGTTAATACTTATTATTAGAGAAATTTTTTTGAATATATACAGTTAGGAGTCAATCAAGTGCTTTGACATTAAAATTTAATAAAATTCAGAAAGTGAAGTTAATCGATTTGGCAAGTGAAGCATTCATACACCAAGGAGGAATAAAGAGCAGTCATACGATTTCTATGGTCGTAAGATGTGGTCGGGGCTGTAATTCAACGGAGGCGTACAACACTATACGGGGACAGTACTCTACGACGTAGAAGTGTGTATAAGTGGATCGAGAAGATTAAAAGATGGCGGACAAGCGTGATGCATGAGGAAATAGCAGGATGGCCGTCAACCACCACTACTGACGAGAAGATTCAGCAAGTTCAAGAAATGGTATTGCCAAACCGGCGAGTTGCTATTGTCAATGTAGCGTGTTCTCTGCAGATTAGACGGATAAAGAAATAGGAAAAGCGGTGCATAAATGATTGGGCGACCCCCGGAAATCTTTTTAGACGGAATACGCTAGCTTGTGGACCGCTGGACCAAGTGCATCGAAAGGGAAGACTATGTAGAAAAATGACGAACTTGTTCAACCCCCTACATCTGTAAATAGATTGAAAAATAAAGTGAAGATAATTTTTGACTTTCAATCGTATATCGAGGGGTTACCGTACTATCAACTGTCACATATCAATTCGGAACTCATTCTTTGGAAGTTATATTGGCGATGTTCTGAAATCTTGAATTCGAAAAACGAGCCAACAGATGTTATATTCGGAATGGCATACAAGAAACAGCGACGTTCTAATGAACTTCAAGAACCAAGAAATTTCGATTCTCCATAATTCCCCACCACTCTAACGTGAGGACATTTGAGGCCACTACAGATTTAAAGTGTACCAACCCTCATTCGTACGACGGTCTTTTGGTTAGATCGAGTCTCGAACTCTCAATCCTCCTGTTGCTAATCCACGACTCTACCAACTGGGCTTCCGCATCCCCTGTTTTTAATGAGGTACACATGGAGACAACTCAGTAATAAGGCAAAAGTATTTTTGCTACCCAAGTTTTTAAAAGATTGCGTTAACAAAGTAATTTATGCACTTCATAAATGTTTAACTGCACTTTTTCATTGATCACTGGGGTAATCAAGTCTTACTTTTTGCTACACGTGTACAATTAATTTCTTATTCTAAAGCAATTACTGGGGCGTTACGAGTGTTAAACCAATTTGATATGAATTGAAAATGATTGCAGTAATCATTTCCCTTAATAATCATAATTAATTTTCAAGAACTCTTTCTATTTGTCAGGAAAATTCCATTCAAGAAACAAGCAGACAGGGAAAATTAATCTTTTCATCGCTATTAAAAAAATTCACAAAAATGTTTTGAATTACGTGCGATTGGTTTATTTTCATGTAACATATCATGTATCATAAAAAAATTCAGGAAGCGAGAGAAATTACGGATATTAATAGGAAAAATTGTTATTTTTTAAGAAAAAAAAGCAACTCTATAAATAGAAAAATCTCAGAACATTAATGTCTAAAAAATTTCAAGTTCTACCGACGTCTCCATTCTACCGACAAAAAAGCTTGTCCAAACAAATGCTTGACAAGACAAACATTTACAGTGCTTGCGCATTAAAAGAACTACTCTGAGCTTTTTAACTGTTGATTATACCTTTGCAAAAAAATTTTCCTCCGCAATAGTAATGGAGGTTAAGTAGCTTGTGATAAATAGCGTTTATACAGGGTTAAAAAGAATTATAATAAGCGGTAAATTCTCTTTAAAACCAAAATATTTTAAAATTTGCGTTAAATATAAATTAGGGGCCTTTTTTGCCAAGCTAAATGTAGATGGCGTTAGTGTTTTTGCTGCGATACGTGTTTCCTGTATATATATTGAATGTTGGCTTGTTATATTATTGAATGTTGGCTTGTTATATTATTGAATGTTGGCTAATATTTCGAATACGATTTCGGCACTTCGTCAATAAAAATTCCAAAGAATAAATTCCGAATTGATATATGATAGTTGATTGGTCAATACCAATTAGTCACCAAAACCGACCACTTGTATCCTTTAAGGATGGTGAAATGGCTTAAATTGGTGTAACCTTTATAATTTTCAAAAAATGGGTGTAGGTAATTACTGTTTTTTTGTAAATCAAAAAGTTATGTCTATTTTTTGTCAGATCGGCAAAAAAAATATAATATGCTTTTCGACGTGACGCAGAATTTTAGTTTGTGTACCTCTTATATTTTAAAATGATATACTTAGGGCGTTTGTACACTCACCGATAATTATCGGATGTCGGAGACGTAATTATCGGAGTGGCGGTGTTCAGGCATGGTCTCTTGTACATTGCGTCCGATTTTTATCGGAGATCTGCGTCATTTTCGTTTGAACGTGATCAAATTGTATTAAACGAATTCATTCGACGTTTTGAGCAGCTCAGTTAAAATTATAGTTAAAGTGAATATGCGTGTATCATTTAAAAAAAGAAAAGAAATTCTTATTTGGTACTGCATGTACTTGCGAAAGCGTAGAAATAATAGATGCTTTTGGATTCATCCACTAATAGCCGAACGATAAGTGGAAGGTGCGTTTTATACAATGTTTTATAAGCTCCGAGAAGATGAGGAAAAATTCTTTAATTATTTCCAAATGAGCATTAACACTTGACTTTTATATTAGTGCATCTGCATGAACACATCTATCACCAAGATACTAATATGAGGCTGGCTATACCTCCGAAGGAAATGTCAATGGTAACTTTGAAGTAGGTAATAAGTATAATTAATTACAAAATGTTTATCAAAATAATCAACAGCAAAATATATTTAATGTACATTATGTTATATACAAGAGGGTTAAGTATTACTTATACATAGAAGCAAACAGTTCAGCAAATGTTTTCGAGCTGTGTTCTTGACTATCAAACTGTTGACTTTCTAGTGTACTCCTCGATGAACCTGGTATACTTTGTGACATTTGCAATTCACTTTGTTTAGGAAAACGCTCCGATTTTGGTGAATACATTTTTACGTTATTTCCCTGTGGAAACGAGCTTGGAGGGAAAGAATTTTGTGTGTCTTTTCGATAACGATTCCGATATTTCTTTAATAACCCCATGACATCCATACGGAAGTCCAACTTATCGTCTTCGGTCATTTTTCTAACAGTTGGAAGAATAGATAAGAAGAAGGCCTCATCTTCGTCAGGTGGGGCTAGAGTTTCTCCCTTCTGCGACAAAAGTTTGATAATTTCTTTTTCCATTTCTCTATCACTTTTGCCACTCTTTTTATGTAACATTTCTGAATGTGTGCTAACTGTATTAGATCTGGATGCATCACTGTGTTCAGTATCGTCACAACTGTCTGGATCCGGTGTAATAGTAGATATTGTAGAATCCATCTGTATAATTTTCAGCAAAAATTTAACTGATTGTAGTATATGTAACGCTTCTTTACTGATTGGCCACTTTTAGTTTTTAGTGATCTGACAAACGCGTCTCTTATGTTATTCCATTTTGTCATTATCATGTCACCTAAAAATAAAAATAAATTGTTTTAAACGTATAAGTGGTTTTTTTACATGAAAATATTTTTCTACGTACTTGGCAAGTGGAGATACATTTATAAATCTGCATTATTATTTTCGAATGGGAGTAAAAACTATAACATTGTTGAACTAGTTTATTGCAAACTATGGAGCATATTCAGGGAAGAGACTATCTGGGTAAACCTTTAAGACAAAAATGTTTAGATGTAGCTGAAGGATTCTGGAAACATGCGCAATTTCCAAACTGCATTGGGGCTGTGGATGGGAAACATTCGTGTAACAAAATTCCCTTCCAGTGGTTCAACGAACCTTAATCATAAAAATTTCTTTTGAATTGTTCTCTCTAATGGCGGTAGTTGACGCAAATTACGAATTTATTTATGATATTGGAGCCCATGGCAAAGACTGCGATTCGTCCGTTTTTAAAGAAACAGCTTTTTATAAATTACTTGATAAAGGTGAATTGGAGATACCAGCATCTGCCATTTATCGCACACGCGAAAAGCTGCCATTTGTATTGGTCAGAGACGAGGCATGCACACTTTCACAAAATTTACATAGACCATATGGAAGACATAACTTGGATCAACGTAAACGTATTTTTGATTACCGCATACGCCGAGCAAGAAGATACGTAGAATGTGCATTTGGGATACTTGGTAACAAATGGAGAATTTTTCATAGAGCATTGAACACATCAAAGAATCTTTCAAAAAGCATTGTAAAGGCGTGTGTGATTTTGCATAATAGTGCGTGGAAGAGATGGTTCATGTTCTGTTGAAACATTCATAAGCCCTAATGTCGGTTTTCAAGATTTGCCCAGGAGGCGGCCGCTACAACAAGGATGAAGTACTAATGACATTCGTAATATATTCGCTGCATAGTTTGCGAGTCCCGAAGGATCTTTACCTTGGCAACTATCTAAAATTTAACGTAAGGAATGCATGTATTTTAAAACAACACATTGTCATCTTTAAAATAAAAAAAATGATACTATTATATATTCTAATAAATTTTTTACATACCTATTTTTTGCTGCTCTTTTTCTTCCATAATATTAAAATCAGGTTCCAAGAACTCAAATCCTTCCAGGCATTTCGTTTATGAATTTTATCTTTGTAGCCATCAGTGAATTTATCCCACAATCAGTCTGCTTTCCACGAGCTCAATCAATGTAAGCAATACCATAATTAAAAGTTTTAACACTCATTTTTATATCGTTTCAATAATTTAAAACGTGGGAAGCCGATTACTGCGACTAAAATGCAGATGAATATGTAACTGAAATTCTGGAATATGAAGCGCAGGCGTACTGGATATTTATCGGTTGAGTTTAGCGAACCGTTCGACTATTCAAAATGTCGTATAGCATTTTTGGCGAATTCGTTAATAACGGACGGTCGTGTGCAAGGTACCAATATAAAACAATGTAATTTGAAAGTGTCCGAATCCGATAATTATCGGTGTGTACAAACGCTCTTAGTTATACTTAATTTTGAATTATTGAAGAACAAACGGGAAAGCACTTGGAATACATATCCAGATCTTACCAATTTCTAAAAATAGATGCATAAAAGATTGATCGCGAAGTTTCCCAATTCTTCGTCCTGAGGAAAGAAGGAAAAACACAAAGTCCAGCCAAATAGTTCTATTTTAATTGAACTAATTTCGCTTTTGTTTTTGAGTAATTTTGATTACTAAAATTCTAAGCCGTTGGAATCTCCCAATGGCCAACTTGAGCATTGCAATTACTTGGATTGTTTTACCAGCACTGCTGAAAAGCCAATTATTTTTCCCAAAATTATTTTTACGGAATTTAAATTCTAAATTTTTTTATTTTGATCCTTATTTATTTTTTTTGCGAAATATGAACTATTTCCGAGTATTTGGGACAGACGACATTTTGCAACGAATTGGAAATTCGTGTTCGTTGCCATGTTTTTTTTCGCTCGGAACTGATTTCGTATTTTCAAATTTTGTCTAATTTTTAGTTGTCAGTTGTGGCAACTGTGCGAGTCTAACTATTTATTATTTTAATAAATTGTATTTCCCTTTCTTCACACAACACAACTGCAAAGTATTTGATTTAAAGCGGCATGTAAGTTAGAATAAAGCAAATTTCAAGTGGAATTTTGCCATTATTGAAAGAACTTTAATGTTAAAAATAACCGAACTAGGAATTTTGAAATATTGCAAATTCTTTGTCATAGTGACAGAAGGTCATGGAGGCTTATTTTAAGAATTGAAGCTATATTTTAGCAGCTTATATAAGGAAAGTTCGTTTGAAACAATGATTTTCTTTGGAAGAAACGCTGTCAAATCGTTTTACCATTTTTAAAAAATGGTAATAGGTTACCTTTGTTTGTCTGTACTGAAGACATTCAATTGTTATTGCACGAGTTGCAAAACGGAATTTTCAAGAAAAAACTATTCTCTTTTAAAACAAACTTAGTGATAAACAAACTTAGTGATCTCATCAAATTAAATTGTCACCTTTCCCTTAATGATAGCGAAATTCGAAGAGTGCCACAAATAAAAAAATATTGGAAAGTAAATTATGAGTGCGAGAGTATTCGCCGTAGAATCATCATTTTTCCGAATTGAGTTGAGCAATTTTACAGAAAAAGAACTTACGAAAGGGAATTCCTAATCTTCCCTCAAAATCGTATTTGGTAGAAGTTACCTTAGTGTCCGTCACCTTTCGTCAGTTTGTACCTTTTGCAGGGGTACGATATACTATGTGAAATGTATTACATGGATGGATATGTATGTATATGATTTATGTCCAAAGTAGGTTGTAGAAATTATAAAAATGTCAAAAAGGTGTTAAAAAATTATTTTACTCATACTTAAATGATTTGGCATTTTCTACGAAAAAAAAAGCAAAGTGATTATTTTCTGGTCACTTCCAATCTATAGCTAATCAATTCAAACCGAGTGAGATCGGGTAATTTTGCTAGTATAAAAATAAATCCCATAATTTCAATCTAGTCAATTGAAATAGTTGAGTTTAGAGAAAGAAAAATCAAAAATCCGAACGCGAACTAAATTTTACTATGTACGATGCCCACAATTAGTGTACCCAAATTTCTGTGAGAGATTCAAATCAATGCAAGATTGTAACATCGCCGTTATTAAAACCAATACCGTCATATTTTTAAAAATCAGTGAAAACGTATATGAGAATGTAATACTGCAACTGAGCAAAAATGATCAATGTCAAAAGTGTATTCCTCTTAAATTTCTCTGACAGTTAGGCTTTTTAGAAGAGTATATTTTCGCATATTGTCAGAACAGTGGAAAGAGAAATAGTGAAATGGGAGCACGCTTAGGGCTGCTTATGATAAAAGTGCAGCATATATGATAAAAACTGGAGAGGCCTTAAGGCATTTTATCTGAAAATACTACATGTCGCATAGCTCATGGTCTCCACCTCCTTGCTGAGAAGATAAAGCGTCTACATCCAACAGTTTTGACATCTTCCGTAAAAAAATATTTTTAAAGAAAGTGCCAAATCCTGTTTCTATTTCATACAAGATTAGAGAAAGCATCATTGCTTTTGATCGAAGCCATAGATTAGACGCGTGAGCAAAGGGAATTCCTTGTTTCTGGACCGGTTGTCATAGCTGTATTACAGGAATTTAGAGGCTGTCCTAGCCCTCACTTCAAAATAATTGAGAAAGCGTCCCAAGTTTTTCGTGGAAATCTGGAGGACAACTATCGAAATTTTTCTCAAAATTATTTTGCCTCCCTGACATCATGTTCCTTGAACGTGTTTTATTCAGGACTTAGACGAATTCCATCTGAAGATAGTTGGGGCTTTACAAATTAAAATTGATCAATGTACTAGCTGAATGACCCGGCGTTGCTCGGGTTGAATTGTTTATAATTCATCGTAATGCTACTCAATATTATTCTTATGGAGATTTCGAATTGTTTTTAGCCCCTCTGCAGACTCAGGACAAATCGAACGGGGTTAATATATAGCGTACGTGTCCCGCAGAATTCTACAGGATGAATGTACCAAATTTAGTGCGAATTGGTTTGACATTGATCGTATAAATACGCAGTTATTCGTATGAGGATTTCGAATTGTCTTTAGCCCCCTGTACAATATCGACGATAAAAAAAGACCACTTTTCATGAAAATAATCTTATATTATATTATAAAAATTTACATTCCAGTTTACAAATACTACAGTTTAACAAATTTACTGACGGGATACAAAAACGATGATACTGAGCGATTTTCACCGCAACGGCACCCATCTATGATTGCAAAAACCTCCAAGGTCATCTTGAGAGGCGACTCCTGTAGATGTTAACTCTGACGTCATCTGCGCCCCCTAGCAAGTACTGTATCCAGGATGACGGGACGTTACGCCCCTCTGCACACCCAAGACAAATAGAACGGGGATTAATATGTAGCCTACGTTACCCGCAGGGTTCCAAAGAATAAGTGTACCAAATTTGGTGAAGTTTGGTCAAACGGTGTAGATTTGTATAGAGAACAGACGCCAACTCTGTTTTATATTGTATACTGACTTGTTCAAAATTTTAATCACACTAATAATCTCAGTCACAGTACAGGCACAACACATAACACAAAATAAAAGGTAGAGCATATACCCTGTGAACATGTCATAGTAGACACATTTATATTTCGATCATCACTCCTTTTCTTTCTCATTTTAAAAAACGAGTGTTCAACCACACCCGTTACCACCTCTTTCGTCCAACCAAGTCCTTCTGGGCATGCGCAAGAGGAGCGCCATCTATCTGACTCCGCAGAAATATTTACAGACTTATAAACTCCCCAGGAGGAAACGTTTCTCGAAGAATGAGGGAAAAGTTTTGATGACTCCACTGCCTGAAAAGTCTCCAGATGGATAGTCATTGAAAAAGTTCGAGTTCAAGTACACAAAATACACTGCACATGTACCAGATCATAGCAATCAGTACCTTGAATCCAAAAATACAATACAAAAATTATATACTAATTGAAAATTTTAGGGAAATAATTTACACTAATAATAAGATGAAGTTCAAAATTTTCACACATAATACAAATATCAAAATGACCCCTAAACTTAGAAAATAAAAGGATATGAGGTTTAAGGGATACGACTTAATGAATCCGCATTTTCATGTTACCCTTTTATGGACAACCTCATAATTGAATGGCTGCAAGATCAAAGCCCAACGTAAAAGTGTGGGGTTGGTTCCCGTATTTTCGTCCAGCCGAACAAGGGGATTATGGTCCGTCTGGATGATGAACTTCTGGTGTCCATCCAAATAATATCGCAGCTTTTGGATGGAGAACACGTTCATCTTTTCTAAGACGGTTTCCAGATGTTGTAAATGTTTTTCCCAATTTAGGGAATAGATGGCTACATCATCCAAGTAAGGGCATGCAAATTCTCCAGTCTTTCAACAGTTCGGCCACCAAACAACTAGTCCTAAGGGGCATTTTTCAAACCGAATGATAACTTCAACGGTCGAAATATTCCAAAACTGGTTACGAACGCTGAATATCTGTGGGCTCGTTTGCTCAGAGGTACTGCTCATAACCTCGGGTCAAATCTAGAACGGTGATATACTTGGCTGCTGACACCTTTTCAACAAGCTGCTCAATGTTTGGCAGAGGAAAGTACTGGATTCTAGTCATCTTGTTGAGTCTTCGATAGTCGATGCACGGTCTTGGCATCCTTTCCAGGCACTTCCACCAGAATGAGAGAAGTAAAATCAGACTCTCCTGGCTCAATGACTTTGACGGCAGCATCTTCTTCACCTCCATCTTCAAAATTTCTGTTTGGCGTGGAGACATCTTGCAAGGTTTGGCACAGATGGGCCTCTCATATTCGTTCAATGTCATGTTCAGTAAGATCAGTACATTCCGGGAGGTTTGAGAATGAGCTAGAGTATTTTGATAGCAATTCTCTCAGTTGATCCTTCTGATCTTCTGACAAGCGACCATTCTGCCCTATGTCTTGCCAAATGTCTGTCATTTCCGAGATTTCAGGCTTCTGCTCGAGACTTGGAATGTCCTCCTCGCTGTCACAGTTCACAATCTTTCAGACAGATTAGATTCACATTTTCGGGTCTCTGGAAATATAGCTTGAGCATGTTCACATGTGATTTGTCTTTCTCTGGAAATTGCACAATGTAGTTGGTTTCGGAAAGCTGTTTAACGACTTTCCCTGGGACGATCCAATGAACTGCCATTTTTTTAGGCCTAGATGTAGCGACAACAAGCACGAGGTCGCCTTCACAAAATTTACGCTTCACGGCCTTACGATCATACCATAATTTTTGTTTGTCTTTGGCGTTTTCCATGTTTTGGACGGCCAATTCTTGGCACCTTTTCATGCGGTTCAGTAGCTCAAAGACATGATACTACGCTAGCCCTCCAGGCGGCACGCCCGAGATATCTCGGAAACCAAAATGCAACCTTAAGTGTCAACCCCGAGAATCTTTGAACGGTCACTTTTCCTTCCCCTTGACCACCCATGTCCATAGATAAGGATAGAGAGCGCATCCCCATTCAGATGGTCAAAAAAGTTGTTCCACGAGTAACTTCATGTTTTAGCCCAAGGTTATACCAGATTTGGCTTCATATCACCATGTAACGTAAACAATCTTGGCGATACCTTCGCCTGCGTAATGTAAACATATCGGGCTTTCACTTTTTTGAATCAAATAATCACAAGAATAAACGAATTGTACTTATTTTGTTACAAATACTGCCTTCGCGATTAAACAAATAATTTCCAATTTAAGTATTCGCTGTACGATTTTGAACCATTATTTAATAAAAGTAAAGTTTCTTAGCATACCAATTTTTGCCACTTTTCTGACTTAAAATGTTTCCAAAATAACGAAAGATTTTTAAAAAACAGTGATGCAGAGTAGAAAATTCAGTCTGAAGTTAATGATTTTAAATCTCTTTGTTTTGTGAACATTGAAAAGGTTTTGATTTTAAAACTTGTAATTCGTAGCCCCGATGTGAATAAATTTTACGGCTTTTGGACAAGCGTTTTGTCAATATATATACAGGGAGACCATTGATTTTTTAAAAATGACTCAGATAAATAACGTAAAATGAACAAAAATATACACTAACAAAAGCACTTAATTTTATTTGCATAGATTACATAAGGGAAATTCCAAGAAACATGGGACATTCAAGAGAAAGTGTTTTCAAAAAATTTTATCTCAGCTTTTCCTTAATTTTTTCTAGACAGTTTTAAGTGCAGAGAAGCAAAGAACGCATAGATAAAAATTAAAGAAGGAAATTATGACTAAATATAGTCTTAATATGAAAAAATACCAAAGAAAAACCAATGAAAATGCCACTAGTAGTACAGTAATAAAATTTAAATAAATGAATTATTGACATATTGAAAAGAAAAAGTTAATAAATTGATGAAAAATATATTTGATTATACATTTAGTTTACATGAAATATACAAATGAATCAGTGACCTTTAAATAAAGTTGATTTAGTATTTATGTTTCTAAATTTATTTTTTGGAGGTCTTCGTTGTAAATTTTAGCTATATGGTGTAACCTTATTTTAAAATATTCAAATAATACTGATTTTATTAACAATGCCTTGCGATTTTCAATTGCATCCTGGTTTAAAAGTGGTAATTACGAACATAGAAAGTTGACGAATACATATTTTTCATGGCACGTGTTATCAAAATTTCCATAATGTGGCCATTTCTTAGTTTGTTTTAGGATTGGTAAATACGGAATGTTTGTTTTGCCACTTTGCATAAATGATGGATGTGGCAAGCAGGTTTGAAAGTACTTTCCCATGTAATCATACGCCTTAGCTGAATAAAAATGCAATGTCAATGCAAAGGTCCGAAGTTCAGCAGGGTATTCTTGTTTTGATTTGGGCTTCTTTAATCTGCTTATCAGTAGTTCAGCAGGTGTTCCTTGTATTGACACCTAAATAAAATTAAATAAAAGTATTTAAATCAGCAAAAGTTACTTTGAAATCAATAAAATGCAGCATGCAAAAATAAAGAAATACTTCTAAAATGCTTTTGGATGATTCAGTGATTAATAGCCTATTTCGAATGTCCTGTAGAACAGGGGTGGCCAACTTCTGTATATATATGATCGACTTTTTTTCTTAAAAATGTGTCGCGATCTACCTACTAAAATCTTGACATTTAACGCATTCAAATTTGTGTACTAATAAGTGGCAATGGGGGAGGGAGTATTAAACCAATATGATATTTTAATATTTATTAATTGAAAAGTAGCCACAGAAAAAATAGATTAAATATTTTATTATCTTATCACTAATGGGAAGTCTGCGTCTGCATGTCTCCAACCAAGCGTTCATAATTTGGTGTGTATTGAGACAAAGATAATGGTAATGAATCTTCAGTATGGGAATCAGTAAGTAGGGAACGATGTTTAGTCTTCGTGAACTTTAAATATGAAAAATCCGATTCACATTAGTATGTAGATCCAAAACAAAAGTATATAGATGTAGTCGCGACAATTGGTGATATTGGGATACATTTCTCGATTGACGTATTTCGAAAAATATTCCTCAAGTTCTCTCTGGCTTATAAGGTTAGATAAGTTTGTAGAGTTATAATTTCATTTTCTAATGCGTTTTTTTTTTTCAATATTAAATGTGTCAGAAATTTTTGCGGTGATATGTTTTACATTTAAATCCTTTTTAAAAGGAAAAGACAGCTACTGCACAATAACTAACTTTTTCAAAATCATTAAATCTGACCTCAAAGTCTTCAATCACCTTTTTAATTTCTGCAACGTATTCTTCAATGTTATAATTACAATTTTGATGTTTTCGTAGGTGATCGGACATATTTGGAAAGTGATTCAAATTGTTTTGTTGAAGATCTTCTATTAGCATAATAAATTTTGTTTTGTATGCATTAATGCTACTGATCATTTCAATTATTGTCTTGTTTTTTCCTTGCAATTCTAAATTTAAATTATTTAATTTCGATGTAAAATCTGTAAGAAAAGCTAAATCACTGAGCCAAGTTTCATCATTTAAATGTGCACATTCTTGCTCTTGCTCTTAGAGAATTTTTTTTATCTCAGTTAATAAATCATGAAATCGTTGTAGAAATTTACTTCTACTTAGCCACCTTACATCAGTATGTAATAATTCTGGTTGTCCTTCATCAAGTTGCAATTGGAAGAGACGATGTTTGAGGGAACTTCCTCGAATGGAATTAACCATTTATGAACGCTATGTCCATTATTTCTTTTGTATTTAAAAAGATGCAAACAAAATCCGGCACTGGTGATAACCTTTCTTTTTTATGTTATTTTTGCAGGTTTTATCGTGTTTCCTACGATCTATAGCTAATTTGTATTTAATTCTCCTTCAAATAAATCTCTATATTTTTTAAAACCTATCTCTAAACATTTTAATGTATCAGCACAAATAACACATATATAATAATAACTAGTTTTTCAATTTTTAAACACAATTTTCCCTGAGTTCTGACTATCCAAAACGAAAACTAACCCTCCAACCTACCCTCTTTCAGGGGTTTTGTAACACAAATGAAACCACGAATAGAATAACGACAGGGATATTTCAACTAAAATTTGATTAAAACCCACGATGAAACTAGAAAATTATTTTAAAACAAAAAATCTCAGAGAAACCAAAAAACAGTACATATCGAAAACCAGGAGATTGCTAATAGGATTTGCGTCTACACGTACACATAATATAAAAATTTCGATTAAAGTTGTAATAACACTAAGATTAAAATACAAATTCTATGAAAAATAAGCCTACAGTAAATTAAGTTCAGTAAATCAGAAGTTCATTTTCAAAAGTGATATCGAGTTCAATGTAACACGAGGATGTGAAAAATGAAAATTGAAAATACGCATTTGACGTTGAGGACAAATAAAAAAATAACTTTAGCTTTTAAATTGAATATTTAATTTTAGTTTTATTATAAAGATGTTTGCCGCACATGAAAACTAGAACGGAGAGTTGTCGATATACGTTATTCTCAGAAATAAAATTACCCACTATCCCCTTTAGTTATAAACTATCACATTTTTACAAATTTTGTGTAAAGGGGTAATTTCTTCAATAAATAGAATACGATTAAATTTTCTCATCCTAGTTTTTAATGGCCATAAATATAAAGCAGTGGATTAAGACAAAATACACCAATCAAGTTGTATCTTTTCGATAAAAACGTTATGAATACTCCCTTTTGTGTTCGTAATGAATATATTCATCAAATGCGTATCGCGAATATATTAAAGTTACAGTTGAAAAATTATTTACTCAAAGAAAATCCCATTTTAGGTATCGATCTTGTGTAAAATTTTCCGCAGATTTCAAATCCGTTGAAATTTTCACTCTATCTTTAAAGATCGCGAAGATAGGAACTTGGACTAGGGGAATAAAAAGCCCTAAAGTGCGTCAAAACGCGTGTCATGTGAACGGTGCAGTACAATCCTATGTATCTCCAAGCGCTTTTGGGCAGCAAGAACGACGACCGGAGATTGTTGAAGAGCCCAAGCTATCTAGCGCGTGGATTCTCGTGATTTCTCATGTAAACACTTCAGTAGAACTCTATATACACTGCTGGCCACCGTAAATGCAACACCCTGAAGGAAGCATGCAAATAATATGAAATTTACAACATGCATTAGCGGAGGTGAGATATGCAAATGATTAGAATTTCAGCGCAGACGCACATCACGCGCGCCTGTGGCGCCACTTCAAAGCGCTATTTAAGGCTTGGAGATTTCGACGATTTCAAGTACGGCAATTGTGTTTTTCTTGTGGTTTTTTCAAAAAAACGATCAATTATGCCTCGTAGAAAACAGCGATCATCTTTTGATCAAGTATCCGAGTTCGACAGAGGAAGGATAGTGGCCTACCGAGATTGTGGATTATCTTTCAGGGAAATCGGTAGTCGTGTTGGGCGAAACCAAACAACTGTAATGCGGATATGTGATCGTTGGATGCAGGAGGGTACGATGGACCGACGTGTTCGATCGCATCCACCTCAGTGCACCACTTCACGTGATGACAGGCATATTGTGCGTATGGCAGTGACGGATCGCTCAGTCACATCACGAACCATAGCACAGCACATTCAGTCTGTACCGCATCATCCAGGGTCTGCGCGTACCATTCGACGCCGTTTACAGCAGAGTGGTCTGTCCGCAAGACGTCCATTGCTTCGTCTACCCTTGACGCAGAACCACAGACGTTTCCGCCGCCAATGGTGCGATGAAAGAAGGATGTGGATTGCAGAATGGAATGAAATTGTCTTTACTGACGAGTCACGCTTCTGTCTGCAACACCACGATGGTCGGATTCGAGTCTGGAGACACCGTGGAGAGAGGATGCTGAACAGCTGCGTTATGCACCGCCACACTGGTCCTGCACCGGGTATTATGGTATGGGGCGGTATTGGATATCACTCTCGCACTCCTCTAGTACGCATTGCCGGTACTTTAAACAGCCAGCGCTACATCTCCGAGGTGTTGGAGCCAGTTGTCCTTCCTTACCTTCAGGGCTTGCCCACAGCCATATTTCAACAGGATAATGCGCGACCACACGTGGCACGCATTGTCCAAGGGTTCTTCGTCAATCGCCAGATTGAATTGCTTCCCTGGCCAGCTCGCTCTCCGGATCTTTCGCCGATAGAAAACATGTGGTCCATGGTTGCTCAACGATTGACTCAGAATACATCCCCAGTTGCCACACCAGATCAACTTTGGCAACGTGTGGAAGCTGCTTGGTCTGCTGTACCCCAAGAACACATCCAAAGTCTCTTTGAATCAATGCCGAGGCGTGTGGCAGCGGTGATCTCCAACAATGGCGGCTACTCTGGCTACTGATTTTGGCAGGAACCACACTTCACAGAAGTCTATAAATTTAATCATTTGATACTTGGTCAACATGTTATCTACAAAATAAATTTTGTTGTGATATCTCTTGTCTTTCTTGGTGTTGCAATTTGGGTGGCCAGCAGTGTACTTTGACTACCTGCGTTTTGTTTTGACATAAAAAGCGCGTTAGAAAACGCCTCACGTGAACGGGGCCTACATACACAAGTTAGACATTCAAAATTCCCCAAAATAAATATTGAATTCTAAGTTTTTTCTTTTATCTTCGGTCATTTAAATGAGCAACAAATGAAAGTGACAATTTTAAAACACTCCAAAACTCTTCCAAAACTGAATTTCAGATTCATTCACAAATATAACAAAATATTTTCCAATGCAAAATAACTCGAGAGGCACTAAATATTGAAAATTTTAGGCATTTATTAATCTGTTGACAGCACACTTCAAAAAGAATTATACTAGTTATTCAAACAAGATACTTCACCAAATTTTTTTGAATTCTATTTTGAGTCGTACAAACATACAACAGAACCAGATCAAATTTGAATAACACTTCAATTGTCATCTTTAACGATCGCGAAGATAGGAACTTGGGCTAGGGGAATAAAAAGCCCTAAGTAAAAGCCTAAAAAAGTAAGAATGTCATCATACATAGAAACAAAACAAACTGGCTATCTCAATTTTAATTTTAAAATCATTCCCTTTTTTTCTCAGAAAACAAAACCCAAACTGCCCATTCGAATAGTTCTAATATTAACCATTCAAAACTTTAAATCATGTATATAGCAGAAATTTCTTTTTTACTACATAATGAATCTTAATTTTTTTCTTTTGCAATCAAACAAAATTTTAACTATATCAAACTAGTTAAAATAAGAAAATTTTTGCATACTACAACTGCCTTTTACAAAACAAAATGGTATGAAACCAAAACCATAACGATTCTCCAATGAACCAAAACCCAACTTGCGAAACTTGACAAATTACAATTAAAAAGGCACTGTTGCTAATGAAATCTGGTACTCACCCAATAATTAGCACTGGAGATATCCGCCATACCAGGATGGTATCCAAACGGCTGCCACCATTTTGCTTCGTCGTCTGTACTGACTTGCTCAAAATTTTAATCACACTAAAACCATTTTTAATAATCTGTCACAGTACAGGCACGACACACAACACAAAATAGAACATATAGTCGACACATTTCAATTTCGATCACCACTCCTTTTCTTTATCATTTTAAAAAAACTAGTGTCCAACCCCACCCGTTACTACCTCTTTCGTCCAACCAAGTCCATCTGGGCATGCGCAAGAGGACGCCATCTATCTGACTCAGCAGAAGTCTATAATATGCATAGATTTGACTGTTCAATGTCACGCAAATATGTAACAAGTTATTTTCGTTTCTCTCAAGTTTAGTTAACACGAGAGGCGGTCGGGAGGACATTCGTCAGGTCCTCAGGGTCCTTAGCCCAATCAAAATACAATTCATACAGAACTGATACAAGTAATGAACAAAAGTAATGTTACATAGACACTGCATCCTGTAGGACAACTTAACTGATTAGAGATTAACTGTAAAATTTATAAGGGTAGGGTTGAATGGGATGTGTTTTTTTGCCAATCACAAGAACAGAGCTGGTTGCTTGGTTTTGGGTTTTATGGCGCACGGGTCATATTTGGCCAAGCTGCTCCAAAAGAACAAGACTGGACATAGAAATGAATTTGTTGATCTATAGCCTAATAGAGAATTCTTAGCTGCAGGTTCGATATCTCCCTGGGTATATTTCTCTCTTTTGTGTCAGTACAATCTTCCTTGTGTGTGTATGTCCGTTAATTGATATTGGCTACCTTGTGTTTGGTGCAGCATGGCCAAATATGGGCATTGGGCCATAAAAAAGCCAATGAAACCAACACTTTGCTGTTTACCGTCTGATTTGTTTGCTTGCACTGTAAATTCCTCTCAGACAGGGCCGCGGTAGCCTGGTTGGAAGAGTAACGGATTAGCAACCGGGGGTTGCGAGTTCGAATCCAACCAAAGACCGTCGTGTACATGGGGGCTGGCACACGATAAATCTGTCTAGGCCTCAAATGTCCTCCAGTTGGTGTGGTGTGCGAATACCTACCTACATCTCACACTTAAATGGTCACGGTAGCCTAATTGGGAGAGTAACGTATTAGCAACCGGAGGGTTGCGAGTTCGAAAGTAGGTCCATCCTAAGATTGTCGTATACAGGGGGGCTGGTGTACGTAAAATCTGTCGTGGCCTCATATGACCTCTCGTTGGCGTGGTGTGAAAGTTTGGAGAGTGGGGTGCCAGCTCAGGTGTTGACCTCGTCGTGGGGCCGTGGTTCAAAATAAGTAGTGTTATCGGATCTTTTCCTATGCATTAATACAGAACCGTCACCAATAGCCCGTCGCGTTGCACAAGTATGATGTGCATTTAACTACCTAGCTGTCAATCTCTAAAAGAGCGGCCCATTACAGAAATATTAGTCTTTTTTTATTATTAAAATTGTTTCCTAAAAGTATTTTTGTCTCGTTTCGGTTTAGATCCGGGGTTTACGAACCCGAAGTAGTTTGATGTTTTCCTTTCCCATGGGGTTTGTTGTCCTACTACTAACTACTTACCTTTCCTTTGCCGTTCACCGTCTGATTTGTATGTTTTCGCTGACAATATCTCTCAGACACTTAAAGGAATTTTTGTTCATTTCGTATCCCAGAACTAAAATCGCAACAAAAATAAATAAATGAATGCGTTCCTTTCCTTCATTAGCAAAAGGGGGAATAACGAACAATAAACGAGCTATCTCATTATCTATTATTATTCATCGAGAAAATTTTCGTTTTCGCCATAACCTTTAATGATTGGAATAATAAAGGCAAGTTTTGGGTAAGTAAATTGGAATAATTCCGAACACGCTTTTGCTGATAAAGCAGCATAATTTGCCCTTTTATTTGGCAAGTTACGATGCTGGGATTTTATTTTTTGCCATAAAAAAAGTAAGGAAAAATGCATGAATCGATAATGATACTCTCTCCAAGCACCAACTTCATTACTTCGGCGTTTCTTTAATCTTCTGATTACTTTTCCTCCAGAGAAATTGCTTTCTCACTTTCTTTTTTAATCTTCATTCCATTAATTCGATAAACCTTGGAGTTCCTTTTTGGCTGTCTTATCTTAATCCAATTTTCTTACTCACGCTATATCTTGGAAAAATTCGGGTCTAATGTGAGAAAAATGCGAAGTGAACTTTTCTGAAGCCTCCATGTGTTTCAACGAGATATTTCGTCCAAGATCTGGCCAATTTTCGACTCGAAGATAAACCACCAGGAGGGTTAAGAAACAGAATGGAAGAATCATGTTTTGCCAGAAAATTCGAAATTCTGCAGCATTTAAAGAGGGAATATTAAGCTATGTCTATGATATTAACTCTCATGTACGGAAAAACACATACATTCAAAAAGGAAAAATAAAAAGAATGAATACTTGGGATGCGAAGACCATTTTTAAATTCTGTTTCTTATGTTCCTCATTTTTGTATATATTCGAGAGAGAACTATGGGAGGAATTTTCACAGAAACAATTAAACAAGAAAGAATGCTAAGATTTTACTTCTGCTAACCAAATACTCCCGCATGATACATATCGGGGTTACCTTCAAATGTCGCTTATCTTCGTTTTGGTGACAGTTGGGGGTTAATCGCATTGGCTTTGACGGAATTCAGTCTGGAATTTTTAACAGCGAAGAATTGAAATTATTTTCGCAAAACAAGTACATTGACGTCACGTTCGGGAAACGCTACCGCCACCTATATTTAGCTTGACAGAATATGCGTCTCAAATGAATGAAACAGTATTACGACAGTTTTATCTGCGAGCAGTATTAATTTGATTTGGAGTTTATCCTCGGCGGTTTTGTTCAGATATATTCAAAGGCCAGAAACTATCATCCAATCTGAATTCAGCTGTCAAATAGGAAGCGCGAGACCGATTTCGACGTCGCAGCGCTTCGCAGTCCCGAGTTATACTATTTGAAAATTGCGTGGAGCATCGAAAAGACCCCAAAACGGCACCCCTACACACTCTTCCCGCTTATCGCGGCAAGAACTTAAGGTCACTAACAAGTCTTTGTTCCCTCATCTATCGATTTGATTTGCGTTGATGATATAGGAATTATTAGATCGAACTCGATGCCTATTAACGCTCAACCTTCCGAACTAGCCACCTGTAACTGATTTTAACTGGTCTGATTTTAAAGACGTGTTCACGTCAAAAAAATTAACTATAACGTAATGAGCGTGGCGATAAATTTGGCGACTTGGCTGTAAAACGAAGGTTTTTTTTTTACCGAAGCACTGTGACTTTTCTGCAAGCATCAAGTAATCGCTGTAAAAACCCATTTACAGTGAAAAGAGGAATCAGGTTTTTACGATAGTACACTATGCGTTTTTTTGAGTTTGGTTTGATTTTCTGTTCTGGGACATCTCATTTTAGTACACCAGGGAGTGTTTTAGATCACAGATCGAGTTCAATCGCGGGCAGTATTATCTTGGCGCTCTCATGCAGCTATTGTATAAAGCAAAATTCTTAACATTTCATTATAGTAGAACATTGACACTCCAGTACAGCTTCTATTCGTCTCGGAATAGTTACTTTAAAATTATCTCTAGGTAATATACTCCAAAACTAGTCTATATTTTAAAGAACTTTATAAATTTTAAAATCACCCCCTAAACAAAGAGCTTAGGATAAAAATACAGCCCCCTCAAGATTTATATCCTGGATGCACGGGTGAATAAGTATGTAGCTAATTAACATCGCACTGGAGCAACACGACGGGCTATTGACGACGGTCTGGAATCCATCCCGAAGGAAAAGATAAGAGGGTTTTCCTCGTCATTTTGAATTACGGTCAGTGGATGAGGTCAATATCTCAGCTGGCACCCCGCTCTCCAAACTTCCAGGTCAACGTGAGGACATTTGAGGTCACGACCGATTAACGTTCAACAGCCCCCACGTACACGATGGTCTTTGGTTGGATCGTGTTTCGCACTCGCAACCCTCAACAAAAGGGCCATTTGAAATTTATTTCCTACATCGTTTTTTTGCAGAAGGGAAAGAAATAATTAATGCCTTCGCTGTACAATAGGTAGGTAAGCAGCTAATTAACGTCGCACTGGAGCAACACAACGGGTTATTGGCGACGGTCTGGGTTCAATCCCGAAGAGAAAGATCCGAGGACAACACCTCGGAATTTCGAAACACGGACAGATGACGGGCTGCACCCCGCTCTTCAAACTTTCACGCCAACGTGAGGACATTTGGGGCCACGACAGATTTAACGTGCACCAGCCTCCACCTACACGACAGTCTTTGGTTGGGTGGAGTTTCGAACTCGCAACCCTCTCAACATTAGGGACGGACGAATTTTATTTTTTGCAAAAGAGCAAAAAATAATTTACGCCTTCGGTGTGCAATATAAGAACGAAACTCTCTCAAAAACCTCTTTCGGACGATTCGAACACAGGGTAGAATCTGAGAAGCAAAGAGAAGGCTCACACACACACATTTGCACCCTCTTCTACTCCATCTTTTCCGGAATCGAATTTCTCAGAACTCGGAGCGAAGTTTCCCGGAAAAGCTTCTCGTGGGACCCTTTACTCTTTTCGTCTCGAGAAAGAAAAACACTCCGCCATCGCGATTCCGCGAATTCGCAGCTTTTTTCTCCCGTTCGGTAATCAGGCTTATGCCCGTCTCTCCTTTTCTGCGCTATTTTTTGGATGCGAGATGCCGTCCACATCCGCTTTCCGAAGAAAAATGGGAAACATTTGGAAGTGATGTAAAGAAGGGGGCTTGAGATGTGCGAGTCCTTTCTTTTCACTCCGTTAGGGGGCGTACTCTAGTAGGAGAAGGGGGAACTATTCAACTACTCAACTTTTCGACCGTTTCGTCTTGAAATTCGATATGGACGGAGATGTTCGTATTCACCTGAATCGTGTTTATATTTGTCTTTGTACGAAGACTTTTCGCCTCCTTTTAAACTGACGTATTTTTTCGACTTGCTTGTTTTGTGAATCAACTACGGCGCTACAACCCTTGCCTATGAGAGAAATATAGTCGATGTAAACAAACCTAAATGCTCTCTCATACTTATCGAGATTGAATTAAAATGTAGTTTATCGCTGTCTTCAAGGCGTTCGGCGCTTAATGTAATTGGTGCAAACCAATCAACTATCATGAAACAATTCTGAATTTATTTGGAATTTTTATTGGCGAAGTGTTGATATCGTATTCGAAAAGCAAGCTTTGTGACGTCACGTTCGGAATACTCACAGAAAACACGTATCGCCGCAGAAACACTACCTCTATCTATATTTACTTCATAGAAAATGCCTGTTATAAGTGAAGATGGAAATTTTGTTTATCAATTTAGGACTTGAAATACACATGTGGTGTTTGGGGCCTATAGTGGATAGTGTGAGACCATATATTCAGACATAGTTTAAAAACATAAAAGAGGGTTTTAGGCCCCTTTACACTCGAGACACCCTGTATATGCCACTTGCAGATGGAACCAATGACTTGCATAGGGGGCGTTGCTATGTATTTTACAGTCTCGTCTGTACCAGTTTTTCTGGCACTTCAGTGTGCATGACATGGCATGAGTAGTTCTAACATTAAACAGCGGGCAAATACACTTCGACTCCATCATTTTCTTTTTCACTTAACCCTCCTAGTATTTGTCGACGAGGAATCTCGTCATTAATACTTGGAGGTTTAAAAAAATTCCATTCAAATCACCTAAACATTTATAATGGAGTCAAGTATGTTTTAATTTTGCATTTCATATTTTCCAATGAAAAAATAAATAAATGGTCAGAAATAGGAAACAGCATTTTGCATTTTTAGTCGTGTTTAATTTTTCTTTTTCATGAAGTGTTACAAAATGTGTACAATTCAGTTAAGTTTTTACAATTTTGTTTCGGGCCGTGGTTGCCCAGTTGCAAGAATAACGAATTATTAACCCGAGAGTTGCGAGTTCGAAACTAAATCCAATCAAAGACCGTCGTGTACGTGGGGACTGGTACACGCCAAATTTGTCATGGCTTCAACTGTCCTCTCATTGGCATTGTAACGACTTCGACTAAGAACTCAGGTTAAAAATAGAACCTTTTATTTTTCTGGAATAGATTAACACTGAGAGAACATCTCACACGATAGTATAGGTAGCGATGACCCAAGCAATGGGAAAGTTCTAGGCTACGGGCCTTTCACAAGGATCTCGGATGAGACCAGATCTGGCGGGGTGCCAACACAAGTCCGCCCAAGCTGGACGTCTGGCCGGGTGGCCTTTCGGGCGCTCTGCCCTGTAGAAATCGGAAGTCCGGCTATCTGCCGCGGGTACTGGAACGTCTGGCCGGGTGGCCTCTCGGGCGCTCTGCCCTGTAGAAATCGGAAGTCCGGCTATCTGCCGCGGGTACTGGAACGTCTGGCCGGGTGGCCTCTCGGGCGCTCTGCCCTGTAGAAATCGGAAGTCCGGCTATCTGCCGCGGGTACTGGAACGTCTGGCCGGGTGGCCTCTCGGGCGCTCTGCCCTGTAGAAATCGGAAGTCCGGCTATCTGCCGCGGGTACTGGAACGTCTGGCCGGGTGGCCTCTCGGGCGCTCTGCCCTGTAGAAATCGGAAGTCCGGCTATCTGCCGCGGGTACTGGAACGTCTGGCCGGGTGGCCTCTCGGGCGCTCTGCCCTGTAGAAATCGGAAGTCCGGCTATCTGCCGCGGGTACTGGAACGTCTGGCCGGGTGGCCTCTCGGGCGCTCTGCCCTGTAGAAATCGGAAGTCCGGCTATCTGCCGCGGGTACTGGAACGTCTGGCCGGGTGGCCTCTCGGGCGCTCTGCCCTGTAGAAATCGGAAGTCCGGCTATCTGCCGCGGGTACTGGAACGTCTGGCCGGGTGGCCTCTCGGGCGCTCTGCCCTGTAGAAATCGGAAGTCCGGCTATCTGCCGCGGGTACTGGAACGTCTGGCCGAGTGGCCTCTCGGGCGCTCTGCCCTGTAGAAATCGGAAGTCCGGCTATCTGCCGCGGGTACTGGAACGTCTGGCCGAGTGGCCTCTCGGGCGCTCTGCCCTGTAGAAATCGGAAGTCCGGCTATCTGCCGCGACTGCTGCGTCCCTTCGCTGGGACAATCTGGGCGGGATGCCCGGGTAGCTTCAAAACTCAAGACCTCACGGGGTCACGTGGCAATCAGAACACCGTCCGAACCTCTCAAAAAACCCGTGCATACCTTCTTATACCTGCCATTTTGGGGGTGGGCTTTTGGCGCTGTCATCTCTTCTCGGCGTAACCAGCGTCCTCTTATTGGTTTGGTGTCAAGGGTGCCCACTGACCCAATTGGCCTTTGAACCCCGACGGAAAGTCTCGGTCCAGCCTCTCGCTGTCTGGTTCCCTTCCCAGGGTCGTTCATCATCCTGGGGTCCCTATCTCTCCTATTTTGTGCACAACTGTCATCTAGGGCGACTGGATGTCGCCACGGTTTCCGCTGGGACTTAGTCGTGGGAGAGGGAATATATTGATACTTCACAGCATGGTGTGGCAGCTCTGGTGTTGACTTCGCCATCTCAAATTATGAGGTTCAAAATTACGAGGTGTTGTCCTCGGGTCTTTCCCTTTTGGATCGATCCCGGACCATCGCCAGTAGCCCGTTGTGTTGCTCCAGTGCGACGTTAATTAACTACCAACCCAAATGTCCACCTAATTGCATCAACTTGTTCGAAGAGTGTACACCTTTTATCAACATCTTGAAATTCGAATTTGCGTAAATTTTATATTCCGAGTCTACCTTTTATGTTTTTGAAAAATATTTATTGTTGCTCTTTTCCCAAATTTTTGAAGAATTTCATCAGAATGATGCGTTTTTGATAATACTTTGTTGCAAACCAAGACACATTTGAACAAAACTGACAATGGATTTCGTAGCAGTTGGTTTTATTTCTTAATAAACGCTTGTTGCCATGCAGCAGTGTGCAAATAATACTCATTTCTGGGTCACGAAAGTGAGCGATTTTGATCGGAATTCTTAAACATGATTTTCTTAATGCACGCATTCTCACAAGAGACAAAAATATCCATAATTCAACCTTTATTCATGATCTAAATTGCTTCCCGAATCGTATGACTCAAATTTTATTTTCATCCGCAACAATTCGCACGCCAATTTTCTTAATATTTAAGATGGTTCTTTCCTCACATGTCGTCCTCGGAATTATTTCTCTAATGGAGGCAGAATCACGACATCTCTGAGAAACGATCACGTTTTATAGTTCCAGGAAAAATCGTACCACACGCAACAAGTTAGCAAAGATAATTTTTTTCGTTTCTCCTTTTTCTTCATCTTTTGTTCTCTCTCGTCGCAACGTTCGTATCATTCGATATCAAGTTTCTGTCATGCCATTTGTGCAACATGAGAACTTTTCTCTTCTGTTTCCAACAGTGCGAAAAGATTGGTTTGTCGCTCTTCGGTACTTTTCGAACGCGAAAAAGTTTAACACAGAGTTTTAATTTCACGAATACATATTTCGGTGAATAATTTACATTTAAAAGTACTTTTCTGGAGTTTATCATGGCAGTATTAGAAATTATATACAGGGTGTCTAAATTGTTTTTACAAAATAAGAGGGGTGATAGTACCCATCCAGACGAGCAATAATTACCATGGAACATGGGGTCGCATTCCACTCTGAGAGGCAGAAAAGAGAGACATGTGGTTGATGCACGATGGAGCCCCAGCACACTTTTCCAGCACGGTCCGACACTTCTTGAATGCCACATATCCCTCACGATGGATCGGACGTGGCGGACCTGTGGCTTGGGCTCCTCGCTCACCGGACCTGAACCCACTGGACTTTTCCTTCTGGGGGCACATGAAATCTTTAGTGTACCAGACGCCTGTGGACTCGGCTGAAGATCTCGTAGCGAGAATCGGTGTTGCCGCAGACAAAATTAACACAACACCAGGAATCTTCGAGAGCCAGTCATTCCTTCGCCGGTGTGAACTGTGCAACGACACGCGTGGCCGCCACTTTGAGCATTTGCTGTGAGTTTTTCTCTGATCGATCAATCAGATTGTGCAACTCTTGGTATCGTTCATTCGCTTTCCCAACACTGTTGTAAGTTCATGTTGAAATTCTAATTTTACTCTTTTCTGCCTCTCAGAGTGGAATGCGACCCTATGTTCCATGGTAATTATGGCTCGTCTGGATGGGTAGAATCATCCCTCTTATTTTATAAAAGCAATTTAGACTCACCCTGTATTTCTGTATCGAATCAAGAGTGCTGTATGAATGAAATGACAAACAAACGCATTTCTCAGTAAACTGCATGTGGAATCGTCTTGTTTAACGTTTGATTTATTTTTTCGAAGTTTAAAATATCATTTGAAATTAGTTTATTTCCTACCAGTCATACAGTACACAGTATCCACTTCGAAATGTATCGAGGGCCGGGGTAGACCGGTTGGTAAAGTCGCAGATTAGCTAACGGAGGATAGTGAGTTCGAAACTCGATCCAATCAAAAACTGTCGTGTACGAGGCGGCTGGTCCTCGTTAAATCTGTCGTGTCCTCACGTTGGAGTGGAAGTTTGGAGAGTAGGGTGCCAACTCAGGTGTGAACCTTGTCATCTGACCGTGGTTGAAAATTACGAGGTGTTTCGGGATTGATCCCGGACAGTAGACAATATCCCGTTGTGTTGCTCCAGTGTGATGTAATTTCAACTACCTTCCTACCTACCCATTTTCAAAGAAACTTATAAAATGCCTTTGGGCAAAAATTCAATTACCTAACCCCCTATATTTATAGTTTTTATTAAAAACGGGACAAAAGCGACATTTTTAAACTAACGACTGGCGAATTATTTTTTTGCATGGTGGTAGGTATTTTAATTAACGTCGCACTGGAGCACTACATTGTGCTATTGGTGACCAAACCTGAAGGAAAAGACCCGAGGACAACAGAATGTAATTCCGAACCACGGTAAGTTGAGGTCACACCTGAGTTGGCACTCCATTCTCCAAACTTGCACACTACGCCAAAGTAAGAAGATTTGAGGCCACGACAGATTTAATGTGCCACCAGCCCCCCTTTGTACACGAAGATTTTTGGTTGAATTCGAATTCACAACCCTCCGGTTTCTAGTCCTTTACTCTTCCAACCGGGCTACCACGGTCCCGGTTTCAGAGACAAGAGAATGAATTTTAAGTGTCGTTATTTTTTTAATGAGAATTTCGGCGTAAAGAACATTTTGCACACAAAACACGACCCATTTGCTTGAGTTCAAACTTCCTGGCAAATTACACGAATTTTCGTTGCTATAAGGGGGTGAACCGTGACGGAACTACCAAAAACGTTTCCCTTTAACAAGAACGGGAAAGGAATATATTCCATAAGCTGTTCTCCAAAATTCTTTGCCCTATTCCGCCAATGGTCATACATACTCCGAACTCCGCATCCATTTCTTCCTAAAGACAAACAGAAAAATCAGTTCTTGAAAACATTCCCACTGCAGCCCACTTCGTTTTTTCTAAGAACATCGAATGTCGCCCCAGTTTCCGGTCTGACCTCGTGACCCCGAAATATCCAAAGAGGTTGAGCGGAGGGAAATGAAAAACAAGGCGGAAAAATTAATATTTACGTTACATCGTATCTGAATTTTCCCTCTCAGAAACTTCGCCAGGTTCCCAGAACTCTTCACGGTCACACACTTCGGAAGTTCGCGGGATTTTTCAATGACATTTCCTACACTTGTAAATGGAGCATCCATTGAGCTTCCTAGAATGTTTCATTGGATGTGTATGCTAGTTTGACGTGATATATGATAGCGAAAGCTCTGGAATGGGAAAACTTTAGTTTTTAATGAAGCGTTGTTTTGCTTAAAATAAGACTGACCACATTTCCTTGAGACAAAAACGGAACATTGGGTTATGTAATACAGTTAAACCTCGTTATGTTGTCACTCAAGGACAATACATTTTGAAGACTTGAGCGGAGTAACCACAGAATGTACTCAATATGGTATTATTGTAATGATCATGCCAATTTTAAATTTATCGCAGTATTCAAAGCTTGTAAATTCAATACCTCGAACTACTAGTAATGCACCGATAAGTCCTCTCTCAAGGGACCAATAAATTTTGATGACTTAAGCCGAGTAATCACAGAATGTACTCAATATGCATCACTGCAATGATCATGCCAATTTCAAATTTATCACGGTATACGAAACTTGTTAATTCAGTACCTCGAACTAAGTTATGAAAACCAGTAAAACCCCGATACGTTGTCACTCAAGGGAATCTAGAAATGTTGACAATTTAAGCGGAATAATCACAGAATGTACTCAATATGGCATCACTGTTATGATCATGCCAATTTTAAATTTATCACGGTATTCAAAACTTGTAAATTCAGTACCACGAACTGGCATAGGGGAATTTCTAATTGTTTCTAAGTCATCAAGAGAAAACGTGTTTTATTAGGTAGAGATAGAATTTTTCATTTGCATTATCATCGCTCGCATTTTCACACTTTTTCCTAAGTATTCCGAAGCTAATTTTATAGTCACTTGAGAACATACTGTAACGTTATCGATATCTATGTAGGCATTTATGTCGCAGGTATAGTTCATCCACTTTCATTTATGATTTCAAATAATTCCAATTAAGAGTCTGTTTGGAAGAGTAACTGATTAGGAACCGGAGGGTTGCGAGTTCGAAACTCGATCAAACCAAAAATCGTCATGTACGTGGGGTCTGGTGCACGTACAATCATGGCCTCAAATGTCCTTACGTTGGCGTGGTGGTTTGGAGAGTGGGGTGAAAGTTGCTCAAGTGTTGACCTCGTCATCTGACCGTGGTTCAGAAGGACGAGGTGTTGTCCTCGGATCATTCCCTTCGGGGTTCCCCGATCGTCGCTAATAGCCCATTGTGTTGCTCTAATACAGGGGTCGGGAACCTTTCGGAAACGAAGAGCCATTTCAACAATAAACGCACAAAAAATAAAATTTAGGGAGCCGTAATTTTAATTCGATTTTTTTTAATTATTTCAGTATTTACAAACACATATACAGATGCAAGTTTGAAAAAAAAATTTCATGTTTATTTATAATAATTATTGTTGTGAGTACAATAAATAAAACATTCTTTTGTACATTTTTATTTTATTCATGTAAATGTAAATACAACAAAGTATTGCAAAAATAATATTATAATTATTTATTTCAATATTCAGTTCACATTCAATGCGATTTTTAGACGGATTTTCTGTGCTAATTTAGTAAAATTTGAAGTATACTTCGTTCATTTTAGGAGTTCCGCTTTTAAGCTTTCCGTTAGTCTGCTTCTATGTTTGCTTTTAATGTAGTTCATCGTAGAGAAAAATTGTTCACAATTGTATGAGAAGCCAAATAAGGTCAAAATCCCAAAAGCTACAATAATTTCCTGGCATTTGAATAATTAGTTGGAAAGGAGTCCCAACATTTAAATATAATGTCCTGTGATGTTTCCACCATAGGTGTCTCATTTTTTCAACCCGTGCTTCCATTTCCTGAAATTTTTGCATCCAGATACTTTTATTCTGAATTTCCAGAATCTCCATTTGTAGATCTGCAATAGATATTCCAGGAAAAGTTTTGTCGTTTATTATTTTAAATCACAATTCAGCGGATGTAATAAAAATTTCATCTCCTGATGTCTTCTAAAATCCTGAAATCTGTTTAAAAATGAAACTAAAATAAAATTAATCATTTCAGCGAATATTTTGCAATCAATTTTTTCTCGATTTAAACTCAACCTATAATTTCTTAGATTTTCAAAAAATACAAATTAATCTTTGGTAATGTCTTCCAAAACTACTCTTAATTTCTGCTCAAATGTAATGACTTCTAATAGTTGTAAGGCTGTATTTCCTTTTCCTTGTAACTTCAGATTCAACTTATTGAAATGTTCGGTCATATCAATCAAAAAACAAATTTTGAATCCATTCGAGATTGGTGAGAAGTTGTAAATGTTCTATGCTGTAATTTTTAGAAGTTAAGAAAGTTATTACTTAAAACACTCGAAAAACGTTTTTTAATGCTTTTTCCCTTGATAGACATCTTAGACGTAAATATAACCAAATCTGTATATTGACTACCTACTTCTAACAATGCATCAAAAGTCTGTAATTCAACGCTTTAGATTGGATAAAATTAATCATTGGTACAACAACGTCCATCACTTTTTCAGTTCAGGTAATAACCCTAAAGATTTTGCAACTAAAACTTCTTGATACAAAATGCAATGAAATGGAATAATTTCATGAGAAATGAGTGGAAAATAAACAAACCTCTTGTATTTTGCAATCATGGCAGGCGCGCCGTCGGTCGCAATACATACTATATTATCAATATTATATATTTTTATTCTGTAAATATGTTAGGAGGTTGTCTGAAATATCTTTACCTGTAGTATGTTTTTCAAGTGACAAAACATCAAGGAGTTCCTTTTGAATACCGGAAGATGTGATATATTTAACCATAATACAGCATTGGGCAATATCAGAAATATCAGTTGATTCATCAATAGCAAGATATAAATTCAGGAGAATTAATATCCACAATTAGCATTTCTGATACTTCCTCAGAAATAGTTAGGATTCGTTCCTTTACAGTTCTAACTGTTCTGCTGTAGAGTTAAACCTTTTATTTTCTTACATATATCCTTATTTTTTATATCTTTAAATAGAATTTGAGACATTGTACATGCACTTTTTTAGAAATTCGCCATCAGTAAAAGATTTTCCCGCTTTTGCTATTTCCAGGGATAACAAAAACTAGCTTCAGTGGTACTTGACGAAGATTTCGTCTAAGATGACAAAGTTTGCTGAAGTTGTGTTTTCTTTTGTAATTCTTCAACAGCTTTTCTTTTATTATCACCATCACCTCAGGATACTTTTCACTAAAATCCAAATGTTTTCCGCGAAAATGTCGTTCTATATGACTTGATTTATTATTTTGAAATCGCAAGTGGCAAATTAAACAATGAGGACTTCCATTTTCTTCTATAAATACAAATGTCTCTGTCCACATTTTATTGAAGCCCCTGTTTTCTTCAGATATTTTTTTGAACTCATTGTTTTATAAGGGTTGTTATCACGAATATGAAGTACTTTAACATAACTGTGTAGGCATAAAATACTAACTAAACTACTGTCAATATAATACAAATTGAATTGTGCATAACATATTCTAGCACCATATTGACACACACTCTATCCAAAGCACAATCTCAACTACAATTCTGTTGCAGGTGCGGTTCGTATAAAAGCAGCGTACGAGTATCTTTCTTGCGCTTGCTACACCGACGCGTCGTCTTCTTGAGTCTTAACGAGCATGCGCTGAGACGGTGATAGTGTCCCGAATATATTACACTGCTAGCGGCGTTTTCTAAACAACCTACTTTTTTAAAATTTACTTTATCGACCCATTATAGAATTTTTTTTGGTAAGTGTCGGTTCTATGGAGGCCACAGCAGATTTTTATCAAACATTTAAGAGCCGCACTTTTTCAGCAGAGCCTCGGGTTCCCGACCCCAGCTCTAGTGGGACGCAAATTTCGTGACAGGCATGGAATGGCAGCGTATCATATTTAGTGTCCAATCCCGCTTCTGTCTAGGGGTAGATGATCACCCCGTTTGTGAATGGCGAAGACCCTATCAGTGCTACCGTTCTCAGATTGCTGTCGAGTGGTATACCGCTGTAACTCCTAGTGTAATGCTGTTGGAGAGCCATCACTTACGACCCATCTAGTAGTGGCACGAGGTAATTTAACAGCACAGCGATACGTCCAACATATCCTACAACGTGTTTGGCATTTCATATCACATATCCAAAGGGCTATTTAGTACGATAACGTCCGGCTTACCTGCAAGGGGTTGAAATCCTTCCTTGGACAGATCCCCAGATCTGCCCCCATCGAGCATTTCTGGGATTATGCTAAGTCAATACATTCCATCCACCGAATACAAAAATAGGTAGCTAAATTAATGTAGCAACACAGTTGGCTATTGTCGACTGTCTGGGAATAATCCCAAAGGGAAAGATCGGGGACAGCATCGCGTCATTTTGAGCCACGGTCAGTTGACGAGGTCAACACCTAAGCTGGCACCCGACTCTCTAAACTCGCACACCACACCAACATGAGGACACGACAGATTTAATTTGCACCAGCCCCACGTGCACGATGGTCTTTGGTTGGATCAAGTTTCGAACTCACAACCCTCCAGTTGCTAATCCACAATAAAGCCCTCTAGATCTGAAATAGTGATCATTACTTATCTCTTCATGCATATCACACAAGCTAAGTTTCTTTCCGATCGAACACGGGCTTCGGGGTGTTTCAGTTTTTTTCGGAGAAGACACGATCTTCTCTGACACAAAGATCAACACTAGATTCGTTACATAAACAACATAAGTCAATGACTCAAGTTTTTTCTAAAATGACTACTGGAATGATTAGAATTTTCTTGGTTTTGCACACGGTTTTAAAATCGTGCCCGAAAGATTCCAGACTACCCGGTTTTCATAGTAATGTAACGACTGTTTTCGAAATGATTGATTCCAAGAAAAGCGACAGCCCTCTCACAGGGACTGTCGCTGGGTTCGTAGGACATTTATTTTGGTTGGTTTTGGGTTTTATGACGCAAGGGCCATATTTGGCCAAGCTGCGCCAAACACAAGATAAAAATATCGTGAAAGGGGAAAAAAAGGGATTGCGAATAGAGCAGAGCGATGAAAGCAGAAAAAGATCACTTAGGTATTCCGAAAGTGCGACTCCCGTGTTTACTAAAGACAGTAAACCCCATGGGATAGGAAAAAATCACTAGGTAGGTAGGTATTTAATTAACATCGCACTGGAGCAACACAACGGGCAATTGACGGAATCACACCCGGAGGAAAAGATCCGAGGACACCACTTAATTTCGAACCACGGTCGGTCAGATGACGAGGTCACACCTGAACTGGCATCCCACTCAACTTCCACACCACGCCAACGTGTACAGGCCCCTTTGTACACGACGGTCTTTGGTTGGATTCGAACTCGCTACCCTCCGATTGCTGATCCGTTACTTTACCAACTGGACTACCGCGGAGAGAAAAGATCACTCGAGTACCTCAGGTCCACCTAAAGGAAATATGCCCCTGAGACTTGTTTACATTCAAGGTATTTCCAAAATTTCCTGTAAAGTACATTTCCGACGAGAAAGCAGTCGATTTTTGAAAAAGTAATTAACGCTTATCAGAAGTAGGGCTGCAATACGTAAAGAAGCATGAATGGCGATCGCCATAGCTGATTTCCCCCGCCAACTCACCATCGCTTTGGACGTACCGAATGATAAATTTAGAGCCAGAATCTGCATTAAAGATGCCAATTGTAAAAGCGTTTGTTTACTTTCTAAGCTATCACCTAATTTAGATTGCTCGTTCAACTGGCAACTTACGGAAACTAGAAACCAATTTTGGCCCTGATTGTCACGAGGTTTCCGAGTAGTGTAGTACTGCTTTTAATCCACACGATGCCTAATGCATAAACAAACACATGTATTGATTAACAGAATCTTAAGGAAGATTCTATTGGTTGAGGTAAAAACTTAGAAGTCATGCAGGACGGATATGTGCATGAATCCCTCATAGGATTAAGGTGGGAACACAAATGAAATTACATTTAAATAGGGATGTATATCCACAAGCGTCACTCGGATGAACCTGAGGGGCAGAAATGAAAGACAGCGCGTGAAAAGTATTTTCGGGTGGAAATGTGTGCACCTACATGAACAAGGAAATACAGGGGCGAAAAGTCCATGACACATTTCATAATTTAACGCATAGATGGCACTGTACCGAAAAACAATACAAAATTGTACACAAATAATTACAATTCATATTAATTTATTAGAGCATTTTTGTCACTACATACTACCATATTTCAATGTGTGCACCCTGTGGCTCGATCCACATCTAACCGATACTCAATTTCAATCAACGTATTTGCTAACATGGATTGCGGAATAGTGTTGATTACTTGCGTGATTCGTGTCTTCAATGTTCGCCATCCGCGAGGAGTAAACCTTGTCCCCACAAGAAATCAAGGGGTGTTAAATCTAGAGAACGATGTGGCCATAATAGTTTTTGTTCTTTCCGTTGGAGTCCATAGCTGGAATGGCGGATTGCAAGCTAAACTTCTAAGCTAATGCTATACTAATAGCGCCATCTATGTGCAAACAATTGAACTATCTTTTATGCCACAAAAATAACTTGATGCTGTATAAAGTTATTTAGTGAAAACCGCACTCATATGACAATTGGTTGATTTTATATTAAATTTGGAAATGTGTCATGGACTTTTCGCCCACCCTGTATGAAACGCCAATTCTTTGGGGAATATTGAAATCGTTTAAGTCCTGAATTGTTTTCTCACTTGATTCAAGTGAGAGGCCAAGGCTAGAATTCACACTTACTCATTCTTAGGAAAGGAAATTGGATGTGAATTAAAAGATGGGATAAGGAAGTTGAATTAACGTCACACTGGAACACAAGCTATTGGCGAATCAATCCCGAAGGGAAGGATCTCAGGACACCTCTTAATTTCGAACCATGGTCAGATGACGAGGTCAACACCTGGCAGCCCATTCTGCAGGCTTTCGCACCACGCCAACGTGAAGACATTTGAGGGTCATGAGATTTAATGTGCATCAGCCCCCACGTACACGAGTCTTTTGTTGGATCGAGTTTCAAACACGCAATCCTCCGGTAATTCTTCCAACCGGGTTACCGCGGTCCAAATATTTATATTGGGATGTATGCCCACAAGTGTCACACCGATGAACCAGAGAGCCAGTAAGAGCAGAAATCAAAGATAGCAAGTGTATGAATAGTATTTTCAGGGAGAAATGTGTGCACTACATGAACAAGGAAATATGAAATACCAATTCTTCAAAGAATATTGAAATTGTTTAAGTCTTGAATTGTTTTCTCACATGATTCAAGCAAGAGGTCAAGACTAAAATGTATGGCATTTTAGACACAGAAAAGTGAACGAAAGGTGTTCATAGTTAATAAAATATAATTTAAGTACCATATAATTTAAAGACACATCTTTCAACTACTTAAGTCTGGTTTCACAAGTCTCCATAAAGTTAGTGACGAACTGTCTCGAATAATTGGTCCGGAAAAATATAGCTATTGGCCTTAAAAGGGGGAAAGACTTTGAATTGTTGAAAGTAAAATATGCAATTTTAAACAATTTGACACCTTATGAATTATGTCAGCTGATTAACATTTATTCAAGGAAACAAACCTTTCAGATTGTCATCTTGTGGAAAAGGTTTTCATTTGTTTTTGCCAAATATATTGATTTAATATTCGCAAGTTATTACAAAATTGATCCAAGTTAGATTTTAAAATTAGGTTAGATTTATAAAAGAACTATATCCAAGAAACTGTTATCACCTAAACTTTAAAACTAAAGGCCTAGCATATATGTATATGCCTTTATGAATGAAATAAATGCCAGTCACTTGATTTTAAGTCATTCACCATCTGGCTCTCTTCTCAATACTTCTATATTATTATTAAAATTATTAAGTGCAGTGCACATGTCTAAATGTTGAGCCATCATAGGTTGTCTATTACATAAAAAAGTCAGATCAACAATATTACAATAAATCTACACGCAGACAGTCATGCCCAGTCAGGAAACGAAACTCAGCAACTGATGAATTCCTTGGAGTCTGGGATGACACTGGAGGAAAGAAGGCAATCCCAAGATTTGGCACCATTGACAAGTCTTTCTTTTGGTTGGTGTTTGAACAACTCTTATCCAAAGTGTGAAAAGACAGGGTTTAATGGCTTTTCAGCGATCTTGCTCTCATTTCCGGTACATCACAATGAGACAGGACTCTGAAACACCAAGACATAGCTAGCTTATCAAGGAGTGGTCTGCATAGCATAACTTGTGGGTACTCTGATTAAATTTGAAGAGACCGCTTGTATTGCAGATTTAGTCAGATAAAACAAGTTTTTTCAAATGAATCTTCTCAGCTGTTTTAATGTCACACAAATTGCTCCGATCACTCCGTCAAAATGAGTAGACTAGCTGCCAATGGCTTTGTAGAAAGCCCTTATTTATGAATATGGCAGGAATTCTTCACATCACTCACACAACATTTTGGACCAAGGTCTCTAGACTTCCGGCATCCCTTGACCACTTAATTCAACCATAATTAGCCTTACTTTCAAGTACAATGTGTACAATGCTAGATGTATAATGTGTGTGCAGTTGATTTTACTATTTATCTTATTAATCTTGTAAAATGCCACACTATTTTTCTATTGAAAGCCCTACCTCCCTCATAGATGCATCAACCTCTCAAGAATTTCCTGATGTGCCTATTCATCAGAGGTAATAGGTTCATACACTTATATAAGTGCATGCATAAAATGACATATTACATTATAGATAATTTTTATATTGCAAACATTCAGGTTATTTAATTCATATGTTCAGGATTGACTTCAGGTAGCAATATAAGCTTCCTATTTTAAGTTTAAATTAGTCTTGTAATACTGGTTTCATGGCTAAGTATACCATATCAGAGGAATTTAAAAGCTCAAGCTATCTTTCTCATTCTATATTAAATATTTCACTTTAAACTTGCACTGGAGCAAGACAACGGGCTATCGGCGACAGTCTGGGATCAATCCTGAAGGGAAAGATCGGAGGACACCTTGTCATTTTGAATCAGATGACGAGGTTAACAGCTGAGCTGGCACCTCACACCATCATGAGGACATTTGAGGCCATGACAGATTTAACATGCACCAGCCCCTCTCTTTGGTTAGATTGAGTTTCAAACCCAACCCTCCTGTTGCTAATCTGCTACTATACCAACTGGACTCTACCATGGCCCCTTTGAGCATCGTAAAGATTACTTTGATGTAACAAGTACTGTTTATAATCATATTAAGCTGTTTTATGAGAACAAAAGATTGGATAAATGTGTCCTCTTCCAACTGCACTACCATGGCCCTCTTATAGTAACAGAGAAAAGTATTCTTTACAGTTTGACACATGAATGGTTAGATATACATGAACTAAAATGGTTGAATGAATCAGGAAAACTTCCATGGACACATTCAGTTCAAACGAGAGATCACATTGCTATTTTCAAGTTACATAATATTTCATACTGAAAATAGCTGACTTTTCAGTACCTTTAACCAATTTGATATTTATTTACAGTAATGTGAACACTATGTGCATACAAGATGTTTTAAGGATCATTAGAATTATCAAAAGAACAGTAACTCGATGACAAATACTATACACAGCACAGTAATTGATCATTTTGAAATATCCGAGTTTAATACATTTTCAGCAAGAAATGTGCAATTTAACACAAACTAAATAATGCATGAGATGCCATGTGTTTGCATTAAAATGCTATCCAAAACTGCAAATAAGCTTCTCAGGGAAAAATATACCCTTTTCCGATATTCGTGAAAATACCCATCTTCCATGTTTGGTAGATTATAAAAATACATAAGAGCAATAATCAGAAATCGTAAAAGTTCCTTTTATTAAGTTTCTTTCTTCATAGCAGAACAGTCTTTATAGAAAAAGTACACAATTATCTCTTCTTTGTGCATCTCACTTCAACTCAAATTTGAATAGCACTAATCATTCGATGTAACTGGAAAAAATTAATGATAGAAATAAACTTTATTAGACCTAGCAGTAGTCAAAAACAAATGTAAAATACACTGCAGATACTTTAAATGAGATTTAGAAACCTTAACTTTATGCACATACCTCATCAAACTTGTGAATTTGTCTGATGAAAAAGTCCCCATAGCGTATAGCAACTTTAGTGTCAGCTATATGAATCATGTCCTAAAAACAAACAGTTAAATTCATGATCATTTATTATTAATTAACCTTTATGCTCGACTCATTAGTTTTCGCACTATGACGGTACAACTGCTGTACCGCAAAGGCATATTTTACCTATATTGAAGTAACATTTACTAACACTAACAATTTAAACACAAAAATTATTGCAACATTAATGTAGCTTAAATAATACATAAAGTAAAGCAAATTTTATTTAAAAAATGGTTGTTTTGGGGTTTTATGGCACAAGGGCCACATTTGGCCAAGCTGCACCAAACACAAGATAATGTCATGAAAGGGAAAAAGAGGGATTGGGGTAGAGTAGTAGGATGAAAGCAGAAAGAGATCACTTGGGATCGCAGGAGTGTGACTCCTGAGTTTAACTAAAGACAGTAAACCCCATGGGAGAAGAAAAGATCTAGAGTACCTTGGGTCCGTGAAGCCTGTACACAACTACAGGAGATATGCTCCTGAGGGCTTTTAAAAATGGAAAATAGTCCCAGTTTTCTATATATGTGCATTAATTTTCATTCTTTCTTAATGATTGGTGCCTAAGTAATCAGAAAGAGTAAAAAAATTACATCATGGTACAAGAAAAATAATCAACTTCCTTCTATGAGAATCTTTCTCCGCATCTAGAACAAATATGATTCTCAAAGAGCAAGCTCAATAGAAAGAAATATCCTTTTTGTTGCTCTATTTTAAGATCGTATACATAAAAATTGAAACCTGAAGTTCATAAGTTTAAATTATTCTCCCTAATATTAACCCTAATGGGGGTATTTCAATTAACGTCACACTGGAGCAACACAATGGGCTATTGGTGACGGTCTGGGATCAATCCCAAAGGGAAAGGTCCGAGGACAACACCACGTAATTTTGAACCACGGTCAGATGACGAGGCAACACCTGAGCTGGCACCCCACTCTCCAAACTTCCACACCACGCCAACGTGAGGACATTTGAGGCCATGACAGATTTAACGTGCACCAGCCCCCTTTGTACACGACGGTGTTTGGCTGGATTCGAACTCGCAACCCTTCGGCTGCTAGTTCGTTACTTTTCCAACCGGGCCACCACGGCCCCATTAACCCTAATGGAAAACATGCACCCTAATCAACTGTACAAAGAATTGTTACTGACTCACAACAAATACCATTTCTTATATCCAATCCTATATTAATTTGCATACTGCTGAACTTTTAAAGAAAATAATTACATGAAATAAAGCATCTTTATTATGAGGCAAAAATTTAAAAATATTACTTACATTATCAATGAAAAAATCAACTTCAGAGCCAGACTGAAATTCTCCTTCAAGACCACTGGTACCTTTAGTCCAAACCATGTTTTTCATTTTATGCTAGAAAAAAAATCAGAATTAAGCTATGCACAATAAGACTTTCTTTGAATAAATAGTCAAGTTCAATAAAATTTCATAGTTCATTCAAAAAAAATTTCCGATATACAGGTAGAGTGCTACAGCTAAAAGATTGCTAAATAAAGAAATAAATATACATTGAGGTTAGGAATCCCCACTTCAGGATATATCGTAATTTAAGGAATCACAATTATGGAAGACTTTTAAAGATATTCTTTAAATGCAAACTATGAACTTTAAATGATTTTATCACAAAATTAAGGAGTTCTCAAGAATTCAACAAAATCAGTTTAGGTACAATTTTGAAAATACATGTCACAGAAATATCATTAGCTAAAAAGGGGGACATATTCAAATATTTTACATACAAGTAAATATCTTGAATTTGTTGCTTTCGAGTAGTAGCATTGAGATAAAATAAACAAACAAATATGATGCATTCATATTACACACAGAAGTATAATTTGAAAGCTGAGAATATCATAATCATAACACCATTTGAAAAGATAAAAAACAAATCTTACCTTAAAGCAAAGAAGGTAATTCACAACTTCATCTTGGTTCTGAAGAATACATAAAAAATTGTGCATTAGAAATTGAATTTGCCTTCAAACAAATGAAATCATAAAAACTGAATACTGCTTACCAAATCTAGGAAGGTAGCCAGTTTTGCAATGGGCATGGTGGTGTACAGTTTCAGGTAACTAGATAGACAAATTTAGATATATTTTACACATAATATTGATTAAAAGTTTTATACATTGAAACTAAAACAACAGGGATGTTTTCGAATAGATGAAACCAACACAACCAATCTTAACACAACAAAAGCATATTAATCAGTTTATAAAATGAATGAAAAATGTAGACTGCAATGAAATGATGAGCACATTCAAGAATAAGAAATTTAAAATGAAGTTAAATGTTACGGTACATGAATTACTATGAGCTAATAGTAACTATGGAATATGATAGTGAAATCTAACTCATTAACTCTTACAATACCAATATTAATGCAGACCTTTCATTAAAACAATAAATACCAGTGATGGAGTGTGGGTGTATTTCCCAGAAGGCAATTGAACTAGGGTCAGCTGATTTATAAATAGGTGTGAAAGTGCATTATAAGGCTGCCATTCGCAAAACCATTAATGGTGATCACTGCGGATGTTCTAGTCTACCAACTCATTGAAGTCCATTTGAAGAGATTTCAGAAATATATAATCTGCCTACATTACATATATTTATAAATTTTTCAAGCAATCACTCATTTGGAACTGAAACCTGTGGGTCTTGGGTTACAATCCTAAACTCTATAGAAAAGGCTTAGATGGAACGGCTTTGTAGTTATGCATTTGCTGCATACTGTTGATTTCAATCTGTATTATACTATGTTCACTAGAGCAGTGAGGTTAATATTGGTCCATCTTGTAGTTTCATTCAAAATGGGCAGTTCAAATATGTGACTTATTTTCTGCATTTGGAAGGACTCTTCTCATTTTGCTTTAATCTATCCATTGAAACAAATGGGGAAGAACAATTTATTGATAAAATATTGAAGGTCGAAATAATAACATTAGTCACCGTTAAAATAACATTCATTCACTGACTATAACTCTGAATTCTACTCAATACAGTAAAAAATGGAGTGCTTTCACAACCAGTGTTTTCTATAAGCAGGTTTTATAAAAAAAAGAACAATATATAAACACTCTCAGAACAAACATATCAATCAAGTTTGAAAGATAAAAGGAATACAGAATCAGATAAATGTATTACAGCCATTAAAAGTCATTTACGAAAATGCAAAATCAAGTGTTTATATCAGAAATAAAAAAGTAAATGTTAAGATTTGCACCTTCTGATTGTAGGAAGCATAATTTGTTGCTTAACTTCATCCATGAATACTTTTAATTGAGCAACAAATGGTTCCTGAAAGTTAAAAGTATATATTTTTAAGTTATCACAAAAACATCAGAATTTAAATTAGCCCAAACCACCTGCATGGACTATCTACTAACTCAAAGTATCTCTTTCTTTTCTAATACAAAATATTTGGCACAATGCTTTTTTTTATTAATTGTTGTCAAATCTTTTAGGTATACAGAAGCAGAAGTAATGCAAGGAAGAAGTTAACACAGGTAAGTTCAATTCAATATATACATAATAATTATGGGTTGGATGGTTTTGGGATTTATGGCGCAAAGACCATATTTGGCCAAGCTGCGCCAAACAATACAAGGGAGGAAAACAAAGCAAAAAGGTAGGTGAGGGTAAAACAGAAGAGAGGACAGATCACTCAGGTATCTTGAGGTCATGATGTCTATACACATCTAAAGATATGACCCTGAGGGCTTATAATTTGGGAGAAATAAGAGGATGAAACTAATTCAGTCTCCTGTTGATGATAACAGTATTCAATAAGATTCTATAAGTTGCATTAATCCAGTTCTTTAAAGTGGACTTTTTAATAATTGCAAACATTTAACTAAAATATTTAACACTTAACTGTGGGTAAAAGGGTTAGATAATAACTGATTTTGGAATACTACAGAATTTTAGTAATCAGTTTATGTGTACCATGAGATGAAAAGGTTGACAATTGCTACTCTAGATAAATTGAGGTTTGCAGTGTTACAAAATTACTCGCATATTTCACATTTTATCTTGTATTTTAAAGTTGTAAGACAGCTCTCAGGGCAATGCAAAGTAATTTTATTAACATAATAGGTTACAAATTATTACTATTTGACCAACATTAAATTACAGAAATTTCAAATGTAACCATCTTTGACTTATGAAAACATGGCATTTTAAACCATTGGGAAATGCTTTAAAACTACAATTTTGTTCAGACGTAGTAATTTGAATAAAGGAGATTAAAAATTAAAATTGAATTCTAAATAGAAACTTTCACTTTGTTTGCATGATACAAAATGCATCACTATGAGCATATGCTTTCATTTATCCTAATGGAAGTAATGTTAATATCAAATGTTCCATTGGGTCAGTGCGAATGAAATGTCCAAAAAATGACCAATGCACTTCGATAGCGATAACTGAAAAATACGGTACCTGACCTACTCAAAATAATCTCCCTCTGAATTGACACACTGTTGCTAGTTGTCTGACAAGGCCATGATCCTGGAACGAAAAAAGTCTTGTGCCTGGGATGCGAAGAAGTCATCAACTGCACAGTGAACCTCGTGAACCGTTTGTCAGACAGGACTCGTGTTATGAGCCCTAGATAGTGCCTTCTTCAACTCCAATATCGTGAGCTCGCAGTTATAAGGAAGGATGTGTGTGCTTTTGAAATTAATTGCTGTTCTCTCAGCTCGACTCTGCTGCTTGAAAAGCTGCACTATAGCTCTCCTCTGACGTTCATGATGCCAAGTGGAGTAGAGTAAACAGCAGCACCAGTTTCTAGTATGGGGATGGAAAAGTCCTGATAGAGACCGTTGGCTGCTTTCACTTTCCTCCACAACTGCTTGCTCGATGTAATAGAAGAGACATATCTAGTCCAAGAATCCCTCTGGCTCTAACGTCTCACTTTATGAGCAAATGCCTTGGCCTGTTTAAAAGCAACCAAGTTGGTAGTAGTTGGGTATCTCCAAAATATATTCCATAACTTCTTTTGCTTTTTATAAGCAGATTGGCAGTCTTGATTCCACCATGGTTTACAAAGTCTGTGTGACATAGAGGATATCTGTGAAATGGTCATGTTAGCAGTTTCAATAACTACCTTAGTGACATTTTTCACTGCCTCATATGGCACATTTGACCATTGCTTCCGTAATCATCGCGTTGTGAAAATGCAACCCAATTTGATCGATGGTACAAGTAGGTAGGTGGACATTTTCTCACTCTACTGCTTCTGGCATGCAAGATGAAAAGGGGGAAGTGATCACTATTGGGTAAATCCCTCCAAATTGCAAAACAATGGCATACGAGAAGGAGAACAAATGGCCAAGTCTAGTGAATGGAATGCCCGAGTGGGTTCATGAAAGTATGTCTTCTTGTTGGTATCAAATGTTCTAGTAACCAGTTGCAAACATTCTAATTTAACTATATTTACAACTAGGTACAGAGATAATTGCAGTTAATTAAAAAAATATTATAAAAGTAACATTTTCCATGTTTTAAAAAGCAGCTTCCTTTACTGTCTTTTGCAAAATAAAAATTAGTATGGGAGTCTGCAGGATCCTACAATTCCCGTTTTCTGAAAATTTCACTGCAGCAGATAAAAGATTAAATATTTGCAAATATTCTTCAGTTCAATCTCTGAAATATATACAAAAAATATAACTTACTCTGTGAGAATTTGTTGCATCCAAAGTCTGAATATCATAGCTCGGTGGGACAGGCGACAAAAATTTAGGACAAGCAAAAGAAAAGCAGGCTTCGAATTCAGTCAGATCGCTGTAATGTATAAAAATATTCAATACACTTCGAAAAGGAACAAGCACACCAGTAATAAGTTTCAAAGATAAAGTAGCTATCATTTCAAAGCATACCCTTGCTGCATGTTCAGAAGCTTTTCTCCGTAATGTTCTTTCAATGTTGATAATACGCTCTCGTCGATTCTCTGTGGGTGAAGTACTAGACATATACACAACAGAGTGTACATTCTTTCAGTTTGTTTGTTCATCTGAAACACATAATTTAATAATATATCTCATGTTCAATAAAAATTAGATATTAATTAAAATTTTGTACAGTGGACACCTCTCAAGTTCTTACAAAACAGCATTTCCTTACACAGGGCTGCCAGTCTAAGCACTTGTGAAATAGTAGCAAAAAGTCTTCTCATAAACTTTATTTTAGTAGCTCAAATACAAAATGAATAGTCTAAAACACAAAATATACTAATTAAGTATGAAACAGCTGTTGAAGATCTTGCCAAGAAATTAAAATTTAACAATTAAATATTTCCTTAATAAGGTTTTCATGGCAATCTAGCAACAGGATTCATGTTCTTTTGTATCAGGTATCCATGATTGGTTCCCAAAACTTCGAAAATGGAGTCTAGTGGAAAATTTTCTCTCAGAAGCACAACCTGAATTCCCCCTCCCCATCTGCCATTAGTTAAAAAAGGGACAAAATTTTCGTTGCCTTTGGTGAATTTTCAAAAGAATTGCCGAAATTTTGAAATCGGTTGCCTATAATAACCTGTTGCATATAATAAAACTAATTGTACCATAAAATCTTTATGATAGTCAAACTACTTAAAACTAATTCAGGGTTTCAAGCAAAAGAAAAATTAGGAACTTTTCGAGAGTACATTTTACATGAACTGCAATAGATTAATCATTACAGGAAGTGCACAAGTGAAGAAACTTTCACAACTGCTAGGTTTGGGTTCAGAATGAAGTATGACACATGGAGAAAATGATCGGGGACATTCTACTGATATGCTTTGAAACATCTTTCGATCTCATTTCAATAATCATTTTGAAAATTGCCAGTTTCTCTTAATTTTACCCAGAAATCTTAGAATGGGATAAAGTGCTTTTAGAAATCTCATGAAAATATGAAGACATAAAATTATGCATAGCACAGGCATGACAAGAGAATGCAACTATTTGACTTTGAGAAAACTACTAACTCTTGTTAAGAGAAAATGAAGAACAGCAAACTGATAAAAATGTTGTTTGTTAAAGGCATCACTATTTTTGACTAACTCTAAATGTCCTCCCTAGCAATGTTTATATTTACGTTGGAAAACTATCAGTTCAATTCTGTGAGTTTTTTTTATGAAAATACTACTTTTGCTTAAATTTATGAAAAAGCATTAGAAGATACCTTTCCCTTTATTAAAGTTTTTCTATCAAATGCAAGGACCAAATCTGAAAGCCATTTAAGACTTTAAAGAACGTTTTCTCAGCTTTTTATTTAATCATTTGATTTATTTCAAATATAACTAAATTCATCAGGGTTAAGGTAAAAACCACATCGTAAAATTGATATTTAAAGCCCCCAATAACTCAATGCAACCTGTCGAGTCTAATAAACTATGCCTGACTAATTTAAACCATTGATTCCTTTTTGGTTGGTTTAAGTTTTATGGGGCAAGGTCCAATATAGTTGACAAGCTACACCATACACTAAGATTAAATAAAATTCAATATAGATTTTAAAAACATGAACATACACAACATGAAAACAAACTAAAACTAGACTGAAAATTATGAAAAACGGTGAATATATAAAAACATGTCAACAACAAAGAATTTTATGAGTAAGTGGTTGAACAAATGTTGACCAGCAACTTGATGTGTGATATAAAAATGTATGAGAATGACATATATACAAACAATGAAAGAATATAAAGCTTAAAGGATTAATGACATGTAGTATGGAAAAAATTTATTTAAAATATGTTGGTGAGCAACATGATGCATAACACAAAATGTTGGAGTGGTGCATTTAAATCATAATGGTAACATATTTATCCTATGCCAGCCACGAGCAGTCCATAGAGTTCTGAAGTGAAAAAATTTGGCTTAAAAGCATTATCTGTAATTCTACTATCAGGAATTTTATGGGTCCTCGAGGTAGTCTCCAGTCATTTCATCCAATTCACAAAGGGTACAGATAGCTGATCCTGCTACTCAAATATGGTGTAAGTGTCTTTGTAGGTAGTCATGTTTGGTAAGTCGAAAGCAAGCGACTCCAACAGCTCTGTGCAAGGAACCTGGGATAAGAGCTTAATTCCTCAATAAAACATTCCAGTTCTTTCTTGTAGATATCTCCTCGTAGATTGAGAGCATTAGCCTCTACAGCCTCTTGATGCTATGTAGAGGTAAAGGAGATTTAGGTTGGGGCAACTGTGTTCCAGTCTCAGTCAACTGGTCTGCATATTCATTGCCATATATTACAGTAACTTGGAATCCACTGTATAAGGCAACTTTTTCTTAACCTTCCCAAGGTGGCTTAGTTTTTCTCTATACATCGATGCAATCTACAAGATCATGTTCATTTTGACTAAGAAGAGTGGTAAGAGCTAATATTGCTGCCAGAGAATCGATGAAAAATTCAGCATCGTTTTTAGGACAGGCTGCGACTAAAAATGGTAAAATATTATGACTCGACGGTAAAAACTTTTAAGGCATTTAAATTAAGAGAAAAATAAAAAAGTGCAGCGGATAACCTAACAGAAGCAATAAACTAGAAGTCTTAAAATAATGCTGATAGAAACATCCCAAACCAGAATAAGAAATTAAAATGTGAATGATGGTGAGAGGGTGATGGAAATAGTTGGAAATGGGAGCACTCTCACTGAGAAGCAAATGTTGGTGAGTAAGATACGCAGATAGATTTAAATTACGTTGAAGCATCTAAATGCCATAGGGAGACAGTTGGATTAATGATTCTGTTTGGACACTTCACTATTTTCTGGATTATATGAGAGGCACAAATGTAAACAAATAGAAAGAATGAGTTGTTTACTTGATCAGCTTGATAGGTCTTCTGTTGGAAGATGTTGCGCTGTGTCCTTTGAATGTACAGGAGAATGTTGGAGAAAGAGCGAATTGCATCAGAGTATCGCCTCATCATGAGGTAAGAAAACCCAACATAGTAATATGTAGTTATCTGACAAGCTGGAACGCGCGAGTACAGACTCTGAAAGGAAAGATAAATTTTATAATTGTATTTATGAATGTAAAAACAGATACTTGGAAAGCAACAATTACAGTTAGATGGCTACTATAACTCTTTCCTTTTTGGCTAGGAGTCAATTCGAACTAGTAAGAGAAAACGTGTTCACACAAAATTATGTCAATCTATTTTTACAATATTAAAAATAATTTCATTTATAATAACTAAAATGCTTGTTTGTATAAAAATTCAGTATTCAATCCCATAACACCTTTTCAAGCTCCCATTCTTAATTACAAAAAATTTAGTTTGATAGAGGGATATTCTGACGAAAAACGAGAATACACAACAAGAAACCTAATCCAAATATATTTAAAATACCAATTTATAAAATGCAATGAATTAGAATGAAATTACATGCACCATTTTGAAGGTGGTTACAGAATACTAAGAAAATTTGATTTCCTAAGCTTCAGATTAAACTTTTTCTGAAAAATGTCCCCATAGAGTGGTTCTGTGTAAAACCGTTTCCATGTATAAATATAACAATGTTCAATGTCTATAGTTTCATTAATGTTTAAGTCATTTTCTACATTATATAATTGCAAAGCAGGAAGACTTGCTTCTTTTTACATTATGAGGTATGATTAAAAAGTATCCAATCTTTCGTCAGCAAAATAAAACTGTTTTATATATTCAGTTTAAAATAGACCCTTTTTAAGTTGACACATTCCCCAGTGGTTTTTACTGCTGGAAGCATTTTCGAATGTCAGCTTTTGGAACCTACCCATCGAAATTCTTGGCATTTTCATTGATTTTTTTCAGTTGCCTGAAATCTTGCCCTTCGAAGGTCATCTTCAGCTAGGGGTATTGGTCAAATGTTACATGGACCCAAACCTGTGTATTGCTGTATTTGGCCTAAACAATTCTAGGCAAGGTGCAATGCGTGGGTCAAAGAATTATGGCGAGGGATCTTCCAGTCACCACTGAGTTGTGGTCCCTTTAATACATCATAGATGATGGAAAACAGTTAGGTAATAATTCTTGATGACAATTTGTCCCTCCCTAGGAGCATATTCATGATAAACTAAAAAAGCCAGTTTAAAAAAATTTCAATCTAAATCTTCAGGTTGCTTTGTGATTCCTGTGAAGGCCCTGGTATTTCCCAAGGAGATGATTGAGCTTTTGTTTCAGAGTAAAACATCTATTGACACAGGGCTCATCTTCAATCGTGATTTTTTCACGAAACCCGTATCAACATTGCTGCATTCCAACGTGTCGTGTTAGCTGGAAACAAAACAAGCTTCTTCAATGACTGAAGAATACGCAATATGGGGGAAAAAATTATGTATATAGTAAGGTTCTAGGTTGCATGTGCCTAAGTTGGCTGCAGCTAGTTTGCACAGTAAAATATAAGGTCAGATAACTTTTGATCACTAGTACATCCATGCTTTAGTGCTACTACTAAATGACTAAAGCATTTATAATTTGGATCTAATGCTTTTATTAGACGTTATCGCAATCGACTAATTTGTTACTGTATTACATTTTGAAAATTCATAAACTAGCATGTGAAAGCATTTTTGCTGTGAATTCTGCTGTTCTAGGCTGCAGCACACTCAGCCTTTTAAAAATGAAGCTCATCAGAAGTTAGTCTATCTAATAAGTACAGAGGCATTGCATTTATTTAAAAGCATTTTAAATTTAGTTAAAAATTTTTTCAGAAAGAATGTACTTTTTTGTTCAATTCAATGTTCTCAAGAACTTTGATGGCCTGATAGTAATCGCCAAGAAGGGAATGCAATCGAAGGAGTCCGACTAAACTGAAATAACCAAGCATCTTGTACAGGGGATGACGTCCAAATTCTCCAGCCACACTATCAGGGTCACCTGAAATGTTATTTATAAATGAGTGAAAAACATAGAATGTGCATTAAAAAACAACCTCACTGTTCCGAAAATTTTATCAGTTAAGGGAACCAATGCTTCCACTAAGCCACAATGAAGAGAAAATAACTGCCAACGATATAATATAAAAAAGATAAATTTAATTTTAATAACGAATCAATGACACTGTTTAGACCGCCTATCTAATACTTTATAGAGATGGCACTGTCAAGGTCAGTGCCTGTAACAGGAAGGTATCTTTTCCCTTTTTTGTATTACAATTTCTGGCTATTCATTCAAACAGATTTGAATCACTGACGGAGTAAGTAAGCTCCCCTTAAACTTTGATGGGTCTTAATTTCCATGTAATTTAATCGTCAGTATGTGTCTAATAAAGGTTTATTCTAAAATTAATTCTCCGCCAGTCTGTCTCCCTACATGTGACATATTTTGGATTTTGTCCAGCAGTTTAAATTTTGTGAAAGAGTTATTTAAAGCTAAGCCTAGTTCCTTTATTTTTGATACAGCCCAAGGTCTTCCTACATGTTTCGTACAGTTCAGTATAAATAGTGTATTTGAGAATATTTAGAACATTTGCTATCAAAAGTAACATAAGATCAAATCATACAAATAGTTATTTTTGTGAAATATTATATTTTATATGTATGATTTCAGTTAATATTGGCTTCATACCTGATAAATACTGTGATAATAATTAATTAGTTATTAGCAACAAAAGGGTAGAAAATATGGAAAAAGTAATCAAGTCACATCAAACTGATTTTTCAAGTAACTTTCAGAAAGAGTGACCACATGAAAAATTTAAAATAAATCAATAATTGCATGATATTAAATTAGCTAAAAATGTATGATAAAAAGAAGAATACATAATCGCTCTGGTAGTAAGGATAAAAATGTTTCAAAGTTACCATAAGATTCATATTTTTTACAACCATTCAACAACACTTACCACCATTAGTATAGACCTCAAGCTGTCTGTTGATGTTTGATTTATCCACAAGGGAATGGAGAACATTCAATACACTATGCACATTCCAAACCTAGACAAACAAATATGACTTAATTAACAAATTTTGACATATTCATTAGAATTTTGCATCTTTAATTCAATAGGAAAGTTGGTTGGTTTTGGGGTTTTATGGTGCAAGGGCCATATTTGTGCCATAAACCCCCAAAGCGTGCCAGGCACAAGACTTACAACATCAAGTAATACACAAACAAAAGTTTTACTGACACAGAAGAGAGAAATACACTCAGGGAGGAATGCATTTGACAGGAATCGAACTTGTGCTGCCTACAACTCAAAGGTTACTAGCACAATGAGCATATCCACTGAGCCATGACGGCCCCTCAATAGGAAAGAAAAAGGAACCTAACTTTTCATTAAGTGGCGAAGTAGAAAACGCTGTAATTCAAAAACTGTCCAAGAATTTCATATATAACATTAATGGGGGACGAGGTATAGTATAGTTCCTGGGAGAAGGTAGTGAGTCATGTGGTTTAGAATAAGCCAAAAAGCTAAATTAGGGGACTGGTAGAACCGCAAACAAATCCCTTCCACAATCAGCATCTTTAGCAGTTTTGTAAGGGGTCATTAACGGTTCTAAGTTTACCATTTGAAGCAGAAAGTGATAGCATTGATTATGAGTTGGCTGAGGAAAACATCCATTGAGATCAACATTCATGTTTTGTGTATGGCAGACTTTTTCAAACATGCTTTCCCACCTATTCTAAAATTAACTGACCCCAAATCAACTAGGGTGCCTTGGGCTTGTGCAGCCTGTACACACCTAAAGATGTTCCCTGAGGGGTTCTATTTTTGGGATTTGATCACCAGAGTTGCATAGTCATTTTATGTATACTTGTCTTTCCATGATTCATGTTAAACCTGAATTTATTATAAATACTTCACTGTTTTGTCTCAACGGAGCAAGTGACTTTAGTTCTAGTTATAGAACCTGATTTGCATGCTGATTTCAGTATGGAAACGGGATCACTTTTTATAATCTAACAGTGTTCACACTCTTAACCCTCCACTAGTTACAGGTCTTTTAAAGCAAATAAGATCCCAGTGCATGCGTGAGGTGTTTAACATTTCTTTTCTTAGTTACACTTAACTGCAAAAAATTTATTCTCAAATTTATAAATTGTTTAGGTTATTACTTTAATTGCATTACATAACATCAATTGAAGCAATTGACCAGTGCATGCACAGGCGAAGAACTTCTCAAAAGGTTGGATTTCAGACCCAGCTTTAATTAACTTTTCGTTAACCTACATACGTTAAGAGATTTTGGATAAGAATTTCTAAAATTATATTCAAATTACCCGTCATTGATTTTAGTTTTTGAATGCAGGCAATTTAAAATGCATAGTATTCGTGTAAAAACAAGGATTTAAAAAACTTTTAAGGACCTTAAGCAAAAATTAAAGTTTAACCTTTACTCTACAGCGCTCTTATTCCGCTACCCGAATATGGTATGACTGTTGTACTGCCCATAGTCTAAAGGTTAAGGGCCCTTAAAAACTAAAAATAAATAAATAATTAGGCCTTTTTAAGCTTATATTGATTTAACTCAAGAGTGCTTCATAAGTTTGGAAACATTAGACTGCAAGTCATTTAAAAATTTCATTAGATTAACACTTGGGTTGGTCAGGACTTATGAATCATTTGAAAATGAACAATTCATTTTAAAAAACAATTTTCTAGCTAAGAGAGGAAAACATTTGCTATTGAAGTTTATTAGAAATAAGGGTACAGCTTTGATACTTTGTGTGGTAAAGCTTCATGTAGCAAGTAGTGGCAGGCAAAGGCAACTCCACTTTATTAGGATTATATCAACCTCACAAAGTTAACATTTTCATTTGTTTTACTGTCCTTTGATTTCATTGGTCCAATTCTTTTGTTTCCTATAAATTTGAAGAATTAAAACTTTGTATTTTAAACACTGCACAGTGTAGTTGCATCAGGTTGTGTCGTTTCTTGCTTTTATTTGAATCTCATTTATTTTTGTAAATCATGATTTTTTTATTTTACCTTGCCTTCTGTATTTAGTGTTGACAAGTTTCAGGATATTCTTTCATGAAATTTGACTTAACTGGTGGTAGGGTGACTTTAGGAAATGAAGGAGTTGCAAATCAGTTGTGTGGATTTTCTATTTTAAAATTCCTTTAGTTAATTTTTTAATTATTGTCTGTTAAGCCGAAAACAGTGTTTTTTCTAAGAAATTCTTCCTTGGTGACATAAAAAGCACGCCAAAAGTGTTGTCACATAAGTCTTCATATCACAACTGTACCGAAATATTTATCACTTTACACATATGCAAGAGCTTAAAATACAAGAAAGTACAGATACCTTAGGATGTTGACGCAATTGTTCAATTTCCTCAGCACTCCTCTTGTTCAGCATGCTTTGATAATGACTGAAATTTTGGAACTGCAAATAATGTATGGATATTATTTAGAAGAAATATCTAAAACAGATTTTTTTTATTTTCAATAAATAAGATTTCTAGCATTTGTGCAATTACATTTCAATACAATTCAAGATAGTATACTGATAATTAATGTATTAATTACAGTAAGTTTTTATTAATTCAATAAGGAAAGCTAATTGTCAATATAATTCTTTACTAAGCAGACAGATATACTGCACCATAAAAGAAAAACCTAATCTATAAAAGAGAATACATCATCGGCTTTGGGCAGAAACTCACTGACATTTTTTCGGAGACACTAAATGCTTATTTTCATGATGAGAAATACATTGTAATTTATTTAAAAGAAACTTAACACTAGCGAGAAATGCCTATGATTCCTATTTTTTTACCTAAAATCTAAGTTATTCCTTAAACAGTAAAATATTCATTTCATTCATTCATTTGTTAGTTAATGAGTTTCTACTCAAAGCCAACGATATAATAATAGAAAGATCTACTTTTACAGTATATTTAAAAAATATTTTTTCTTTAAAATTGCATTCTCTAAATAATTTTCCGTACTCTCCTGTAGTTACCTGATAAATGAACTCATCAATTATTTCCCAAAGCCACTGATTCGGCAGTTCCAACTGAACAGGCTCACTAGCACCTATAAAATAAATATATTCATAATCAGATTTCATGTATGAAAAATAGAGCTGAACTACATTAAACATGGCATTCTAACTATTTTGTATTATAAGAGTTGATTGAAAAGCATTTTCAGAAAAAGGAAACTGCAAGAGCTCTACTTACTCAGTATGAGATTAAACAAGCAGCAATAATTGTAGTAAGACTCGAAGCGCTCAGAAATACTGGGTCCTCCCTAAACCAAAAATTTTTTTAGACACTATATAACTAATTTCAAATCATTGGATTGAGATAGTAACGTGGGTACTTACACTAACTCGGGCATACAGGTGTCTGAAATATAACTCCTTGTACAGGATATCAAATTTTTCATCTAGAGAGAAAGCAAAAATAATTCTCATTTTTAGTAAGCCACTTAAACTTTTACCAGATTATTTCATAAAGCAAAATTTTAATCCAAAATATAATACCAGGACTTCTACAGCAGCACTTGTGAAATAGTAGCCTATTCTTAAAAATAGTAGCTTAAGTTTCCTCATAAAACCTATTTTAGTAGCAATTTTAGTTGCTCAGATAAAAGGTCTTGCCAAGAAATTTAATGAAAGAAAATTAAATATTTCTCTAATAAGGTTTTCATGACAATCTAGCAACCACATATTTTGATGTTTCACTCTTTCATGGTAGTCAAAACATGGTGCCAAAACTTCGAAATTGGCTTACCTTGGAAAATCTTCGCCCCCTAAAACAAATCCGAAAAATATTTTTTCAGCCCGCTATAAGTTAAATTGTTTTTTGTTTTATTAAATATTTGTTGGCTTTTGGTGAATTTTTTAAAAAGTTGCCAGCATTTTGAAATTCAAATATTTTTCAGTCTGCTATAAGTTAAAAAGGGACTAAATTTTTGTTAACCTTCAGTGAATTTTCAAAAAAGGCATCAAAACTTTGAAAGTAGGAGCTTTGGAGACAACTTTACTTAAAAAGATACTCCAGTCACCAAGATTGAAAAACAGTAGCAAAAAGTCATCAATGGCAGATTTTACATAATTTATGCTTTTTTCTTCAACAAGTGAATTTTTCTTGGCCCTGGCTCTCCATGGCATACCATTTTTTTCTTGTCTCACAAGAAGCAATATACCAAGGGGTTACTCTATTTCAGATGCAAAAGTTGAGAGAAGTGAAATCTTTTTTCAGAATACATACTTCTCTATAAGTCATGTCACATACTTAATATCAATTGTTTAAACAACAAATAATAACATTTCTGCACACATGTGAATTAAAAATACTTTTTAAAAGTTATGCAAAACCAATAATTATTTTTTTCAATAACTAAAAGGAAAAATTACTATTGCATTCATGTGACTCAAAAGTGGTTTTTGAGGGAGGTTTTGCAAAAAGAAATTAATATTTACCATCATGAACAACAGCAGAAACATCTTTTGCAAGTGGCCATGGAGCTGCTTTATAAAAGCGCTCAGTCAATTTCACATAACTGTAAGACACATAAAACATTAATTTTTGTAATTGTGTTAAACAATCTTTAACACAATTACAAATGAGTAAGACCATTTTCCTGCTTCTAAAATATTTATACTTCATTGTTGCATTTATTAAGGCGCACAAAACCCTAAAAAAATTGTTTAGGCAGTGTCGGAGCATGGCCGCAAAGTTTTACTCGAATAAATCATGTTAGTACTTAGTATTTATTTGGTGTAAATGAAAAAGAATTCTGTAGTCCATTCAGTGTCTATCGAAAGCTGATAAGTTGCTCTTCCGCGTAGACTGTATTCAATGTGTTTTTGCTTGGCTTTTTGATGAGTTTATGCTGACATTGTGAAATTTCTCAACTGTGATCCAAAGTTTCTAACCAATACTATTTGATTTCACTTCTAAAGTCTTAAATCGACATATCTAAATGTTAGCTTACTGTAACTGATTACAATGTCATAGAACTTTGCAGTCCCAACCTATACTGAAATTTAAGATGTGCAGGAGAAAGTCTCCTTCCTGCTTATCATGGGGCAAGAACTCAAGGTCATTAACAAGTCTTTGTTCTCCCAGCTATTGAATGATGCTGTTGGTTTGGTCCACGTTGATAATATAGAAATTATTAGTCATAACTCGATGCCCATTTTTTCATAATGCCCAACTTCCGTACTGGTCTGATTTTAAAGACGTATTCATGTCAAAATAAAAACTAATTAAGTAGAGTATCATTTTGACTAAACCTCCTTATTTAAATATTCATCATGGAGTGATGCCTTTAAAATCTGCTTAAAAATAAAGGTAGAAATAGTTTAATTAGTTTCTTATGTAAAATATGTGTTGGTGCAGAGCCTACAGAGCAGTGTAGCTTGCATAGAATTAAAAAATGTTTTATCAGTACATAATTTGCATGAATACATTTGGTAAAAATGTGACACTAATTGTCAAGGTAACCTATTTTATGGTGACAGGTGGTATATTTACAGTAAACCTACGATCAGAATTATAATCTGATTACAATTTAATAAAAAATGTGAAATAGTTATGAGAATACAATGAATCATACTATGTTAATGCATCAGGGCTGCCAAAGCACTTACTTGTGAGATAGTAGCATAAGTAAAGTAGATTTTTAAAAATAATCTCTTGAACTGTATTTTAGTAGCTCAGATACAAAATGAATTGACTAAAACACAAAATGTGCTAATTAAGTATGAAACAGACGCTGAAGATTTCAACAAGAAATTTAAATGTATGACAAAATTTATGTTTGCAGTCTTACCTGTTTTCATACATGCTTTGAAGTTCATACACATTTCCTTCACTTATAGCCTTAGCTAAGTATATTAAGAAATTTCGTACAACCTCAGGAATTTTATAGCTTTCAGCCACTTGTCTTTCATAATCAATATCTAAAACACAAAAGTTGCAAAAGTGACACATTTAAGCAAAAAGTAAGTTGAATAAATAAACCTGATCAATTTAAATGAATTTAGCTTGTGGATTTCATATGTAAAATCAAATTTATTTGTATTCAATAAAATGAGTGGCTTTATATCAAAGATGGACATCTGTCATTTTCAAAAAGTTAAGAAAACCCTAATTTTTGGTGGCAGAAGTCCATTTTTGAAACAAATCTTCAACTTTAAAGCTAAAAATAATGTGCTTATGCCTGTTTTTGATAGAAACCGATATCACCATTGAAAAGAGCGTGAAAAATCCTATTCGAATCCACTGCTAACTCGATTTCGATTTTAGTGACAGATGTCCATCTTTGATATAAGGCCACTCAAATATAGTATTTCTAATGAAATGGAAGCAATCAGACAATTATAATTTATAAAATTATAAATATATATATATACTTGTTTAAAAATATATTTAGGTCAATAAATCTTTTCATTAACTGACATAACAAATTACAGCACTTATTTCCTTTACCAGAACTGTCAAACATAATATTTAATATTTTATTAACAAGTTAATTACAAAAGATCATAATGAAAACTGTTTTTAAATTGCAAGAGCTTTTTCCTGACTTAATACCAAAAATCAATTACAATATTAAAAATATTCAACACTGTTCAACAGGGAATTAAGAAATGCAACTAATTTTCTTTGAAAACTGCAAACTTATATTTATTTAAACAGCTATGTAAAACAAGATACCGTTTTAGCTGTTTTCAACCAAATATTAACATAAAGCAAATGATTCTAATTCATGCATTCATTCTCTTCATCTGATAAAGTGATTAAGAGCGTGAATCACTCTGCATATTCGGTTACTCAGATTATTTGTAATATTTATTCTTTATGCTGCTTAGGGATCTGGGCCCTACCCTAAAAATTGTAAAGGGTTCCAAGGAGTTGTAGGTGTTTTTCAAACCACTTATTTGGTTTCTCATTGGAAATATTTACCTCTCCAATTAAGGGGAACACACAGGATTCAGATTCCTAGGAGTTGGCACCCATGTTGGAATGATGACAGCTGACCAACAAATATTTCCTCTTTTGCATCTTTCAGTTTCGAAGAATTTTGAACTTCTCTAGAGGTAAATAGTGGACCCCAAAACCTGCATTTTATGTTAAACACTCTGCATACAGAGCATAAAAACAGCATTTCGTCACATCTACTGAAACGGCCCAGTTGAGCCGCAATCCAAAATACAGATCACCACCTGAGATGGCTATCGGTGCTTTTCCCCAAGTTAAAGACTGCGTGCTGTCATTATGACCCTAGCTTGCAGGATCATGGATATGACTCGAAGGGTAAAATACTTTCAAAGCTACTGAAAGGGCCTTGAGTTGACTTTCGTGCCATTTTTATAAAGGAAGATAGTTGATGCATGGTCATTCTTTTTGCCATAATATTCCCCTTGTCGGAACAGCTGCAGTATAGACCCCCCAATCCATTTGGCGACTTTTTTTGTCGCCAACCTTCAATTGCGATTTGTTGTTTTTGGTAACCCCCCACTTTTTTCCACTCCATTCTAGCAACCCTACAGCGTCCCTACGCTACATATATATAGATATTTAACCCAGACTTATATATTGCCTGTGATAACTATATTTTTATATATAATCAAGATTTACATTATTTATTATGGCGATTGTGCAATTTCTTTGCACATAAAAAATGCCAGGGTTTCTATAATGGTTGCTTTGAAATTTCATTTTCCATTTTACACAAAATCGAATGGGGTGCGACTGAGGGTTTAGTTCATGACTGGCAGCCCCGTTTAAACAGGAAACCCTCATTTACAGTGAAATCTGTTAAAAGATTAGAATAACTTACATTCAACTATGTACATTTTTTTGTAATACGTCTGTTAAAAAATGTCGCCAAGTAACGTGAGGGTTGGCGACAAAAAAAGTCGCCAAATGGATTGGGGGGTCTATACTGCAGCTGTTCCCCCTTGTCTATCATTCAGAAACTAATATACAAGTAACTTGTAACAAAACATAGCCTGAGGAGAAATGATTAACGTGGATGGACCATTGGTCTAGTCCCAATTTCCTGTCACAGGAATCGAGGCTTGACACAAATCTTTCAATCGTCAATGGACACAATGGACACACAGCCACAATGCCAGCTTTATAAAGTGAAGAATCAATACTTTAACACTTAATGTTGATGCAATTGAAAAGTATACAATTCTGTGGTAAATTTTAAAAACATGCACAGTACTTACCACCATGTGGATCCATATCATGACTTCCATGATAGCCATAAGACTCGTACTGAAAACAAATAAAAGAACTGTTACAAAAGAGCAATCTACAGCATATTGAGTCTAACACAATATGGACGAATTAGGATTTTTTAAAGCATGCAAGCATAAATACATTTTTAAGCAACATTTACGAAGACAAATTATTTATAACAGTCATATATTTGAATCTAAAGATTTTTTGTGGCTCAAGATCTGATTGAAAGATTAAATAAGTATGGTTGTTGCGATCGAAGATCTATTGCCACTTTTATCAAAGAATTAGATTCATATACATTCAGTTTAAATAATCAATCTTGAGAATAAATTACATCATCTACATAATCATCTGTGTACTCCATGTTGAGAAACGTATGGATGATATTCTATTGTTGAATTACTAACTATAATTTAAATTGTGTATGAAAGAAAACGTGAGTTCCAACAAAACAGCAAATCGAGCGGTTCACGGTTACGATGAAAGGTACAAGATGCTTGTTCTAATTTATTCGATATGGCTGACCTACAAACTTTTTCCATTAATTGAAAATACAAGTTTACCAGTGTAAAAATAAGCGAATATCGTAACAGGAAAAGCGCTTGTGCTTAAAAACTATTGTTTTCTCTTATGTACAATAGATAATTCTTTTCCTCTAAATCTGCTTCACATTTTGATTTGAGAGAAAGCAGATTCTACCATAAAATCACTGGCGCCACCTATATTTAGCTTTATACAGAAGAGCCTTTCATTGGCAATCGGAGGGTTGCGTCAACCAAAGACCATCATGTTCGTGGGGGCTGGTGCACATCAATGTGTCATTAATTAAAATGTCCTCATGTTGTCACAGTGTGGAAGTTTGGAGAGTGGGATGTCATCTCAGGTGTTGACCTTGTCATCTGACCGTGGCTCAAAATTTGAGGTTCTGTCCTCGATTGTCCCTTTGGGATTGATTCCGGACCGTCACCAATAGCCCGTTGCGTTGCTCCAGTGTGACGTTAATTAAAATTCCTAAATGCCTTTCCCTTCGGAGTTAATCCTAGAACTTCGTCGTGGTTCAAAATTACGTGGTGTTGTCCTCGGATCTTTCCCTTTGGGATTGATCCCGGACCATCACCAATAGCCCGTTGTGTTGCTCCAGTGTGACGTTAATTGAAATCCCCCTAGAACTTCGTCAATAAACCGGTGTATTGCTCCAGTACGACGTTAATTCAACTAACACCCAGATTCTTATTCGTATTTTCGAAACCTCATCGCTCTAAAATTTTTTATGTTACTAGTGAAAAGCTCTTAACAAAATCCATGTGATGTTCTTTTTTAAGTGGTTTCTACACTGCTGGCCACCGTAAATGCAACACCCTGAAGGAAGCATGGAAATAATATGAAATTTACAACATGCATTAGCGGAGGTGAGATATGCAAATGATTAGAATTTCAGCGCAGACGCACATCACGCGCGCCTGTGGCGCCACTTCAAAGCGCTATTTAAGGCTTGGAGATTCCGACGATTTCAAGTACGGCAATTGTGTTTTTCTTGTGGTTTTTTCAAAAAAACGATCAATTATGCCTCGTAGAAAACAGCGATCATCTTTTGATCAAGTATCCGAGTTCGACAGAGGAAGGATAGTGGCCTACCGAGATTGTGGATTATCTTTCAGGGAAATCGGTAGTCGTGTTGGACGAAACCAAACAACTGTAATGCGGATATGTGATCGTTGGATGCAGGAGGGTACGACGGACCGACGTGTTCGATCGCATCCACCTCAGTGCACCACTTCACGTGATGACAGGCATATTGTGCGTATGGCAGTGACGGATCGCTCAGCCACATCACGAACCATAGCACAGCACATTCAGTCTGTACCGCATCATCCAGGGTCTGCGCGTACCATTCGACGCCGTTTACAGCAGAGTGGTCTGTCCGCAAGACGTCCATTGCTTCGTCTACCCTTGACGCAGAACCACAGACGTTTCCGCCGCCAATGGTGCGATGAAAGAAGGATGTGGACGGCAGAATGGAATGAAATTGTCTTTACTGACGAGTCACGCTTCTGTCTGCAACACCACGATGGTCGGATTCGAGTCTGGAGACACCGTGGAGAGAGAATGCTGAACAGCTGCGTTATGCACCGCCACACTGGTCCTGCACCGGGTATTATGGTATGGGGCGGTATTGGATATCACTCTCGCACTCCTCTAGTACGCATTGCCGGTACTTTAAACAGCCAGCGCTACATCTCCGAGGTGTTGGAGCCAGTTGTCCTTCCTTACCTTAAGGGCTTGCCCACAGCCATATTTCAACAGGATAATGCGCGACCACACGTGGCACGCATTGTCCAAGGGTTCTTCGTCAATCGCCAGATTGAATTGCTTCCCTGGCCAGCTCGCCCCCTGGATCTTTCGCCGATAGGAAACATGTGCTCCATGGTTGCTCAACGATTGACCCAGAATACATCCCCAGCTGCCACACCAGATCAACTTTGGCAACGTGTGGAAGCTGCTTGGTCTGCTGTACCCCAAGAACACATCCAAAGTCTCTTTGAATCAATGCCGAGGCGTGTGGCAGCGGTGATCTCCAACAATGGCGGCTACTCTGGCTACTGATTTTGGCAGGAACCACACTTCACAGAAGTCTATAAATTTAATCATTTGATACTTGGTCAACATGTTATCTACAAAATAAATTTTGTTGTGATATCTCTTGTCTTTCTTGGTGTTGCAATTTGGGTGGCCAGCAGTGTACGAATGCAATATTATGAAATTAATATTAAGAATAATTATGAGGTACACTGGATCAACACAACGGGCTACTGAATAATTATGAATAGCAACCCTCGAATTTTTTAAAAGAAATTGATTTGGAAAAGGTAGGTAGATATTTTAATTATCGTCGCAGTGAAGCAACATAACGGGCTATTGGGATTGGATTGGATGTTGAGGTCTCATGGCGCAAGGACCAAACACGGATAAGCCGTGTCAAGCGCAAGATAAAAAATAAAAATTATGTAGATATATAAGTTTTAAAAGAAGTGTGAGAGAAATCAAGCGCAAGAATTTTTATCAAGATAAAAGTTGCTCAAAACCATGTTCAAAAAATTGTATTAAAAATTAATGTACCAAAGTGATGATTTAAAACATGTTGACTATATAGTAACATGATGTATAACACAAAAGGTACATTGCCCAATGAAAGATGAGTAAATCCAGTACGCCCAATGCGGATGCGAGTCAATTTTACATCATTCCCCCGCATTGGGGCAGATGGTCATGAATGAATAACTGATCTGATGGAATGTAATATATTGTTGATTTGCAGATTCCAAGACTCTTGTCACAATGAGTTGGAAAGTTCTTTTGTGGGCATCCTGATGTCAGTTAAAGGAAAGGCCTGCTGTAATGGAATAGAGGCTGCTTTTGCAGCACTGTCAGCAAGCTCGTTACCTTTGATGCCCAACAGAAAAGAATATTAAAACCCCTGCTTTTCAATGTACGTAAGATAGTACATATATCTGACACGACAGGATGGCAAGTGATGGTATATTCTGCTCTGATTTCGGTACATTCTACTCTGATATATTCTGATGGTACTCCAGCTGTTGTAAAACACTCATGCTGTCAGCGTATTCACAGAATGTACGGTGGATGTTATAACTTATTTGCTAAAGTGCGTGATAAATTGCTACGGCCTCAGCGGTGTATACGGAGTAGGATGGATGTAGGTTTTAAGTATATGAGGAATCTCGAAAGACTATTCCACTGCCTACATATCCAGCTTCTTTGGACTCAGGCGACGGTCCGAGATCAAACCCGAAGGATTTGGAAAATATCTCCGATAATGCAAAAATTCGTTTCTCTTTTATAGTAATTTTTGTGTAAGAAAGGACTATAAAAGTGAACAGAAAAAAGTGAAAATCTCTTCAAGAGAAAAGAATTGAAACTATATGCTTGGCTGGTCACATTATAAAAGTCCTTTTGAATGTAACCACCAAAATATATGGCTTTCTGTTCATGAGTTTTTTAATTTGAATTTTATGATTGGATTACAATGGTCGAGTGTTATCTTGGTATTCTCAGGCTGTTTTCCGTTTAAATGGCTTACGTAGTTTTTAGTGTTACTGTTAATTTTGTGGACTGCAAATTTAGATAGGATTTGGATTTTAAGGCTGAAAATATAATGTCTGCCAATATATTTTGAACTTTTGCGACGGAAGTCCATACACTCAGAAAAATGAGTCCACTGAAGCAACAATTTGCAAAGAATTGTGAAAAATAGTTTAGGTCTTTGTTGCACAGGAAGTAAAATTCTCGTCTTCTGTTTTGTTTGCTTACACTGAAAATTCCTTTTATAGTAATGAGGTAAAAAAGAAGAAATTCGGCATTCTTTTTTGTATTAACTAAGAATTATTATATATTTAAAACTACTTATGAAACTGTTATTATTAACTTACTAATAAGCATGAAATTAAATTAGTATTTCCATGTAACACATTTTACTGTTATTCAAAGGAAAACAATAAAATCGAATTACTATTGCTAGAAGGTAGGTAGGTATTTTAATTAACGTCACACTGGAGCAACACAACGGGCTACTATTACGATAAATATTTAATTCTGAGAATTTATAATCGTTTGCATTACTTTTAAAGTTCATTTGATTAAACAAGAATGTTTATTTTCATACTTTTTACGTGAGATCTGGAACGAGTAATAGAACAGTCATAAAATATTTTTATTGGAGATATTTAAAACAAATTGGAAAAAAATGACCAGAAAAAGAGTTTCAAGTGGTAAGTGTTCCGCAATGTTATGAAGAAAAACTTAATATACTCAGAAAGTTTTCATTTTATTTCTTACCTTATGCATTCTTTTTCATAAGCATATTACCTGAATATTTCTTAATTGATGATATAATCATCAGTGTGTATATGATTTAAATTAATTAAAAATAATTAAAATGCATGTTAAAATCGTTTTATTGTGGTATTGGAATACATGTCAAAATAAATAAGAACAAACTTTTCTTCCCTCCTTTTTCAAATGATATACTTAAATAATATTCATGAATATACAAAAATATTTTTTAAATATTACTATTTAGTTGTGTTAGTGATTAAATTATTTTATGAAATACAAAGGTTATTGTGATAAATTGATGAATAAGTTTTTGAACAGTCTATAATTCACCTTTTGTATAGCTATAAGAACTATATTCTTCATAAACCGTATGTGTATTTAACGCACTTCAATGTTAAAAGTACTTCAAATAAAGTGATTAAATGGGAGGGGTATTTTTTTATATGTATATCTGCGTATAGATCATTGTTATTATTTGCAGTACATCATATTTTTGAATAGTTTGTGAAGTTGTTAATTTCTTTGAAATTTTACTGTCATGTACTTATTTCGAAAGGTTTTTTTATCACTGTGATTAAATTCAAAAGGATTGTTGAGCCTTATTAATTGTTCAATTCTTTGTAATTTAGCTTTAAATTCGTTCAAACAAAACTTTGCTCCTTTATTTTTGTAACTCGAACATATATAAATTGTGTATAGAATCACAAATTTTAAAAATTAAAAGAATGCATACAAAAATTAGACTTTCAATTTATCTGAAGCCGAAAGTATAAAATTTTCAGTATAGAAAGAATTTCTTAAAAGTAAAAATATTTGTAGCTTTCTTAGTACCTTTGTACAACTATAAATTTATTCTGTGTAAGCATATGTAGTGCATTATTACAAGAAATCGTTGAACACTGTCCTTTTGGGGCTGTAAATGAGATATCAAGTGTTATTTCTAGATCCAGGATGTTGATCTCAAAATTTCCCTTAAAAATTAAATGCTGTCCTTAAATACTGAAACAAAAATCTCCTAAATAATTTGCATTGCATTTTCAAACTAAGAAATTAAATACTGTAGCGCATCAGCCCCTTAACGTGTGTCTCAGCGATATGCGCCTTGATTGGCGATGGCGGACCACGTGACACACTCTCCGCGAAAGAGAATGAATCCTTTTTCTCTAGTTGTTTCCCAAGGCGAGCGTAGAACTGACGCGCTGAAGTTTTGTTCCCCCGAGATGTTACTTTTTATGTTTGTTTATTCTTGTAATTGTTTTGTCTTGTGCTTAGTGTTAATTAAAATTGCTCTTTTGGCCAATTCTTGCATTAATCATTGGATTCAGCTCTAAAATACTAAATTCAGGTTTAGACAATTCAAGAACAAGAATTTTGTCTTTTCTTTAAAAATGTGTCGTAAAATGTGTCAAAGAAAAAAGAGGCATGCATTTGTTTACTTTTTCTTTCAAAATCATTTTCCAAAGTGAACAAAGGGGAGCCCCATTCTTTCTCTCTTTCAAACTGAATTTACACTAAATACTGTTTTGGAATGGGGTTGGCCCAATCAGCTGCTATTGAAGTTTTCTACCTTTTTGTCAGATCTTATTTTGAATTGCAGTTTGAAAGCTATGATCAAATAAGATATGATGCTCTATAAACAAATAAAAAATGCAAAGCACATTCAAAACAGGAAAAGTACTCCAAACCTCAAAATACTTATGAAAATTTAAAAATCCCCAAAAAGAACAAGAAAGCTGAAAAAGGAAAATCTTAGTTTTAAATTTGATCCTTGGTAATTTTTAATCTTATGAGAGGGATTTTCAGGGAAAATAATTAAACCACAGACGGAAAGCGAAGAATTTATTTCTGTTGCCCAAATGCTCTCGGCATGATACACATTTCGGGGTTATCTTAAAAAGTAGTTTATCGCCATTTTGGCGACGTTTGGCATTTAATATAATCGTCAGTGACCAATCAACTATCATTATATCAGTTCAGAATTCATTCTTTGGAGTTTTTTATTGATGAAGTGCTGAAATCGTTTAAAAAAAACAAGCCAAGTAACTCCAGGTCCGGAATATGTACAGGAAATACGTTCCGCGATGAAACTTGCTTCTACTTCTCTTTAGCTGAGACTCTCTAGATAGTCTCAGCCAAAGAGAAATAGATTTTACTGGTGATTCAAGAGAATCTTGGAAATCTTCAGGGATACATTATGTTAAGATTATAAACTTGTAGAATTAGGTACAGTTTTTACTATACATTTGAAGTTGTTTCCTGACTTGGATGGTTAGTTCGAATGAAATAGAAGTTTTGTAACTTAAAATAACCGATATATTTGGAACCCACAAATCCACTCTAACTTACTTCCTACCAACATTTCCACCGATATTTTATTCCAGAATTAGATACGCCATAACTCAGCATTCCCGATCCTTAACTCTCTGAGCTTTACGAGATTTCCGAGTACTGTAGGATTGCTTTTACCCACAACACACATAGTGACTAAATAACCTATTGATAAAATCACAAATGAATAAATAACCTATTTATTAACCTAAATGGTTGATATTAACCTAAAGAATTGATATTAACCTAAAGAATCCATGAATTCTTTCAATCGATAATTGTGGTGTCATTCAATATATGTGGTTCAACCTTAGAAAGAGATTCTGTTGGTCTTTTTCTCAGAATAGAATTTTTTGGGACGATTATATTGAACCTTTTTAAGAATAGAATGGTTTGGAAAGATTATATTGGTCCTTTCTTTGAATAGAATAGTTTAGAAATATTCCATTGGCCCGTTCCTTAGATAAAATCATTTCGATAGGTAGGTAGTTGAATTAACGTCGCACTGGAGCAATACAAGGGCTATTGGCAACGGTCCAGGATCAATAACGAAGGGAACAACACCTCGTCATTTTGAACACGTTCAGATGACGAGGTCAACACCTGAGCTGGAATCTCACTCTAAAAACTTCCACACCACGCCAACGAGAGGACATTTGAGTCAACGACAGATGTAACGCGCACCAACTCCCCACGTTCACGACGATCTTTGGTTGGATCGAGTTCAGAATTCACAATCCTCCGGTTGCTAATCTGATACTCTTTCAACCGGGCCTCTAGATAGGTAGGTAGGTATTTAATTAACATTGCACAGGAGCAACACAACGGGCTATTGGCGACAGTCTGGGATCATTCCCCGAAGGGAAAGATCCGTGGAGTTATCCTCGGATCTTTCCCTCCGGGGGATGATCCCGGACTGTCACTAATAGGCCGTTGTGTTGCTCCAGTGTGACGTTAATTACATACCTACCTACCAATTGTTTATTGCTTTAAAAATAGAATCCTTTGGAACGATTCAATTGGTCCTTTCCTCGGAATAAAATCCTCTGGAAAGATGCAATTGGTCAAGGAGATCAAAACTGGTCTGAAATCAAGGAGGGAAGACTACAAGTTGCAAGGTAGAATGATGCGAGTGAACCCCTCAGAGGGATTAATAATTGCGTTCACATTTCCCGACTGCAACCAGTATCCTATTAATACATTAAATGCCTGCAAACTTGCTCTCTGGGTTGTTGGTGGTTGTCCATTCTCTCACCCATTCCATCTCACGCATAACACACTCCCAAAACGTTATTTTTTATTTATCGAACTCTTTTCATTCCTTGCATAAATATCAATAATGTATCGTAGCATGAATTCCACCAAGAGTAAGTTGATGAGAGATGCGAATCCGCACTAATGACAACGCTCCAGTAATTACCGTTATGGGATTTTGTGGAATATGAGACAGAGGTCCCCAGAGAAACAACATCGCAGCAGAAAGACTTCCTAGAGCCCTTTGTTAATAATAATAGCACGCTCCTCTCTCAAAGGCAAAAGGCCTTCTGAATCATGGTGATGCTTTGGGGTATTATTATGGAATTCTGCCATATGCTATTAAATGAATATAGTGAAGGGGACAGGACTATATTCTCATTAGACTCTAATCGCAAAGAATCAACAGGTATTGGTAGGAAAAGTAGAATAATCCGATATTAGATTAATCTTCTCAGAATCGCGAGAGTTCCGAGTAGTGTAGTGTTGCTTTTACCCTAGAACACTTAATGACTAAATAACTAAAATTCATAGATTCTTTCAACCTTTAGAAACATTCTATCGGTCCTTAGAATAGAATATTTCTTTGGAACGATTCTATTGGTCCTTTCCTTGGATAAAGTATCCATTGGAAAGATTATATCGGGCTTTCTTTAGAAGAGAATCCTCTGGGGAACGATTCTCTTGTTCATTTCCTTAGAATAGAATCCTTTGGAAAGATCCTATTTCTCATCTGCTTAGAATATAATCCTTTGGAAATATTCTATAGGTTAACAAGGTCAAAATTGGTTAGAAGTCGTGCAGGGAAGATTGCAGGCTGCAAGATGGAATTATTCGTGTGAAACTCTTCGGAAAGTTAAGGTAGTTATGAGAACATCTTATGCAGATGAGAGAGTACATAGGTGAAATATGTGTGGTTACTTGAGACTAATCACTGTCGACCATAAATGTCCCTCCACCGTATAAATTTGTTTTAACACGAATTTGCATTTGTATGGAAGCTTTGATAGATGAAAGTACTTGCTGCCTTTAACGATCTAGCCCTCTGAGGTGCGCACACGCATGTATCCGTTCTGCAACACGCAGTCTTTCCTTCATGAGTTCTAAGCAGTTTTAACTATTAGAATCTTTCTTAGCCTTTTAATCTTTTTAGAATCTTTTTCCTTTTCACTATTAGATTCTTTTCATGTCGTTATTTAGCCATGTGTATTGTTGGGTAAAAGCAATACTACACTACTAGAATTACATCGTACAAAAATATACCGAGACGAGATGTAATAATACCCCTCGGGGAACCCAACATATTTTTCCCACAAGAACAGAGTTTTTCGTTCATGGTTCATGATTCAAAGCCACCAAATAAATGTTGTAGTCCATTATCGCTGGAAAAAGGCTTTATAACAACCGTTGAATCCTTTTTCGGAATGTGTATCCATTTGCTATGATACTATTAACTCTCTGAAGGATTCTCTCACATATCCGTTCTACAGATACATCCTGCAGTCTTCCCTGCATGGCTTATAACCAGTTCTGACTTTCTTTGAAAATAGGTTTCATGGGATTCTTTCAATCAATATAGATGTAGTTGTTAAGTAGTTAAGTTGTTAGTTGTTTAGTAATTAAATGTGATGTAGGGTATACTACTCGGAAATCTTGAGACGCATAGAGTCATTCAAGGATTTTCTTGATGTTCAATCTAGCGCCGTTTGACTACTGATTGTTCAAATTTATCAACTGATGTCGAAAATTTGACAGCGAGCATTTACGAGAGCTTTCAACCTTATGAGAGTCCTACATGCATTTTCCCACCATATAATCCTCAGTTTTCCCTGCATAACTCCTTACCAGTTTTAGGCATTATGACCAATAGAATCTTTCCAGTAGATTCTTTCAACCAATAGATGTGGATATTTAGTAATTAAATGTATAGTGATGTAAACGCAATAATACACTTCTTGAAAACCCCGTCAAGCTATGAGGGTAAAACGTTTTCGAAAGAACATTTTCTCAAGATCTCTGCCATGCGTTGTAGCAAGGAGACTAAACGAATGACGTTTAGATTTTGTGCAGACGGTAGTTATCTTTAAAGTGGAAAATGACCTTTAATAACGATTTTTTTCCAGTGAAAGAGAACGCATTAAAAACTCGTGTAAGTTAAAAGTATCATATAAAAAGTGTGATAAGAAAATTCTGCTTCCATTTCTCATTTTACCAAGTCCAAATAATAATAATCTCTCACGATCCCTTTCGGATGTTTGGGTCCCATTTAAATAATCAGCCCTCAAACTACATACTGATATATTGCGCCATCCACTTAAAAGGTACGTGACTAGAAACTTTAAAATTATACACTAATCCCTCTGAGGTTTTGCATACAAAAAGTAAATATAACGGCATAAGAAGCGACAACTCCTTAAAGAAATAAAGTGCTCTGTTTACTTGTTCTGTATTTGTTGATAGCTTACCGAGCAAAGACTGCAAAAGAACGTTTCGCTTTGCACCAAAGTTCTCAATAAAATAAATCTTGCCTTCTTAATCTCATCCCCATTTCTTAAGAATTTAAATCACACTTATCTCTTTTTGTTGTGGGAATCCATCTCAAGATTTAAGAGGAATTTTTATGGGCATCGTCCGATCAATGCCCTATTACGTAATCTAGAGGTAATTGCGCTAGGACATTTATTTGAACGGGAGGCAAATCGAATCAATTTTGCCTACATAGAATGAGAGCTCAGTTTCTTAGCTGATTCTAAAATGGAAACCATTTTCCCAGACAGGAGATGAATAGATCACTCAGAGTACTTTGAATCAGAACTAGGGATTGGAATCAGTGATAAATTAGTTAGTTTCCTAATGACAGAATTCTTGAATCAGTTTTCCATCGTCGTTAAGGCATTTCTCTTGTTAAGACGACATTGATTGAATGTATGCTCTACATTGATTTTAGGGTGGTTGAACCATTATCGTTGCTTGAGTAATCAAAGTATTGTGATCACTAATGTAATGTCCATTTTCGTCTAATCGCGTGTATTATCTGATTCTTATTTGCCAAAGTAGTCAAGTTTACGTTGTTAAAAATATAGATTAACGATATCCGCAAAACTCTCAGCGCAATTTAGCGAAGTTGTTGAGAAGCTTATTATTGTTTGCATTCTATGATTTATTTTATTGTTGGTTATAACTGCTTCACCATTCTTGGAACTTAAGGAGAGATTAACGCACTGAAGATGTATACAGCAAAATAAGTCTAAGTATTCTTCATACGAAGATTCCAGAGCAAACATTTTAGACAGAAAGATAACATCGCATATAAACTAAAATTTTAAAAATTAGCACTATATGTATTACATTAGTGTCATAACTTAGGATATATAATAAAAACTGGTATTAGTATAGTTTTATAAACATGCAACTAATATATAATTATAAAATTTAGTATTCTCTCTCATATTTGTTAAAAAGAAATAATTTTTCATTATTCGGCAGTGCCATATTGGAAATGTGTTTACTGATCTACGAAAATCTAAAATGCACAAATTTTAATCTTTCAAAAGTGATAATGATAAACTACACATCGAAAAAGCAAGTCAATTCTCATCTGTAGGTTCGTGTGATTTAATAAAAAAGCTCTATTAAAACAATTCAAAAATTTTATTGACACATCCATTCTTATAAAATGAGGTTTTAACTATCTTTATAAAGTATGAAACTGTTAGCTTACAAGTGAAACCCACTAATTAAATAACGTAGCTATGAGAAAAGGAAGGATTTAGTTGGTTGGTAGAATTTACGTCACACTGGAGCAATATACGACGGGCTATTGCTGACGGTCCGATATCAATTCCGAAGTGAAAGATCCGAGGACAGCACCTCGTAATTTTGAACCTCGGTCAGATGACGAGGTCAACACCTGAGCGAAAACGAAGGAAAAAAATTTTACTCACTATGCTAAACTCACTAAGTTTGGTTTTCAAGAAGAAATCAACTTCCATGAAAAGAAAAAAATAATTTACCAGTCTAAAGATTACCACATTCTGGTTTAAAAAGATAAAACAACTCACATCTTGACAGTTTTGAATTAGTGTTTCATTTGTAAGTCGGCGAAATATTAACGCATTACAATAATTGTAATAATCCGCATCAGCATTCCTTTTACAAAGTTAATAATCCATACAATTTCAACAAACGATAAACACAAGCATTGTATTCATCTAAATTTATGATTCCGCGGAACTCAAAAACTTCTTTTTAGTTACCATTCTTCTCTCGAAAGTCATTACGTTAATTAACGACTCATTGTGTTGAATGGCAACATTGTTATGTAATTTTATACTCATCATTGTTAACGAAATGTCCTGAACTCAATTTTATTGTTAAATAGCAACAATACCGTTTATTCAACAAATTTGTCGTCCTTTAAACTTCGTTTGCATTTCAAAATTTATTTCACATGTAATTCAAATAAGAAAATCAAGAAGCAAAGATACTTAAATTTTTATTCTAAATCCTCTCCTTCGCAATGGTAAGTGTAATTGCATTTTACCCATGTAAACTGAATTTCAGTTAAGTGTATATACACACACTACACTATTGTTTGCATGACCTCCAAAATGGAGAGATTTATGATAATACGAAGTGAAGTATTTTACCATGATTATGGTGGTTTTGGATTTTTTGGCGCAAACCCCATACTTTGCCAAGCTGCGCCGAATACACGACAACGTCTAATGAAATATACGAAAGGAGAAAAAAGAGTTATTGGGGAACAAAGTAGTGGGATGAAAGCAGAAAAATATTGCTTGGGTATCCTAGGAGCGCAACCCCCTGTGTTTATTAAAGACAGTAAACCCAATGGGAAAAGAGATCACTAGAGTACCTCGGGTTCTTCAAGCCCGTACACCCCTAAACCAGATGTGTTCCTTCGGGCTTTCAAAGAGGAAAGGAAATAAATTCATTTTAGAAACGCTAACGGAGAAGCAAATTGATTCATATTAAATTTCTGCCTTGAACTGTTTATAAAACCCTTTGTTTTTTAAAATATTTACAAGATCATAGCCAATAGTAAAAATGAAATGTAAATGTTACCTAAGAACCAAAAAAATGGAGTATCTTACTGAATACTGCTGCTAGCGTTACAACTAAAACCTTAAAAGGGTATTATTTTATGAATATTTTATAAAAAAAGTGTGGGTAAAGCTTTATATAAGTGTGTTTTGCACATAAAATTAAACTTTTAGCACTTCTAGACTTTAAGAGAAGATAGTGCAGATTTTGCCTCTCTTATGTCTCACAAACCATCTAAAGCATCAGAATACAAATACATACTTAGCTTCAGAATATCAAACGAAAAATGTATATTAATCTTAACATACCAAGATTATTTACAAACCTAGACCCTCTCAGTCGGTGAGAAGACAGACGTTCACCACCCATGAAAGGGTTAATCACTTTAAAAATTGAGTCTTGGACTAACACGAGGAGGAAAACAACTCTATTTATAATCTATATCTTCGTACAATGTTTGACTTAGGGTTAGTTTTTCTTTGAAACCTACGCAAAATGGCCTCTTGTGTGATTCTATAGGATGGACAGCGGAAGACAACACAACCATGTATAGGTGTTACAAATCGCATACGTATTTTAATTTTAAATGTTTATCTTTTGCTTTTGCTACAAGAGAAATTAGTAGTTAGGTAGTTAAATAACGTCACACTGGAGCTGTCACACTGGAGCTTAAATAACGTCACAATGGGCTGTTGAAGACGGTCCGGATCAATCCCGAAGGGAAAGATCCGAGGAAGCCTCGTTATTTTGAGCCATCGTCAGTTGAAGAAGTCAACACCTGAGCTGGCACTCCACTCAGCTAATACACAGCTAACTCCACACCAAGCCAATGTGAGCACATTTGAGGTCACTACAGATTTAATGTGTACTAACCCCCGCGTACACGACGATCTTTGGGAAATCCTGTGAGCCTCGATCAAACTTGGGTATTCATTTTGGCTCACGCCTACCCATACCGGTAAAATTAAAATAAGTATAAGATACTGGGGTGTGTGATGATATAAATAAGTTATCTTATCTGATTTCTTTATATTTTCCTCCATGGGGCGTGGTAGCTCGGTTGGTGGATTAGCGGATTTACAGCCGGAGGTTTGCGAGTTCGAAACTAGGTCCATCTAAAGACCGTCATGTACGTGGGGGCTGGAGTACGTTAAATCTGTCGTGGTCTCAAATGTCCTCACGTTGGCGTGATGTGGAAGTTTGGGGAGTGGAGTGCCAGCTAACATACACAATGAGTGTGTTAGACTGGAGATATGTGGGTATTATCCGTTCTCCATTTGTTGATCATGGAAATGTTTTAGGAATTCATTTACTGTATTTCTGTATAAAAGTGTCAGAAATTTATTTTTTCCATTATGCTTTCGATAAAACAACACACCACATAGCGAGGAAAATCTTTGATGTTAAGAGAAACACAATATTGAAAAGTCCACGAGAAACCACCTTTTCAGTTAATAAGTTATCAAATAAATAAAAACCAGGAATAATTTTTTTATTATTTTAAAAAAGTAATCGAAACATGCATCTGAATAGTTCAAAAGCAATTTAAGCTGCTTGGAATAAACGAAAGGTTTTGCAATTATAAGTTGAAACTCATTATTTATCCATTAATTAAAAGGATTAATTAATTTAATTCGTAACACTTTTCATTTTCGTACACATTCGAAAAACCTGCATTTCTATGCCAGTTAAGACACAATCTTTAAAATGTTGAAATAATTGAAACATCAGATCGAAACTAGTATTTGTAAATCTTATTTCTTTTAGCAGATAAAAAAGAATAAACCCATTGGGAGTACAAATATATTTTTAAAGTATTTAGAAACTATTGTACATTATTTAAAATTGAGAGTTGTCATTTAACATAACTTTAAAAAGCAAAACATGCCACCAGAAAATGAACTATCTCTACCCTTTAGTATAAACGGTACTCAAGTTATTGTAAAATTAAAATACTCTTGAACTGCTTCAACATAGTTATAGCAATTTCTTCACAAAAATCTCTCTAGAATTCAAAAAGCGGTTTACAAGATACCACATCATCACTATCAGAAGGATTAGATGACTTGGGCATCTTCAATTTTCGACAAGAAATCAACACTCATCCCACATCGACCAAAAACTTGAAGGAATCGGATAAAGTCGAGTTCAAATTACAGGCAGAGAGTGAAGATGACCATCATACCAGGTAGGATTACATACATTTTCTAATGAGAAAAATGAGTTTCCTCTAATAAACTAGGGCTATTAGCTTTGGTTCAATAAAATATCTTGGGCAAAGTACCAGTTTTCAAGAAATAATTGGATATAATATTGGGTCATCCCAAAAGTAATGTCTTTTAGAGTAAGTTTTAAAATAACGCAAGAAAAAACCCACATTCAACTTTAATCTAAGATTATTTATCCCTATTATTTACAAGGTGTTCCCATCTTAATTTCGAATTTGCAATAAACTGGCGATAGAAGTTTTATCCAAAGAATAAATCGAGCTCTCTTCGGATTACATATGCCGAATTAAAACAGTTTCCATTAAGATGGCTTCGAAAAATATCTGACGGTGCCAGATCGGTTAGAATTAGGGTAGGTAGGTAGTTAATTAACGTTGCAATGGAGCAACACAACGGGCTATTGGCGACGATCCGGGATCTATCCCTAAGTTAGAATTAGGGATTTCAGTTTCCATGAACCATCATGACTCTGTCTTGGATTTATTTTGGGGTAGTGTGTTTATAATTAATATAATAATAATAATAAGTCATAAATTTCAATTCTTTCATTGATGGGTTATTAACTCTCAGAGCGTCGCGAGATTTCCGAGTAATGTGTTGCTTTTACGCCACAATACACTTAATGACTAAATAACTTATTGGGTAACCTAATCTATTGGGTGAAAGAAACCATAGATACTTTCTCTCAATAGATGTGGTTATTTAGTCATCAAGTGATTTATTATATTATGTGGTTAGAAGAACTGAGTTTTATAATAAGAGGAAGACGTTTAATCTCACATCGCTCAATATAAAAACGAATTTTTTACGTAAAACAGAAAATCTGTCTGAAGCAGCAAAAGCTCTCAAATGCTGAGCTTGGTGTCATCAAATATGCACTGCTTATTTGATCTGAAATTTCTCGGCCAATATAACTATTTTCAGCTCTCTACCTAGTGTACTTAGAACCACAGATGTAAAATGTAATATTTAATATAAACATTACGCAAAGAGAACAATCAACAGAAAGTTTCAAAAGCTGTCACGAGCCGAGCAATTGGAAGAGGATAGAAATACAGACTCGAGTAGCGGACAAAGCTCAAAAACTCTGTTTCGACGACGCAACGAAACTACTGATCAAGCAGAGGCACGGCTTGATTTGTCTAAAGCAGAAAAAATCCTCGGGCGAAGCAGGGTAGTAAAGCTAATAAATCATAAAAAATGTGATATTCAAGTTCCCATAGTGCAACTCAGACTAAACAATTTACCAAACAGACACATGCTAAAATAATATTTTAGTTTTTTTTTACTAAAAGTGTTTTTAAAGAAATCTTCAGTAACTTATTAAATGGGCATAATTAATACACAGTTTGATCATCGATTGTGAAAAATCATTTCACATAAAAAATTATATGCATCGGGCTGTACTTCAACCACATCTCTTACTATAAGAATAACTAGTATCCAAGAATACAACTAGGAATGAGCATTAGTGTCACCTTGAAGCGAGATAGTAGTATCTTTGATTGACTACATCCTTGCAAAGAACCCAATAATGAAATTTCCAGACGGGATCGATTATTTGGAGTGAATAACCAGAAAACTGACGAGCAAACAGTCCTTTTAAACTGCGGTTGAATCATTCCCATTAACCATGAATATATTCTCCTGTGGAAGAATCCGAAGAGCCTGAAGACACGAGACTCAGCCTGTAATCAGATTATGATCAAACACACATTTAATTATTATCCTTAAACAAGGTGGAATTGATAGGAATGAATGACAAGAGGCGTTTTACCTTGCATGCTTTTCAAATTTAGAGAAGCGAGATTAAAGATGACTAAATACTTTCAATTGAATGGTGAGTTAAAATCTTTGAATTCCCTGTTATTTACGTTGACTGTGTGATTTGTAAATACTTAGTTTCATTTAGTTAGTGAATATGAATGAGATTGCATTAGAGAGAAAATTATATTATGTTGCGCTATGAATTTATTCAATATTGCATTTTACTTGGAGACAAAATAATCTGATTTACTTAAAATACAAATAGGGTTCACGTATATACGTATGTAACAATAACAGAAATCAGCATCATAGTCATGGTTGTGTGGAGTAATATAGTCAGTGATTCTATTGGGGCTGAGTGTAGTTGTGATATTGAGTTGCTGAGACTTCACAGGTTGAATGTTAAGGCAGGGATAATTCCAGGCATACAACATTTTTACGTAAGCTTTCAGTTCGAGATGAGTGGAAGCTTATCAGAGAACATTGAGGAGTTGGGTGTAGTGTGTGTTTGGTTGGTTGTTTTTAACTTTCATGGCGCATATTTGTCCAAGCTGCGCCAAACACAAGACAGTGTGAAGTAAAAAATATCGTGAAAGGGGGAAAAAGAGGGTTTTGGGAATAAAATAGTGTGATGAAAGTAGATAAAGATCCTTGGGTATCTCGTTAGTGCAACCCCCTTGTCCCGTGCGACAGTAAACTCCATCGGAAAAGGAAAGATCACGTACACATCTGATGTGGATGTGACCCTGAGAGCGTAGGGTGTTTGGAACGACTGACCTCTTCAAAGGGGCTAGTGAGATAATGAGAAATTAAAAATTAATCCACTATGGATCAAAGATTTAGAGGAAGATTATTGAATTAGGGCACCTATTAAAAAAAGTTTATTAATAAAAAAGGCGTGGTTTTCATGAAGTCGTACGTACATTTCAAGTGTTCTGGTAGAATACATCAACGAAGAAAGCAATAAGGAACAAACAGCTTGATTGAGCGGGTCTGATTGGAAGCCATAGTCAGCGAGGTGGGTTGATTGATTGAGTTTTATGGTGCAAGGGCTATATTTGGCCATGCTTCGCCAAACACAATAGACACACACAAAGAAAGTTTTATTGATACATAAGAGAGAAATACACTCAGGGAGGAATCGAACCTGCACCGCCTGCAACTCGTAGGTTGCTAGCACAGTGTGCAAAAACATTGAGCCACGACGTCCCTTAGCGAGGTGGGAAAGTTTAAAAGCTGAAAGTGATTAATTAGGAACCAGATTACTATTGCAATGAAACAAAGACTAGTGGGTAAAAAGGGGGATTATTTTTGATTGTTTAGTTATTTACTTGTGGTGCAGCCCTATGGTTGCTAATCCGTTTTTTTTATCTTTTAACCCGACTACCGCGTCCCCGCTGGCTGTGCTGGAGGTATATATGGCCAATTTGTTTCTTGAAATGGACTAGTGAAGATTCTTACAGCCAAATTTACTTGATATTCTTTACATCCCTTAATGTATTATACACTACCTGACATTGAAAAGGCAACACCAAGAAGGAGTTGGCAGAAAGTGATGAAATTTGGCAAACAGAGAGAGACAGCAACGAGCAATGAGTGATCTTTATTGCAACATTATACACCTTGCCACTGAGCAGCAAGAACGTCTGATCAGTAGGTTGTAGGACCACTTTGAGCGGCGATACAGGCAGCAACACGTCTAGGTACAGACGCAATGAGCATGCGGATGGTGTCCTGAGAGATGGCTGCCCATTCCCTGTCAACCATTTGCCAGAGTTCGTCTTCTGAACTTGCCGGTGGCAACGCATGCAAGCGACGTCCAGTGACGTCCCATAAATGTTCGATAGGTGAGAGATCAGGGGAGACAGCTGGCCAGGGAAGCACCTGGGTACCTTGCAGGGCATGTTGGCTGATGCGTGCCGTATGCGGCCGGGCGTTATCCAGCTGGAAAATGGCATTGGGCACCCCCTGAAGGAAAGGTAGTGTCACCGGCTGCAGCACGTCATCCACGTATCGTTGGGCCGTCATAGTGTCCTGAATACGGACCAGAGGTGACCTGCTATCGTAGGCGATGGCGCCCCAAACCATTATACCGCGTTGTCTCGCGGTATGGCGTTCCACAGATGCGGTCGGATTGGCCCTGTCACCACGTCGGCGCCAGACTCGTACTCGGCGACTGTCATTGCTAAAACAGAAGCGTGACTCGTCTGAGAACACCACCCTGTGCCATTCCGTCGTCCACGTGGCTCTATCCCGACACCATTGCAAACGGAGACGTCTGTGCTGTTGGATCAATGGTAGTCGTCTCAACGGGCGCCATGAGTGCAGGCCGCCAGCGATCAATCGGCGGCTAATGGTCCTGGACGATATGGGAGCATCAAGGGTGTCCTGCACATGCTGCAAAAGGGCGACAGACGTGGCTTGCGGGGCCACCGATGCTTGCCGGCAAATGCATCGGTCCACGCGTGCTGACGTCACTCTGGCTGCACCGGAACCTCTCAAACGTGCCACATTCCCTTGGTCCAACCATCTGTGCCACAACCGGTGCACCGTGGACGCGTGTAGGTGGGTATCTGCTGAGATTTGACGTATGGACCAACCTGCCCTTCTGAGGCCAATCACCATACCCCTCGTGAAGTCGTCTGTTTGCTGGAACTGTCTTGATTGGCGGTGTCGTGGCATTCTCCGCTACTAGACGTTTCCTCTGAGACACAAAAACAAATTGCAACTTGATTTACCTGGCAAACAGAGCGGCGCGAAACTGACCACTTTTGCATGTTCCTTCCCTGGTTTTTCACTCACCGTGCGCGGGACAGCTGCGCAGTTTGCATCATTTACATATCTCGGCGAGCTGCGTCTACCCTGTAAATTTCATCTAGTTCTGCGCACTCCTTCTGGGTGTTGCATTTTCAATGTCAGGTAGTGTATGTTCGCATGCTTTTAAGTTCACCATTTCTCATTCTATCTGGAACAGCTGAAACTATTCTGAAGCATTTTTATTTTAGTCTTTCAAAGGGGGGTTCTGTATTAAAAAAGAAAACAAAAAAAATTTATAAAAATCTAAAGCTTAAAAAAAAACCATTTATTGTCTTTGTCGAATCTCATCCGAACCACCAACGATCAACTGAGCATGATAAAAGTATCAAGAAAATTGACTAATGACTAGATCCGAGAAAGCCTTGAGGATAGTTTCTAATACCTAAGCTTTCATACAAATTTAAGAGTAAAATTCTTTAAAAAAACAACGAAGGGCTTCCATAGTCACAATTGTGATCGTACGTACATACACTTACCAGTTGCAAATAAGCTTTCATATCGATCTCTTATCGAGTAATAGAGTTAGAGTGAGGTGGGCAGAGCGTGACCTCCAATCTTCAATGTTTATATTGAATCAATTGTTCCAGTAACCATACTCCTAGACCCTTTATTAATACGTTTACATTCTAACTTTTATAAACTTACCATTGATATGATTTAAAAAATTACTATCTTATACTATTTCATGGGTCGCACTTACCTCACAGGATAGGGTAAGTGCATATTATGGCCTGTTTTCTTGTTTGCAATGCGATAGACTTTTTCTGAAAATGGTTCTGGATCGAGAGTAGTGGATTAGCAAAAGGAGGGTTGAGAGTTCGAAACTGGATTCAATCAAAGACGGTCGTATACGTGGGGGCTTGTGCACGTTCGTGGCCTCAAATGTCCTCACATTGATTTGTTGGGGAAGATTGGAGAGGGAGGTGCTAGCTCAGATGTTATCCTCGTCATCTGACCCTGATTCAAAATGACGAGGTCTTGTCCTTGGATCTTTCCCCTCGGGGTTGATTCCAGCCAATAGTCCGTTGTGTTGCCTCAGTACGACGCTTATATAGCTACCTACCTGAAAATGGTCCCGATTCTTACATACAATTTTGAATGCCATTTTTAGCGAATTTTAAAAACAAAACAGAAAATAATCTAAAGTTTTTAATGCCCGACCACTGATCATTTTGCCTTACAAGGGATAATCTGGCGGCTAATTATGAAGGAGCACCTAGTGGGTAAGCCGCCGATGATCCTAACAGGGACAATCACCGACATCCATGCCCTTAGAAACGAGATTCGTACCCTAGATCAATTGGGCATGGCAAATTACCAGATAAAAAGGGCGGGTAGTACTACAGTCAAGTATACACTTTGACTAATATATCAGGTAAAAATAATCTAAACTAATACGATTATTTTATGTCATAGATTGGGCGAACATGCTGCAACGTTGTGGAAGACCAACAAAATGACCGATGTCACTGTCAAGTTACGCGGTCTTGACTATCCAGCCCATAAAACAGTCCTCTCCTGCTATTCCAAATACTTCAGGAACATGCTTCTAGAGTCAGAAACATCAATGTCCAGCATCAACGTAAGTTAAAATGGCTTGTGTATTATTGATGAAATAGAAATCGCTGATCGATATTTCAATAATTTGTTGTAGAACCAATGTCTAGCATTTAGCTTCCTGTTTACAAGATTAATAGAATTCGTAAGTTCGAATGTCTTGTATTATTGATGAAATCGAATTCGCGCTGATCTGTATTTCGGTAATTTGTTGTAAAACCAATGTCTAACATTCAGTTTTCTGTTCGCAAGATTTATTGGAATCGTAAGTTCGAATACCTTGTATTATTGAAGGAATAGAATTTGCTGATCGGTATTTCAATAATTTGTTGTAAATCTAATATCTAACATTCAGTTTCCTGTTTGCAAGAACCTTGTTTGTATCTTAGTTCCATCACTATCCTTTGAAAAGAGGTGTTTGAACTGAAAATATTGAAGTGTAAGCAAATTTGTATTGAATTCAGTCAGACTGCTAAGACGTGTCTATTAGCATAGATCTAGGGCTGGCAGTGGCGTAGTTAAGGGGCGGAAGTGACGGGCTGCGGCACCATTGTCTAAAGGGGTGGCATTTCAGAAATATTTATTAAAAAGTTGTCCGTTTCATTGCAAAAAGTTTAAAAATGTGTCCTTGTCGAAGAAGTACTTTTCAGTGCTATGCTTAAGAAGTGAATGAGCTTTCATGCACTCCGCCTTCAGAATACAACGCTTAAAAGTCAATTCTGTTCGGTCAATTTTGCAAACGGTATAAGTAAAAAAAACAAATTTTTAGGGAGACAGTTTTTATTGAATGTATTTCTTTACATATCCATTATAAATCAACTCAATAGTTTTTCAGCCAGCATTTATATCTGCTTTTATTCATAGCTGACTTATGCTAATTGGACCAAATGAAAGATGACTTTTTTACATGTACTCGGTTTACTTAACTCAATTTGAACAATTAATTTATATTGTTTTTCCAAACACGATAGAAATATTGTACTTCTATATTGAAATATTGTACAAAGGAAATTGAAAGTAATGGTCAAATAATTTTCAAAAATTGATGAATTCCTTGATAAATTTCAATTTGCCTGCCATTAATTTTGGAGAAGGTTCACCCTTTTTCAATTCACATATTTCAATTTGGGAGAAGAGTAATTCAACTCGCCAACAAAAATACCAGAACTACGAATCGAATTTTCGTCCTAAATATAGGACTTGATTATCACTTCGTTATATCGCCGAGTCTATTCTTTCATGTCGAAATTCTATGCGTCGCTTCTACTTTATTTGTCTTGTAAGGGGAAAAGGAATTCTTTTATTTTCCCGTCCCTGGCATGTGCCCAATTGCTTCGCTGGCGTAAAATGTTATGACAGAATACGGAAATGAGTTTACTTTGCTAAACAATAAGAGGGCGTATGCTGTATATATCTGCTGCCCCAGAATATCTTTCTCTCACTTGCGAAGTAAAGTATTCGAGCTTTATTTACAGTTCAAACGTGCATGCAGTAAACAGAAGTGTTCTTTTTTTATTTATTTCCTTCTGGAAACGTTTCGTCGATGCTGAGGAAGAAAAACACTCCGCTTTATTAAATTTGACTTGGAAGGTGCGGCTAGAAATCTCTTTCTTTACGTGAAATATAAAGACAGAATGGATTGATAAATTCTTGGGGTTTGGTGCTCTGATGCCTCGTTGCAAACAGTCAAGAGAGAAATAAAGAAATGCCAATGCTTCATATTCCTTGGAATGGGTAGTACTGCTGTCAAATATTTTATCTCTGATCATGAGCTTAAAGGTTGTGCAGGGTTTCAGTGTACAGGTAGTTGGTAGGTAGTTGAATACGCGTCGAACTGGAGCAAAGGGGCCGTGGTAGACAGGTTGGAAGAGTAGTGGATTAGTAACCGGACAGTGGCGAGTTCAAAGACCATCATGTACGTGGGGGCTGGTGCACGTTAAATCTGCCGTGGCCTCAAATGTTCTCACGTTGGCGTGGTGTGCAAACTCAGGTGTTGACCTCGTCATCTGAATGTGGTTCAAAATTACAAGGTGTCCTTGGATCTTTCCTTCCTGATTGATCCCGGATCATTGCCAATTGATCCAAAGTGGAGTTAATTCAACTACCTACCGCACTGTAGCAATACAACGGGCTATTCACAACATGCAGATATAAAAAGTTAGGTATACGTTGAACACGGAATAGGCTTTATAAAAGAGAAACAAACGACAATTTCGCCCATTTATATTTAATAAAACTAGTACGTAGCGTTTAGTATGATTAAGTAAGGAACAAATCAAATATTAAATTTGGTAAACTTAAATTGGTTTGGTTGGACTTTTTGGCGCCCATATTTGGTCACGCTGTGCCAAACATAAGTCAAACAATGTCAAGTAAATTGACACACACAGACAAGGAAAGTTTTACTGACACAGAATAGAGAAATATACTCAGGGAGAAATCGAACTTGATATGAATCGAGTCTGCGCCACCTACAACTCTTAGATTGGCATTGGACAAACCTAATAAGCTACGGCGATCCCAAAATATCCCTACCTCTTGACAGATTAAACTAGTTTCTTTTGGTGACTGCAATTTATTATCTCTTACTTTTATGTATTTACTTATATAGTATCTAGATCTTTCATCTTTACTAGGTGCAGTTTTTTTTATTCAATCAGAAATCTTGCCACGCGAAAGAAGGGTATGATTTCTTAAAACTACATTAAGGTGCAAAATAGCTAACTACCCTCTTGGAAAATAACAGCAAAATCTGTGTTGTAAATCTAATATAGGACAAACAGTGACCAGTTTCTGTTTTCCCTTCTAGTTGAAGTTAGAGTCCGTCTCGAACGAAGCATTCTCCGCTCTTCTGCAATATATGTACACAGGCAACTTGAATTTAAGTGTACAGAACATAGGGGATGTGTACACGGCATCTCGCAAGTTGGGCATGGCTGGAGCTCTGCATTTATGCACTAAGGTAATACTGAATATATTGATATAAATGATTACATTCATTCCCATGTGAGTATAAAAAATTTGGCTTAGTTTTTAAAAATAAAAGTACAAATCAGAGAAGGTCGTTAAAATTTATAAAAGCACTCATTATGTTGGAAGAGTTGCGGATTAGCAACTGGAGGGGTGCGAGTTCAAAACTCGATCCAACCAAAGACCTTCGTGTAAGTGGGGGCTGGTAATATCTGCATGATAAATCTGTCGTAGCCGCAAATGTACTCACGTTGGCGCACTGTGGACATTTGTGCGGTGCCAGTTCAGGTGTCAGTTCGTTATCTAACAATGGTAACTTAAATTTCCAGGTATTGTCCTCGGATCTTTCCCTTCGGGATGGATCCCGGACCGTTTGCAATAGCCTGTTGGATTGCTCCAGTGCCACGTTAATTAAATTAACCACTACAATTTGGATAGATCGATAACCAGACTGTAATACAACTATAACTCAAAAAGTAAATTTCTAGTTTTATGTGTAGAAAACTGTAAATACATTCTTCTGCATGTTGCATACCTGCCTCAGCTGACCACTACTGGAGCTTCAATTAAGCTCTTCCGGAATCTACAGTTATGGCAGTTTTTCAGGATATTGTTATTAACCCTCAAAGTGGCTTAGACGAGATATCTCGTCAATCTGACCAATCTTGCTCATAACGAGACATCTCGTCATCAGGATATTGCCATTTTTTGATGACTAGATCAAGATCTGGGGATCAAGATACCCCGTCGAGACAATTACCAGGATGGTTAATCCCCTTGGTCAAGATGAATCCTAAACCGGTTCTAAAAGACCATGTTTTTCAATTTACACAGCAACCAATTCCTGTTCATCGCGATGTTGTCTCACCGATACCATCCAAAATGTTGGAAGGAATTGCTGAAGTGCAATAGATCAGTTGCAGGATGTAGAAACATATTTATGTATTTATAATCTTTCTACACATAAAACTAGAAATTCACTTCTTGAGTTATGACGGTATTGCAGTCGTGGTGTGATATAGCCTTCATGGAAATTTCGTTGAATAAGTTTGGAAAAGATAAAACAAATAATCCGATGGCCCCAAATCTGTAATACATAGCAGATCAATCTTGAATTTAATCTAGGTCTTATCTAGACGTAAGATTTTGTTCAAGGTAAAAAGTAATGCTATGCTGCTTATTTTTAAAACAGCACCATAACATAATCGCACATGGTAGCGAACTGATTTTTTATTGGTCTGGTCCAATTTTTGTGATACAACGCATGCCTTCGTTTTTTTTATCTTCCTCGGAGAATAAAGATAGCCTACAAAAGATCCCAATCTCTCTTGTCTCAATCTCTCTTTCTAATGTTATTTGTGAGTCAAAATTAGTTAGGTATCGAAAGAAAATTTTTTGGTAGATACTATTCAAATTAACGTTCGTATATAATTAATTTTACTCTAAACTGCATAATAACTTATTTAATAGCACTCTCAAACTGGCAATCTCACAAGGAAATATTTTCATTCCAAGAACAAGTGGTCATACAAGTTGTTTTGGTCGGTGTAGTCCTTGGGTTGTACCTATTTGTCGCCACTCTAATTATAGAGAAAATTTTCTCCTTTTCCCATTTTCTGGCTTTCATCTAGCTAGCTGATAATATGGAGTGATTGATTTCCTTAAGTCACCAAGAAAAGGTGTCTCTTCATTTGTGCCTTATATTTTTGCAAAAGTAAACAATTCCAATTATTTCACATATGCAGAGAGTTAGTAAAATCTTGTTATATTACAGATCCTGACCGGAAAAAGACGGCATGATGTCCACTCTATCTACGTGTATGTCACAGCTCAAAGACTAGGACTCGAGGAAGCTGCAAAAAGAGCTCTCCGGACCATGTGCAAGCGTTTTGAACAAATCGTTGGTACCCCGGAATTCCTGGACCTCAATTACACACAGGTCATCGAATATCTGAGCGCTGATTCGATGGCTACCAGGAGGTAAGAATACAAAGACATTTTATAAGTTGTTTTGGAGATGGGTAGGTAGATAGTTGAATTTACATCACACTGGAACAAAACAAAAGGCTATTCGCTATGGTCCAGGAGCCATCCCGAAGGGAAAACTCCGAGGACAGCACTTCATAATTTCGAACCACAGTCAGATGACACCTGAGTTGGCACTCCCCTCTCCAAACTTCCACATCACGCCAACGAGAGGGCATTTGAGGCCACGACAGATTTAACGCGCACCAGCCCCCACGGACACGACGGCATTGGGTTGGATCGAATTTTGAACTGGCAACTACCTGGTTGCTAATCCGTGACTACCAATTGGGCTACCGCAGCCTCCCTAGGAAATGGGATCCAGGAGGATTTTAATGCAACATTGACTGGTGTTTTACATATTGGGCACAAATATTAAGGTATAAGAAGTTCTCTGGAAAATGGGTTCTTTATTTAATTTGTGTATTGGAAAGTTTCCTAGGCTAGGACAGATGCCCGTTTCTAGTTCAGTGCATTAACCATGGTTTTGTCATCCAATATCTTAGTTGTTGAAGGAAAATTAAAAACAAAGCTGGATCAGACCTTTTAAAAAAGTGGCATGTGTGCTGATAGATAGATATTCATATCCAATGGATTTCATCTCATGCATATCTCAAATTTAATTTGTTCAATGGTTACCAAATAACCAAAATTATAAGGTTCTAACACGTAGATATATTTAAAATCCATCTGTCAAATGCTCGGGATATTCACATTTTTCAGGCTACATAGTTTCTTTTAAAACAGTACAGGAATTTTTTTCTCATAAAACATAGTCTCATAATCCTGAAGAAAGATTTGACTAAAAACATATACATAAAAGATTTGGAATAGTTCCAATGTCAGCATATAATTACACCACTTCCAAAAGCGATTCCTGCATTTATAGAATTGTTCAGTTAATCGCATCGAAATTGCACTCTTTGGGGACCCACCAGGAATAAATTAATGATTTTACTTCGACGAAATATGTCTGGAATTTAATGAAGCGACTATTAAGTTATATATCATCACTTGAAAATGGCGACGTCTATCATTTTTTTCCTTTCACAAAATTTTGAGTGACACTGCTTCTATTGGAAATTTCGTTTTACTCTAATGAAAATCTTAATTAAACAAATTTAATGCTCGTAAGTAGAGGATGCAGCAATTATGCAATGCTTTGCAATGTAGGATGTTTTGATGTGGGTTCATTTATTAAACATTCATCACTCAAAGCCTACATAATTAAACATGGTATTTTATCAGGATATGCTGGGTGGAAGATTGTGCATTAAAATAGAACTGAGTCAAATGAAAATGCTTCTTTTATTTTTATAACATTTTCAGTTTTAAAACTGAATATTCTTTCATTATATCACTTCAGATTGTTTGAAGGTCTATTCTTTGAATAATTACGCGTAATAATCGTTTTATTCCTAAGGAACAGCACGGAATTCACTATAATGGCCTTTCAGTTGTGTTTTAGCAGAAATATTATGTTATAGTGTTTTTCAACTTTGAACTAGGTATTTAAACAATAATCTGTCGAGAACATTGTCAAGAATTATTAGTTCGAATTGAATCAGATGTATCAGACTCACAAACACAAAATATTATTCGATTAATAACTTGCTCAGTATGTACAAGACAGATGCAATAGCATGAGTTACTATAAAAGTAAAGTAAAATCAGTGCTTTATTTTAAGTACATAGTGTACAAAGTACGAAATTACAAACTCCGTAAATTGTATTTAAATACATAGGTAAGTGGAAAGTAAAGATGGTGCACTTAAAAACAAGCAGCTTTTGTGAATTCAGGAAACAAAGTATCAGAAAACTTTTTTTATTTAATTTTAAAACTACATTATTTTACCATCGAAACATGCGTATTAAAAATTAGAATAACAGTTCAAAAGGCTTGATAAGAACATGTCACTGCACCATCTCTACTTTAAGGTTAGAGGTAAGATGGCGCACTTTTGAAGACTCATACTATGGATAAATAATATAAATTTGAAGGAAATGATGAATCAGTATCGAAGTCTTAATCCTTTTATGCATTTTCCCTACAATTATATCCACATAAAGTGTAGTCCATAGAAATATAATTTACAATTAACACATTCAATAAAATCAAAGCTTTTTTAGAACTATAATCTTTCCAAAGTAAGGCGCATTTGTTAAAGTATACTGCATATCAATTTTGTGGGTTCTTGGTTAGATTATCATATTTGCCATTTTTCCAATTATAGGTCTGGGGTAGATAGATGTTTAATACCTAAGTTTTGTGCATGCTCGAATGCAAGCTTCCTAACTGTCTTTTCTCAGCAAGGCCAAATCATATTTCTAAGAGCTTTTTTACATAATCAAGAAGTCCTTTTTCATTTTCTCTCCCAGGATACACTGCTAAAAATGGCGAATGAGTTTGATTATGCAATCATATCACCCACCATTAAAGCCCGTTTGGAAAACAGGAGAAAAACTGCGCATTGTTTAACTACTTGGCACAATGAACCATTGGCAAAATATCCATATTTCTTTCTTCGTCTGTGTTGCTTTAGTACACTATAAATATGCTACGCTTTACGGATACCGATTTTTTCAGAATTTGTACTAGAAACAACTTGCTTTAGCATTTCTTCGGATCACGGTAACTCGAAATGTTTCCGAGAATACCTGGTGATATGATCAAGTCGACTTAAAATAGATTTAATTATTTAGTAAATTGAAGAAATCCAGAAGTAAAATAAAACATGTCGCCCAAACAATTATCTTCGAACTATGGAATGACAATAGAAATAATCTTTCCATAGAAAATGAAACACATAAGTGCGTCATCTTACCCTGGCAATAGGTACGTCATCTCACAAATATCAGAGAAAGACGGTGCACTTATCCATTTGATAACGAAAATGGCAATATGTTCAGAAAAGCGCAGATTTACTTCCAAACGTATCTAATTATTCCTCAGCAGTAACAACTTAAATGAAAATTCTTAAAGATGTGTTGAAGTCAAATACATGTTTTAAAATTGTAAAAAACATCTTTTTAACTTTCAATATTCAAATTATGATAAGAGCTGTGCGCTAAATAAGAACACGACACAATTTTCACCCCTAAATCTACTGGAGCTACTAAATAAAGGGTGATTTTACGGTCATGGGACAAACTTCAGGGGGTGGTAGAACACAACGAAACACTTTTCCCCCATAGAATGTATGCAAGTGCAGCGGTTGGCCGCTAGAGAGCGCAGTCAAACGCTTGTATAAAAGCGTTACGTCGGCGATGCAGACCTCTCAGCTCCCAGAAAAGGCCTAGAGCCATTCTGCCCCAGCAATTTAACACCTTCCCGCAAAGGCCGAAACGCCGATGTGGAGTGTTCCGTTTGGACCCTGAAATTTATGACTTCAGCTCCGTTTATGCACTCACCAACTAATCCCCTTCCGTTACACCTATGTACACCACCAGCTTGGATGTGTTAATGGATAGGACCACTAATTGTATCACTCACTTACTTTAAATTTAACTGTAATTTCTCTTATTAAAGTTTAATTGCCTTTCCTTCTCTTTACCTTGCTATCAGCTCAGTTACGAGCGTTGAGCAAATGTACTAAGGGACTCGTCCCACTGATCTCTAATCGTAGTCAAACCACAGTTGTTATGACAACTTCTGTGACTATGATTATAAATAGCACTTAAGTTTTTCTGCACCCTAGATCGACATTTTATTTAAAATTCACCCACCCTTATGTAAAATAGCACTTATTTTAAATTAACTTCTTTTTATGATGTGGAGATGAGCTGCATTGCAGCGGGAGCTCCGAAAGTGATATGTCCTGTCCTGTCTGCAGACCTCTCAGATAGTTGCGAGGCCCTGCATCAGGTGTGGTGTTCGACATTTTGAACAGCTTCTGTAATTGTGCATTTGCGTTGTACTTACTGACTGATGTTTGTACATGTAGTTTCATTTCCGTGTGAAAAGTTTCTCATGTTTTGTCATTTCTTTCTTACCCTTGTTCCTTGTACTTATCTTTAATTGATGCAAATCTAATTGTATTATTTCGTTTTGTCAAGCAGTTATTGATGTTTATTTGACATTAAAGCGTTGTTTCCATATTTCATGCCTTTTCTTTCCAACTTGCGTCGGACCGTGTGTTTGTGCCGAAATGGAAAGCGCCCTCTAGCGACCATACATTCTATGGTAAAGATTCATTCTATGGCAGATCTGGCCCTTGTGCCATGAAAAACCAACCGATATAATATAAATATTTCAAATATGACCCCGTAAATAATTAATGTTAAACATACGTGAAAAAGTGTATAGGTTCTACCAATAGAGTTTTCGATATTTTTTCCGATCCCTGATTTTCAATCTCAAAAATATAAATTATAATGAAATACGATTAAGGGATTTGTGTGTAAATATTGTTAGCTTCATTATAATGAAATACAAACTAAAACTTCTGTTACACCCCAAATAAACTGTTTAGGAAGAAAATTTTTAGTTATGTTTTAAAAACACTTTATAAGATTGAGAAATTTTCTCCATTAATACTCAAAACCTTACAAAAGTTCTTATCTGCATATTTCTTTTAAATATTCTAATAATAAATTTTTAATAAAAACTGCATAATATAAATGGCTTTATTTATCTTAAATTAATTATGCAGACATTCTAGAAGATATTTTTAAAAAGAGAAATAATTTCATTTTGAACACTTGTGAGATTAGTGTGTGCGTTGGATAAAATGTCACTAGTTTTTGTTAACCTATCATAATAGGAATCTAAAACTCTCAAATCAAGATGGGAATAGGATGCTCAACAAGGGGGAATAAATGTGCGAAAGAAATAAAAGCAAAATGATTTTTTATATTCTTTTTAAACAGAATATAGAGTTATAGCCCGGGGTGAATTAGTTTTCACATCTGATAGCAGTTTTAATGCAGTGAAAAATGATACCAATTTCTCTTGCAGTGAAAACTATCACGCAATTTTAGTCACATCGGTATATTCAAAACAAAATTGTAAGGTACAAATATTTGTTTCCCATTTAGCATGGATCCAATATTCATAACACTGGACAACTGTGAAACAAAATTAACAGTTGCATTAATATTATTATGCAAATCGAGGAAATTTTAGATTGGGGACCTACTGATTCCAAAGCATTACAAAAATTCAAGCCATAACCGAAATACGAACCCAGAGCCTATTGAGCTGAGGTTCCAAGCGCTAACCACACGGTTGTCTTTTAATGTGTAAATGTTAACAATTTTAATTTTCTCGAGAGACTCTTAACTCTCCAAGTGGTTTCGACGAGATATCTCGTCCATTAAAATCTGACCAATTTTGCTACTAGAGATATCTCATCATCAAGATATTGCTGATTCTTTCTTATGAAGACGAGATGAAGATCTGGTCAGTTTTTCCCAATTACAGGATATCTCATCTATCAAGATCTGACCAGTTTAGCAGTTGACTAGAAATACCTCGTCGAGACATCTACCAGGGAAGGTCAATTTCGCCTCCTTGAATCCTAGGGTTTTACAAAACTAAATGTGGGAAACGCTGCTTTACTGCCTAGTGTGAAAACCGTACTAGGAATTAGACTGCATATACCAGAAGACTGCGACAAATCTATAATAACTGCATTAGAGAGAGAGAGAGAGAGAGTCACGCAAGTGGCGTGGACAGTTGACAGATCGCAATGTAATAATCTCTCTGATCTCCCCCCAGTGAGGTGATCGTGTATTTGGGGGCCCTCAAGTGGATCAGCGTCCGGTTCTTGGAGCGAGAACAGTTCGCCGTGGACGTGATTGGTTGCGTCCGCTTTCCAATGATGAGCATGAACGAGATCCTGGCATGCCACTCTCCGCCATTGCTGCCAGGGATCGTGGAGATGCCCGAAGTCAGCCACATGCTGCTCAAGGGAACGTGGTCAGTTGCATTTCCTCTTCACTTCCTTCCTTATTTAGCTTCACTTTCTAGGTGTGACCTCTTTAAAAGTCAGGTTCCAGTGCGACGTTGATTAAAATACCTTCCTTCTTTCTACAATATGAGAAAATTGACTCACAATTCACTACATAACTAGCTGTCCCCTCACTTATAAATGGCATTTAAAAACACCTAGTGATACTAATTTGATCAATTGGTGTGCAAATATTATAAAAACAAGGAAGTGCAGAGCCATATAATAGAAACAAAAAATTATGGTTACTGCAACATAGAAAACATCGGTGAAACTCCGTAAAATTTGTCTTCCTCACAATGTGCCAGAGAATTTTTGCATGTTTTCTTAAGCCTTCTCTTCTCGGTAAAATTGCGACACCTACAATTCGGTTATATTAACTCTCCAAGTGTTTCGACGAGATATCTCGCCTAAGATCTGGTTAATGACGAGATATCTTGTGTTGACAAAACCGTCCTATGCTCCAAGGTGGAATGAAGATCCAAGTAGAAAAAACAAATTGTCCCTTGCCCAGAACTGGTGGCAGTTTGGAACCGGTTTTTGCACAAGAGGCAGTACATTACAGGGGCAGTTTTCGACGTAAAAATAAACCACCAAGAGTGTTAAACTATAAACTATCTAAATATCTACATGTTTTTATAAATATCATCCAATGGATTAATTAAAATAGTATATCTTTCTTTTAAAAGTGAACAAAACTAGTAAATAGAGTAATGTATTGCCGAAAGACATATAGGAAATAGAAATCTGCAGATGGACGCATTGTTTTTATTAGTCCACTCTAGGATATGTCGAGTACACCGTCAACGTCGACAAGACGAGAAATATTGTATACACTTGTTAAGACGAATACTTGGCCAAACCAAAATTACTATTAGCATCGACACTTACAAGTACTTACAGTCTACAGCACAGAATTGGCTCAATTTTCTTCATCAAACCAACAGTCGGCTCAAATGTCTATTAGACTGCTTCGAAATTCCGCTCTTTTATTACTAGAAGACATAGCGTTGATTTTCAGATGGACGGAGTTACCGTGTTTAGGCTTTGATGCGAAAATTAGTTAAAAAGAAAATCCAGAAACACTGCATCTGCAACGACGAGGGTATCGAGGTCTCTTGACATCATTCCTCTTGATTTCTTTCGGGTCCGCGGTTGGAAGAGTCGCGGTTTAGCAACCAGAGTGTTGCGAGTTCGAAAACTCGATCCAACCAAAAGCCTACCTTCGTGTTCGTGGGATCTGGTGCACGTTAAATCTGTCGTGGCCTCAAAAATATCCTCACGCTGGAGTGGTGTGGAAGTTTGGAGAGTGGGGTACCAGCTCAAGTGTTGACCTCGGTCATCTGACCATGGAACTTTCCCTTTGGGATTGCTCCCGAATCGTCGCCTATAGCCCGTTGTGTTGCTCAATTAGCGTGGAAGAATTTATAGGCTAAAAGGGGGCTCCAAGCTAGTGAAATAAATTACAGTATATAGATGAACAGATGGAAATTTTAGTGAAACTTGAAGTCAAATATTACAAGGCTAGAAAATTGATAAATAAAGATAGATAACAAAAATACAACAAAGCCAGATTTATAATAAGTAGATAAACAGATGTAAAAACCTTAATCTTATTTCTCTTTTCTCGAAGCTTGTAGTATTTGAAAATATGGTTTGTGATTCATGGAAACACATGCACTTATTAAATTTATTACATCAAATTAGAGTTACATGATAAAGTGTACCGGATTGTCAGAAATCTAGTTCCATTAAGTAAATTAAACATGAATCAACTGCAATTCTAATTACAGTGTTTATTTAGTCAAGAAAATCCCATGAGAACATTTACATTTAGTTTTTACCAAGAAACCATGACTAATAACTGACCTATAATCTTAAGTAGGGGTTATGCGGTAACATATGTGAAAATAGCCATTTTTAAGGATTTAACAACCATTTTCCAAACTATTCAAATACTTAATATAGTGTAATCGTGTTTTTTTGATGTTAATATCATTATGTTTGCGCCTAAAGCATATAATTATATATTTTTTATTTACTCTACTAATAACGTAGCTAGTTCTGGCCCCTTGCCATGAATGTTCTTATTCTCATAAATAACTACATTGGGGTATTAATCAGAATTTTTAAATTCCTAGAATTAACTCTACAGCAGCAAAGCTTAATGCAGAAAAAGAAGTTTAGTGTATCAAATTATAATATAAAACGGTGAGATATTTAATCAGTACTTGTGCAAATAAATTTTATTTTAAAACTAATATAATTTTTACCTTTAAGTGGTTTTATATTTAATTTTATTAACAGAAAACTAGAGGAGTAATAAACATAGTTTATTTCTTAATAACGTTAAACAAACATGTTTTACGACTTTGTAACTGCCCTATCTTTGCAATAAACTAATATTTATTATGTTTAAAGAAGTATTTCTATCTTACTTATAATTAATGCAGCATTAGACACAACATTTGTGTTAAAAATATTTTCTTCAGATACTTATTTATGAACTTGCGTTATATAGAAGTTTATAAATCCACATTAAAGGCAAGCGGCGTGAGTATTATATGTATGTAATTAATTAACATCGCACTGGAGCAACACAACGGGCTATTGACAACGGTCCGAGAACAATCCCGAAGGGAAAGATCCAAGGACAACTCTTCGTAATTTTGAACCTCGGTCAGATGACGAGAACAGCACCTGAGCTGGCACCCCACTCTTCAAACTTCCACACAACGTCAACGTGAGGCCGTTTTACGCGAGGACAGATTTAGCGTGCACCAGCTCCCATGTACACGACGGTCTTTGGTTGGACTGTTTCGAACTCGAATCCCTCCGGTTGCTAATCCGTTGCTCTTCCAACTGGACTACCACGGCCACGAGCATTATAGAAGCCGAGATGGAATAAATTTATCATTGCGCAACTCGGCGCACCATCAGATTAAGAATGAACCAAACATTTCTATCGAATTTCACTAGAACTCAATTTTTCATTCTTCCAAAACCCGAATCCCAAATTAAGGTTAAGGCCCATAAACATCCGGAGGAAGTTCCACGCGGAATAAATATTAACGAAGAAACTTAATATGAAACATTAATCTCGCGTTCTTACTCCCACTCTCAAACATATACTAATACAGTAAACCGAGAAATTAGCCCCAAACCAAACTACCAATAATGAGCAAGAAACCTCGACTAAGAAATTCATTCTTTCACAACATGGCCAAAGCAATGCTACCAGAATTACAGGCAATGCTGGCGATTAAGTGGTACCCTATTAGCATCGCGGGTAATATTCAGAAAGGGTTTCTAATTTGGGTGGGAGTATTCGGCCCAAATTAAGCACCTTTTCTGTTCATAATGGATGATACGAAGCGATCCATCACAATTATCGGGGGACGAATAACTCCCCGAAACAAATAAGGAAGCGGGGATTGTCCTCTGGAATAAAGGGGAATATTTGGACAGATGTAATTGTAATCGGCAGTTTGGACGTTCATCCACTTAGGGGGAATGACGTCACACTGCAGGTATTGAATTCAGAAGAGGCCAGCAATAAATTAACGTATATCACCTATTTTCAACCTTTTTCATATCATGGAACGTCGTGTACGTGGGGGCTGGTGTATGTTAAATCTGTCGTGGCCTTTAATGTCCGTTGACGTGGTGTGGTTTGGAGAGTTGGGTGTCAGCTCAGGTGTTGATCTAGTCATCTGACCGTGTTCACAATGATGAGGTGTCGTCCTCGGATCTTTCCCTTCAGGATTGATCCCTCACATTGGCCAATAACCCGTTGTGTTTCTCCTGTGCGGTGTTAATTCAACTACCTACCTACCTCATCTCATGACATACATAAAGGGAGTACTAAAATTATATGGCACTCCATATATATAGTATATTTTGCCGATCTGACAAAAAAGGTATGCTTTAGATTGAGTTACAAAAAATAATAATAGCAATTACTAAGCCTTTTTACTCAAAATTGGCTTTAAATAATCTAATTTTTTTGTGATATACTTTGTGTATTAAAAAATAATATTCAAAATTATTTATGCGGTTATTTGAAATTATGTGTGAAGTTCAAAATCTCAAGATTAAACCGTTGAAATAAATAATTCTTGCACAATTTAAACCATTTCTTTATCTATAAGGCACACCAGTGCAATTCTTATAGAGGGTCGGTTGAAAATAGCTGACATATTTGTTAGGGTATAAGTTGTTTCTGTCGCATCTTCTATATAGTAAAGGAAAAACAACTTTTACAGAGAACAAATTCTATTTTCTGAACTCAATAGCGATGTTGTTATAAAGTCCTTAGTTCATGTCTATCATTTTTTGAGTATTACAAAAGAAAAAGTAATATATAATATCGGATTGCTTCTTTTCTCTAAATGTGTCATGGCATTTAGAGAAAATTTTGCATTAAAATTGAGGTACCATTATGTCGAAAATATGGTACTAGCCGAGAATGATTAAAATTGGAAGCATTGCACGGCATTAAGTCTTTGTTATCAGGACCTGAATGCAAAATATTAATTTCAACAACTTTTTTATGCATATAAATGAAAATGGATTGTTTATTTATTCAATAGAGGTTTTTACCCCATTTCAAGTTATTTATTCTTTTCGGGCCATTCTAATGCAAAATCAGTGGTTTTCACGTTTGATGTCTATGTAGTATGTGACCTCACAACGTCAAAACGGCTGGGTTTCATAAAATTTTGCATATTGTGAGCACTTATTGTTATTCAATGACTGAATGTCTTTGCGTCACATTGTTCGTCTTCTAATTTTATGTCTGTTTTTGTGTTTATGTGTTTGTATAAGTATCACATAAAATTTGTTCAACATAACTTCATTAAATAATTTATAAAATATATATTAGATTAGAAAATACAATATTTAAATTTCCTCTACTTATATATTTAGGTAGTTTTATGCTAAGACAGCTGAATATCTATACTTAAATCAACTTTAATTTAGCAGTTTTGGAGAAGCTGGTATTTATATTGAGCATTGGGATTACTCAGATTGATTTACTAGTACTACTGAAAAAACAATTATTTTCCGAAAATTATTTTTACGGAATCTAAATTCTAATACTTCGATTTTTATGTTATAATTAAATCAAATTAAAGTTATACACTGCCGTAAATGCAACACCCTGAAGGAAGCATGGAAATAATATGAAATTTACAACATGCATTAGCGGAGGTGAGATATACAAATGATTAGAATTTCAGCGCAGACGCACATCACGCGCGCCTGTGGCGCCACTTCAAAGCGCTATTTAAGGCTTGGAGATTTCGACGATTTCAAGTACGGCAATTGTGTTTTTCTTGTGGTTTTTTCAAAAAAAACGATCAATTATGCCTCGTAGAAAACAGCGATCATCTTTTGATCAAGTATCCGAGTTCGACAGAGGAAGGATAGTGGCCTACCGAGATTGTGGATTATCTTTCAGGGAAATCGGTAGTCGTGTTGGACGAAACCAAATGTACAACTGTAATGCGGATATGTGATCGTTGGATGCAGGAGGGTACGACGGACCGACGTGTTCGATCGCATCCACCTCAGTGCACCACTTCACGTGATGACAGGCATATTGTGCGTATGGCAGTGACGGATCGCTCAGCCACATCACGAACCATAGCACAGCACATTCAGTCTGTACCGCATCATCCAGTGTCTGCGCGTACCATTCGACGCCGTTTACAGCAGAGTGGTCTGTCCGCAAGACGTCCATTGCTTCGTCTACCCTTGACGCAGAACCACAGACGTTTCCGCCGCCAATGGTGCGATGAAAGAAGGATGTGGACGGCAGAATGGAATGAAATTGTCTTTACTGACGAGTCACGCTTCTGTCTGCAACACCACGATGGTCGGATTCGAGTCTGGAGACACCGTGGAGAGAGGATGCTGAACAGCTGCGTTATGCACCGCCACACTGGTCCTGCACCGGGTATTATGATATGGGGCGGTATTGGATATCACTCTCGTACTCCTCTAGTACGCATTGCCGGTACTTTAAACAGCCAGCGCTACATCTCCGAGGTGTTGGAGCCAGTTGTCCTTCCTTACCTTCAGGGCTTGCCCACAGCCATATTTCAACAGGATAATGCGCGACCACACGTGGCACGCATTGTCCAAGGGCTCTTTGTCAATCGCCGCCAGATTGAATTGCTTCCCTGGCCAGCTCGCTCTCCGGATCTTTCGCCGATAGAAAACATGTGGTCCATGGTTGCTCAACGATTGACCCAGAATACATCCCCAGCTGCCACACCAGATCAACTTTGGCAACGTGTGGAAGCTGCTTGGTCTGCTGTACCCCAAGAACACATCCAAAGTCTCTTTGAATCAATGCCGAGGCGTGTGGCAGCGGTGATCTCCAACAATGGCGGCTACTCTGGCTACTGATTTTGGCAGGAACCACACTTCACAGAAGTCTATAAATTTAATCATTTGATACTTGGTCGACATGTTATCTACAAAATAAATTTTGTTGTGATATCTCTTGTCTTTCTTGGTGTTGCAATTTGGGTGGCCAGCAGTGTATTTTAAACACAAAAATACTTCATAATCAACTAGTAAAATTTAATGAAAATAATTCCAAGATAAAACGAGAATACTACTATGAATATGATGCTAATATTTAAAACAATAGAATGAATCATTAGTCTATTGCCACAAAGTGCTGTAAGTACAGTAGGCCCTCGGGTTTGCGCATGGCTGTTATTAGGCTTTGATTCCACTTTGACCTTCTAAGGCAGCGATTTTCAATCGGTTTTCCATTGCGCACTGGTGTGCTACACGGATGGCGAAGCGATTTAAATTGTATAAAATTTATTCATTTCAACGGTTTAGTTTCGTACTTTTGACAATTGTGTTCACAAATAACTTCAAGTAATGTCCGTATAAATAATTTTGAGTGTTACTCTTTTATTGCAAAGTACCATAAATAAATTGTTCCAAATATATTTCTTAAAAAGCCTCTTTGGAGGAAAAAATGTATTTAATCAATTTGTTTTGTAATTTGGTTTAAAATATGGTAAAGAAACGCAAGTTTTAATGAGTTGAATAGTTCTGTAAATGAAACCTGTGTCAAATTCTAAAAATACTTTGAATAGTTACAATTTCGATTAGCTATTAATCCTAATTCGAAAGGTTTCGCGCAGTATGTTTTAATTATATTCATAAAACGGAATTCTACAACCTCGTGTGTTAAACCAAGGACTTTTGAAGAAAGTTGGTCGAAATGTACACATGCCGTCCAGAAATGAACGTCTTTAGCAATATTGGACATAAAATAACTAATTTCTGCCTAGTTGTAGTGCAAAATTAAATCTCGGACAGGATCATCTGTCTTGAATATTTAGAAAATATTTGTATTTCGCAAAGAAAAAAACACGTATACTCACGTATATATTCGTTCATCGCATATACGTATATACTACTTGCTGTCTTCCCGGCATGACTTATAACCAATGACCTTGACCAACAGAATCTTTCCCAGGATTCTTTTAACCAATATATGTGGTTATTTAGTCATTATATGGGGGTTGTGGGGAAAACGGAACACTCGTTGCTCGAAAATCTCATGAACTCAGAGGGTTAACCTCTCTAATTAACTTACACGTTGCAAAAAGTGACCGACCTTAAAGAAACATCCATGACCTAATCCGATGTTTCGTTAATTATCGTCATGACTTAGTGTTGAAAAATCTCAGTTTTTAATGTGCAATATGACTAATAAAATTCAATATTTTCAAGCTTGATATTATTCATTTCAAGATGGCGCCTACTAGTAGATCAAAGAGAAAACACAAAAATAGCGATTTTTAGAAAAATCCCAATTTTGTTTTCGATAAAACTAAATACCTATTTCCAGCTTATTTCTTTTCTTTTGGATGAAGATTTGGGGGGAGGGAGCATAATGTGGCGATGCGAAAAAACTGGCCCGAAAACTAACCGATGTAGATAACTTCCTTTCTTGAACAAACACTTGATGACCCCTATTCCCATGGTTTGGAGATGCCGTATTAGGAAAATCGATATTGTTTTCTCCAACTTGTGTGATGAATCGTTTTCCAATATTACGATAGAATACTGAAAACACTTTCCTGTTTCCGCTTCATTATAAAAATGGCCGTGAGGTCGCACAGTCGGTTTTCCTCTCCGGCAATAATGCACTTGATGAAAGAGGAAATTTCTTTGGTCTTTTTTTTCTAAAAAGATGAAATACAAGAAAAATTTTAATTTTTGATGAATTTCAAACGTAAATTTCTAGAAATATCGTTGGAATTCCTTCTGTTTACCTTAAAAATTTAATGCAAGGCAATTGAAAATGATTGAATAAATACTAATTTATTTTTGCGATACAAAAGGCAATTTTAAAACAAAAAGTCAGAATTGTTTCTATAATCTTATTAAAACTGATTGATATACCAAGGGAAGATTGTAAATTTGACTTTCTGCGTACTTGCTGATTTGATTTTCGTCCTTTAGAACTTTAATAAAACATTTCCATACTCATTCAACAAATGGATATTACCCACCACTAAAAATGAAAAAGCAAATGGGCAAAAGGTCTATGACACCTAGTGTTGTGGCAAAAGGGAAAATGCATCCTCTATTAAACCATATTACTCCGAACATGAACACTAATGAATCAAAATTAAAATAATCCATTGTTAACATAGATAACATTTATTATATACAAGCAGAATTACCCTACCTTTTTCGGGTTGAATAGGTTAACTAGATTGAAAAAGTATCCAGAATAATCGCTTTCTCTTTCGTAGAGAAGTGCTAACAACACTTGAGTGTTTGGGAAATAATTTATACATATTCGGAATCTTTACAATTTCTACAACTTTAAACGCTAATTTTATACATGCAAATCTATAAAATAATCCACTTTACAAGCATCGCATCCCTGTTTGTTAAACCAGTTTATAAAGGTGATACTAAGGTGACTAATACAAAAGTCGATTGTAAGTTTGGGGTGATTGTGAATGCCCCTTCTTAAATTCGTTCCAAATAAAATTGCCGTAATTGAAATAGTAAAAATGACGAATCTGTGGCGAATAATCTAGCACTCACAGTTGTCCTACCAGTATATTTTGACTTGTGCCACTCTTGCTCTCATGAGATATTTTCGAATTTTATATTATCGTTAAGGAAAGGATGACATTAATTTGACTAAATATTTCGGACTAATTTTTAAAGCAAATACATTTTCTCTTGAAATTTCCATTTAGTGGCACGTGCAATAACAAAAGAACTTGTTTTAAATGAGTGCCTTCAGTTACAGAAAAAGTAACCGATTACTATTTCTCAATAAATGGTAGATCGATCTAATTGCGTTTTTTTTTAATTTACTCTTTTCAACAATTTTTTAACAGCCATAAATTGCTTCATATAACTTAACTCGTAGAATAGGCAATCTTGACCTTCTGTCACTATGGCTAAGAATTTTTAATATTTCAACAGTCTTAGTTCGGATATTTTCTAGCAGAAATATTCTTTCAGTATTGCATAAGATCCATTTAAAATTTACTTTTATCTAACATGTATGCAGTTTTAAAACGAATCCTTAAACCATTTTTATTTTAAAATTCGAGATTTAGTTTTGAATAGAAACTCCGTATCTGTTTACAATGAGAGGGATGGTGTTTCTTGTGCCTACTATCGAGTGCAGCTTTCAATAAAAACCAAGTAATTTTGTTTGAAATATGGTAAAGAAACTCTAGTTTTAATTAGTTGAATAGTTCTGTAAATGAAACCTGTGTCAAATTTGAAAAATACTTTGAATAGTTACAAATTCGACTAGCTATTAATCTTAATTCGAAGGGTTTTGAGTGCTGTATGTTTTAATTCTATTCATAAAACGGAATTCTACAACCACGTGTGTCAAACCAAGGACTTTTGAAGAAAGTTGGTCGGAATGTACACATGCCGTCCAGAAATGAATACGTCTTTAGCAACATTGGACATAAAATAACTAATTTCTGCCAAGATTTAGTGCAAAATTAAATGCTCTATTCCCTGTATATCAACTATCGAACATTTGGAAAACATTTGCATTACGCAAAGAAAAAATAAGACCGAATTAAGTAAAGTATTAGAATTTAAATTCTGTGAAAATACTCGTAATAGCATTTAAATGAAAATTTGGATATTGCACAACACTAAGCATTTTTTTATCTTCTGGAGTAAATTTCAAACTCTTTACAACTATAGTCAATTAATTGTTACCATTAGCTCTGACACAATCAGTTCTGAGCAGCTTTGATTTCTCTAATCAGTTTATTTATTGCTCATCCGTAAAAACACTCAATTCAGTTACAATCCTGAACCGGATATTCCGCTATCGATTAGTATATGCTAAACTTTCTATCGATTATTATAGGTTCTACAATAATGGTAGTTTATATCGAAATGTATTTGGCTGGAATTATATATAATTAAATTTCACGATATTGATTGTTAATGAAACATACAGAAGAAATAGAAAGTCAATACTAGAGTCAAGAAGATAAAAAAAAGATAGCTACAATGCCTCCCGCATTGTAGCTATATTTTTTTATCTTCTTGACTGGAAAATTTTTGAATCTCATTTCAGGAGAGATGCTCACTCAGATTGGATATTAGCTCAATGAGATTGGATATTCAGTTTTCAGTGCTTCATGATTTATAATGGAATTAATTATAACCTTCTGAAATGTCCTTCTAGCTATGTTGCAGCCAAAGCTATAAATGAAGAAAAAAGATTCGTTAGATATGCTTGCCCAGAGAGGATTTATTTACTTGAGAGAGAAGCAATAATTCTTTGGGTAAGTAAATTCTTACAACCTTACTTTACATGGAATGTTTTTTAAATTTAAGATGCGAACAGCAAGGGCGTGATAATGAAATTCAGTGAGTTCTTTAGTTACAACTTTTCACTCGATTTCCTAACAGCAAATTTTAGGAAACTATAAGTTTAATTTTTTCATGATTTTTATTAATGAATATTTTAATAGTTTTTAGTTATTTATTTAGAATGTGGAAAGGCAGATGATGTAGAATAAATAATAGAGATGGGTAATAGATGTTAATACAACGCAAATTAGAAAAAGCTATTTAAAAAGCCTGTAATCTATATTAAAATACAGGTATTTTTTCACAATACGAAGAGTTGAAAAAGGTTGATATTTCAATTCCATTCAGAAGGAATAGTTGATCTGCTTAGAGAAGGAAGAACATAGTATTTTCTTTCACATATAGCTCTCTAAATATCCATTATGTTCTAAAAAGTAATTTTACCTGACAAATAAAATACATTATTATTTTTTCTTGTTTTAAACTTATTAATGCTCCAAAGTGTGTTCAGCTAGACAAAAATAATAAATTTTGATAAACCATTAATAGAATATTTTTGTTACGTTATTTACTGCACTATTTTTCAAAATTTTCTTTTTATTTCTAGTATAAAAGGCAAAAATGTTTTACTCGGATGAGGGAAAATGTTTAGGAAAACGTCTCATTGAATGAGACAACAACTCTTTGAGAAAATACAAATTTGTCTCTTTTTTACATCAAAGGCATCTGCTTTCTATTCATAGCGTTTTTTAGGTTAAGAAAAAGATTTTCAGTGTTCTACTAACGAACTACGCATCAAAATCTCTTATTCGTCTAAGGAATTTCCGGTATATACATATGTGTATTAATTGATAAGTTTCTAGATGCTTTATAAATTACTATATTAAAATAGTTAACAAAGGTATTCTTAAGATAAAATATTTTTGAGGCAAAGGTTTAGTTGTAAACTTTAAAAATGTGACTACTGCTTTTTTAGAAGGTTATAAGTTAGAAAAACAGGTATTGGTCTGAAACAAACTCAAAATAAGAACTTGATGAGAGAAGAACATTAAAGAGTTTGAATTAAACAAGTATAGCCTAACATATTTCGTTGGTTGGATTTTATGGCGCAAAGGCCACATTTGCCATGCTGCGGCAGACAAAAGACATGGAATATCAAGTAGTGGATATGCAAACACAAAGAAGATTTTACGGACAAAGAAGAGAGAAATACACCTAGACGGAATTGAACCTGCGACGCCTACAACTCGCAGGTTGCTAGTGCAGTGGGCATACCCACTGAGCCTCCCCAGCATATTTGGATTGCAGTTATCCGAAACTTTAGTTATCCAAATCGCAATTTATAATTTTTCTCTTTCGGTTGAGTTAAAAAATATTCGCGCCAGGTATTGTGCTGAATATTTGTATTGATTTCATTACGACCGAAAACAGTAAATCACGCCTTACGTTGACAAGGGACTTTAGACAAGCAGCTATGAATTCTATAGAACCTCTATTTAAACTTTGCAAGGTAAATTCGACTTAAATGTTTTACATGCGACTGGATATGGAGATTACTTTACAGAGGGTGCTCAAATTCTGAGCCATAGTGCAAAAAAGATATTTTCTGAATACTGTTAAAACTAGATATCTTCAATCGCTTCGGTGGCAATAAAATTTTGGGATTAGTTTTTACTTTGTACGGTCGTCTGATAACCATGAAACTTTAGCAATCAATGCAATTTTCCTGTGAGAATGTTTTATTGTAAATGTGAGTGTTAATTTCCAACATTTCGTCTTTGGTTTTGTCTATGTTGAAAATCCACTGTCAACAAAGGTATAAAAATTTATATATAATACCATACAGCACATACTAAACCATATAGAAATAATAAATAAACAACTTTAACGTTAGAATACCAGAAAAACGTTCGGAAAACAATTAAAAAACAATTAAACGACGATAAAACTTTCTTCTAAACAAATTGTTATTGAACAACTGGTTGAAATGTAAAATTGTTGCTTTATAAAGGTGGCTCTAATAATATGATCACCCACTGTAGATTAAATGAGATATTGTACGATATTGCTTCGTTATTAACATCAAAGAAGGGAATCACGTGATCTTGATTTCGATTCAATTCTTAGAAAAGAACCTAACCTCAACTGGTAAATTGGAGGGCCACCCTCACAAAATCTGGTATATATATATATATATATATATATATATATATATATATCATAAGAGTTCTTTATTCAAAAATACATGTATTGAAAGTCCTATTAGGGAAAATTTCCCCACTTCAATGAAATACGTATTAGAACTTTCGAAAGGGTAACCCAATTACCCACACAATCTGCATATCTAGAAGATTTGTAATCTCAATTAGGATAGCTGTATACGGAGTTATATTGTATTGAGAGAAGGTTGTATTTTCCCACTAGATTATTTACTTATTCACAAACGCAATTACGTGGCGTGGTTTGAATTGAATTAATTAAATGAGGGAAATCTAAACTAACTAATCAATTCTCGCTGCTGAAGAAAGACGAAAGATCATCTTCCTGAAATTATAGAATCAAACATGAAACCACATTATAACCAAATAAGTTTCAATTGCACATTTTCTGTCCACTGTACAATTCCACGTAAAACGAAATGGAAAATATATAACACGTTACTAGTACACACACACTGAAAAGAAAATAACCATGGCAACCAATGCGATGGTAAAGTATCAGCATGAGAGAGAGAGAATTTAAACTACTTAAGGCTTATTCTAAGATTCACCACTGTATGGTGGATATGAAATCTCTGCTATATTGATCTTGAATTTCTTAGGTTGAGAAGTATAAAAATTAATCGAAATAACTCTTTGTTACAGCAGTCTCTAGACTTAAGTAACATTTTCAAAAAACAGATAGGTGCATATCTTTACTATGCTGACTATCTTTACTTAAGACTGCGTGAGTGGTGCGAGAAATGAAACGAGGTCGTGTATGCAATCATATTTTATTGGGTGACAAATTATGGCACTACAGATTGTATGGAATCATATACAGTACCAAAATTTTTTATGGTTACGTTGAAGGCGTGATAGTCGTCCAGCTGGCGAGACCTCACCATGTCGTCGACATCGACGGACACGTCACCTGCGACATACGGATGAGAGTCAGGTCGAACTCGTACCAGTCTGCCACCTTACCTCGGTTTAAATCCAGGTTTTCGGCCTTTGCGATATGCGTCAGATAGCGCAGATCTTTAGCAACGAACTGAAGTGCTATCATCAGCGCTATGAGAAATGGTTCAAACGTGGTGACATCTAAAGGGACGCATTGGAATTCGATAAAGAGCCAAATAGGGGGGACATTCTCGCAATGTTGCCAGCTCGCTCAGAATCAAGTCGGTCATGTTTCGCTTGATGAACGATATATGCACTATTTCTCCGTGTCCTTTTATTTGTGGGCCCTCAATAGCCCCGTTGAATGAATAGCGGATTAGAAACCAGAGATATGCCGAGATCGAAACTTGATTCAACCAGACGATTGCGTACGGAGGGCTGGTGCACTTTAAATCTGTTGTGTCCTCAAATGTCTTCAGGTTGGCGTCGTGTGGAAGTTTGGAGACTGGGGTGCCAGCTCACGTGTTGACCTCGTTATCTGACCGTGGTTGAAGATTACGAGATGTTGTCTTTGGATCTTTCCCTTCGGGATTGATCCTGAACCGTCACCAATAGCCCGTTGTGTTGCTTTTGTGTGACGTTGATTCAACTACCCATCCTTTTTATTTGCTAGCAGCAGTGGGTTGCATTTTTTCGAGACGGTCAATTTACAAGTAACTCCCCATACCTAGAGAGGATGAAGACTTAATTTTACGTCAAAAGCACGACACATAAAGCTGTAAATAATGTATTTCACTAAAAATAAATACTTATACTACTCATTTCATAAATAATAACAACTTTTAACTACGAGTTGCAAGATAAAGACTTGTTTTCCTTAGCTTTTCAACCGACGAAAATGAGCTGACCTGTTTTCAGTATTGTTGGAACACGAAATTAACGCTGTTCCAATGCAGATGAATATTTATGACATCATGCTGTGTTATCGATACCTGCGAAAGAAATAATTATAATCCCTGTACGTCGGCTGGCTCTCAGCCAATGAAAGTTCTCTCCTCACCGGCTAATCACCAGAAGAGATCAAAGAGTTAATTAGGGAAATTTTTGATCGGATCTGTTCCCCCACTTCCAATAACTGGTTTATTTTTTCCACCTCTCTATCCCATTCAATATATTACCTTTAGTGCGGAATTTCATTTTTCGTCATTTTTAATTAACTTTCATTTGTTTTAGAAGCGCCTGTATTGAGAAACATTTATCCCCTCGGCTTCTCTTATCTATTGGAATTTCGCAGAAAAGCCAGAGAACGAAAAGAAATGCTTTATTTAATGGCCGCCGTTTCAACGGCCGAAAGAATTATTCCACCCACAGTTACGGTCGGGGCTACGGGGAAGTTGAGCGGAAAATTAGAAATAAAATATACGCCCAGTTAAAACTCGTTTATTGTGCTTTCCCCTTGCTAAGGATCTCTGCAGCTGCAATTAAAAGAGTTGGATGCCCCATAAATTGCCTTGAGTAGTGATGGTTTTATTTAGAAAATGCTTTTATTTACAAAATAGATCGCTGGTTGACTGCCCAGCGGAGAATTCGTCTTCTAGCGCCGTAGCGTTGGGAGCGCCATCTCTATACAAATTTCTATTTAACTATTATAAAAATGGATAATGAGTGAAAAGGAGTCGTTTGTGCAACATTTCTTTTCTTTCGCTTTTGTCAACAATGTTGATGATCATTTGCGTTTTTGTGATTATGGAAAATGGAGGATAAATTTCTATTTAGCAAGTATAGAAGTATAGATGACAAATGAACGATAGTCGCTTGTAGTTATTATCCAGAATGATGAGAAAACGTATTCAGTTCCGACATTAAATGGCATGAAATGTACGAGCTGCTATTCTTCAAGATAAAGCAAATATTTTATTATAAGGTGAATTAATGATGACAACTTTTTAAACTAGTACTTCAGTTTTGGTAAACAATTTTATACTTGTTTTTACTGTTTTGGATGTTACAAAAGCAGGCATTCATCTTTATTTCTTTATGTATTTCTTTTTCTTCAGTTTTAAAGTTATTTTATTAACAAAACTATTTTAATATTTATTTTATCGAAAAATATATAGATTTATAGTTGTTATTTGAGGCTTAGATAGTTATTTCTATTAACATTCTTTTATTTATATTCGGTGTCTGCATTCTGCTTTTGACACAAACACATATACGCGTAAAATGTCTCTTCCTATTGCTCTACTCCAATAATGCAAAACTTTATTAGTCACAGTTTTATTCCATTTGTTTCAAAAACGAAAGTTCTACAGATACAGTGACTCCGAAATTGAGTATATATAATGAGTTTTTTAAACCCCAATACCTGTAATAAATAATAATTTTAACTTAAATTTTTTACAGAAAGGGTAAAGTACACATTTAGAAACATATTAGGTTAAAAAACAATTCCATATTTGCTATGATGTTTTAAAAATTGGTCTCAAATGTAAAATGTACAAAATTCTGGGTCAAAATGACCGATCGTATGTTTATCAGAACCCTAAAAGGGAACCACCCCCACAGAACACTATACCCACTCATAAGCATGGAAATATTTCGATTTTTGTATGGGGTTGTATGCTGGCTGGAGAGGGGTTGAAATTTAGTTTTATAAATGAAATCATAAAAAAGTGAAATATTTAACCCTATTGAAGATCAATTCAAAAGTGCTAAAAATTTGGATTTAGAGCCAAATGTTTGTGTCTATAGATAATGTCTCCATAAAAGGAGAAAAGGTATAGAACAAAAATAGCTAAGTTGAAGTTTCTGTACCACCTTAAACAGGAACTACGTATATACCCGACCATAATATCAATGGGCTTGTAAACTTATAATCCTACAAGGTGGTCAAAAATCACGATATTCAGAGCACAGAACATAAGAACAATTCTATTAGAGAAACGGCAAAAAAAAAGAAAACAAAATAAATTCTTCTGAATTCATTGTGTTCCTGTACACAATAAAAACGTAAAAGTACTGGATGGGTGCATACTCAATTTTGTGATCTAGCATTATGTAAATATTTGACACTTAAAACCTATTTTTAAAAACATAGCGAATATGGAATTGTTTCTTAGCCTACTGTTTCGATGTTACTTTACTATTTTTGTGAAAATTAAGTTCAAGTTACACTGCTGGCCACCGTAAATGCAACACCCTGAAGGAAGCATGCAAATAATATGAAATTTACAACATGCATTAGCGGAGGTGAGATATGCAAATGATTAGAATTTCAGCGCAGACGCACATCACGCGCGCCTGTGGCGCCACTTCAAAGCGCTATTTAAGGCTTGGAGATTTCGACGATTTCAAGTACGGCAATTGTGTTTTTCTTGTGGTTTTTTCAAAAAAACGATCAATTATGCCTCGTAGAAAACAGCGATCATCTTTTGATCAAGTATCCGAGTTCGACAGAGGAAGGATAGTGGCCAACCGAGATTGTGGATTATCTTTCAGGGAAATCGGTAGTCGTGTTGGACGAAACCAAATGTACAACTGTAATGCGGATATGTGATCGTTGGATGCAGGAGGGTACGACGGACCGACGTGTTCGATCGCATCCACCTCAGTGCACCACTTCACGTGATGACAGGCATATTGTGCGTATGGCAGTGACGGATTGCTCAGCCACATCACGAATCATAGCACAGCACATTCAGTCTGTACCGCATCATCCAGTGTCTGCGCGTACCATTCGACGCCGTTTACAGCAGAGTGGTCTGTCCGCAAGACGTCCATTGCTTCGTCTACCTGTTGGAATCGGTCTCAAACCTCCAATTATAGTGCCGTGTGGGGCACATAAATTTGAAGAATGTAAATCTTTGAATGTATAAAAGTGAAGAAAGATTGGGGATCATGAGCTGATCAGACTTCTCTTGTTGTTTTCTGAAAGCATGTTTTAAACTATAAGACTTGGTTACGTAATAAAATTTATTTTTAATGTATAAAACTCTGTCTTCAATCGATAAAACCCAACAATTGGTTATGGGCCTCAGACCTTAAGCTGAACCTGAATTCTGCCACTACCGGTTTCCAGTATGATGGGTATTCAAGAAATGTCCATGTTTTCCTTCCCGAAGTTATCGGATTTCAACTATGCCACGTGGAAGACGGACATGAAGATATTGCTAATGGACCGGAACTGCTGGGAATTTATCACTAAAACGGAACCTCTATTATTGGAAGATGCTCCAGAACAAGAAAAAGGAGACTATCGTTATAGGAAGCAGAGGACATACACAACTATCTACCAGGGCATAGACAGAAAATATCAAGTCTTAATTTCATCTACTGAAGACGGTAAGGAAGCCTGGGATATATTAAAGACCAACTTTGAACCAGCATCTAGAGCACGATTGGCAGGCCTTGTGGACGAGTTCTTTTCAATCCGCTACCAGCCGGAGGACGAATCCATTGGACTCTTCTGCAAACGAGTGCATGAGAAGCTGTTACAGATAAAAGAATGTGGATTCGAAATCCCAGACCTTTTAGTTTGCTTTCAACTAATAAGACATTTGCCTCACGAATACGATAATCTGGTACAACTGCTATACAGGATGGATGACAACGAGTTCACGCTAGACAAATTGTCTAAACATTTAATAACAGAATCCAGCCGGATCGAGCTGAAGCGGAAGGACGAAGACACAAAATTAAGTATCGTGGCCGATGCTTATGCTACAAGAAACAGGTCATCTAGATGCAAGGAGACACGGGCGTCTACTCCTGATCACAGCAGATATCACAGCAGATGCGTACTGGACCCTGAATTAATTCCTTCAAGCCCAAGAAAGTCGACAGTTTGTCGTATGGGGCCGCGACCATTCTGCAACTACTGCAAAAAGTCGGGACATTACGAATCGAAGTGCTTCAAGAAATGCAATCGGCAGAAACCTGGTGGTGAATTATTTTATATGGAGGACAATCCAAAAACTGATCTTCAACGTGCCTATGCAGTTTCAAATTTTCCAAATGAAAGACCGAGGGAATTTCTCATTGATTCTGCTGCAACTACTCACTTCTGTAAAGAACGCGATATGTTTACGACATTCAGAAAACTACCACCACAGAAGATCCTAGTCGGAGACAAGGACAGCACCTCGGAAGTATTAGGTATGGGTGATATTCAATTTACAGTTTTAGATAGAAACAGAAATTATGATATAACTTTAAAAGATGTGTTATACTCACCTAATATGAGAAGAAATTTAATTAGTGGTGCTCGTATTGATCTAGTGGGAAACCAAATTAAATGGGGAAATAACAAAATGATTATTTATAATAGTTATAATAAATATTTGTTTACTGTTCCCAGAATTGGAAAATTGTATATCTTGAAAGGTTATCCCAAGATTAAAAATTATGTATATGTAACTGGTTTAGATCTAGAAAAAGCCCACCGTAGGTTTTGTCATGTTAACATGCCCTTAATTGAAAATATGAGTAAAATTAATTGTGTAAAAGGAATTGAAAAACTTAATTGTAAGAATATAGATAAAAATTGTAAGATTTGTGCTATTGCTAAATCCACTAGAATATCCTTAAAAAGAAACTATATGTACGAAAGGAAAACTAAAAATGTTTTGGAAAGGATCCATATGGATTTGTGGGGTCCTGCTCCAGTTAACTCTCTAGGTGGAAATAAATACTTTTTATCTATTATTGATGATTTTTCACGTAAAGTAACTGTTTATATTATTCGAAATAAGAATGAAGTTTTTGATTACTTTAAAAAATACTTGGTTAAAGCTGAAAGACAGCTAAATGTTAAGTTAAAATGTGTCCGAACTGACAATGGTTTAGAATTTTGTCACAAAGAATTTAAAAAGTTTTTAAATGATCTAGGAATAAAAATCGAAAGAACTTCAACTTATACCCCTGAACAAAATGGCATTGCAGAAAGGTTCAATAGAACAGCCATGGATTGTGTCAGAGCTATGCTTCAAGACAGTGGTTTACAACCACAATTTTGGTCTGAAGCACTTTTAGCATTTATTCATACTAAAAATAGATGCGAACACAAATTAACTGAGGGTATATCTCCTAACGAAATATGGACTGGTTTCAAACCATCAGTAAAACATTTTAGAATTTTTGGCTCTTTGGCATATGTTCATATTCCTAAAATACAGAGAAATAAATTACAACCCAGAGCAAAACTTGGTATTTTGACAGGATATGGTTTGAAAACTAAAGGTTACAGAATATATGTACCAAACGAGAAGAGAATAGTTGAAACAGTCCATGTTCATATCGACGAAAGTAAGAAAGCTGTTGATGTACTATTTGGTAAAAACTTTGAGTACGTTTCTTTCGATCTTAATTCTAATATACCTATTTATCAATCAAATGAAAATATAAAAGTAAAATCGGAAAGTGAAACTCAAGTTTTAGATTCTAAAGATTTAGTTAAAACTGAGGACTTAAAAAGTCTTAACATTTCAAATTGGCGAAGAATCGAAAAACCTAGAAATAAAAGCAATAGGATAGATGTATACTATTATTCTCCTGAAAATTTGAGAATGAGATCTTTAAATGATATTAAAAAGTACTGTACTAAAAATAAGATTAGGTTTGATCCTGTAAATTTCAATTTTAAGCCAGAAACAGAACATCCTAATGTGGATATTTCTAATGTGCCATCTACTTCTAGTGATGAATCTAATTTTTTAGACCAACAGATGTACGATATGTATGATCAGTGTTACAATGTCGAAATCCCCAAAAGTTATGAAGAAACGCAGGCAAGTAAGGATAAAATTAAATGGAATACTGCCATGAATGAAGAAATTCAGATAATGAAGGATAGGCAAGTATGGAAATTAGTGGACACCCCCCCAAATACAACCATAATTGGAAGTAAGTGGGTGTACAGCATAAAAATGGACGAAAACAATATACCTAAAAGGTATAAAGCTCGTCTTGTTGCTCAAGGTTTTAAGCAAAAACCCGGCATTGATTTTAAAGATATTTTTTCACCAGTTGTGAATTTTTCTATTGTTAAATTATTGTTTGTACTATTGATTTCTATGTTGGGTTGGTATCACCGTCAAGTTGACGTGAAAAGTGCATATTTATATGGACACCTTAAGGATACTATATACATGAAACAGCCAAAAGGATTTGTGCTGAAAGGATCCGAAAACAAAGTATGTCTATTGGAAAAGGCTATATATGGTCTGCATCAAAGTGGTAGAGAATGGAATTTGGAATTAGACGGTATTTTAACTAAATTAGGATTTTCTCAGTTAAATTGGTGTAATTGTGTCTACAAATTTAAAGATGTAATTTTAATTGTTTATGTAGATGATATGGTTTTGTTTTCAAAAAGAGAACATTTGATAAATGAAGTAATCGAATTATTGGACAAAAAATTGGATCTTACAGTCCTAGGTAAAACTAAATATTTGTTAGGCGTAAACTTTCAAGAGATTGAAAATTCGATTTATTTACATCAAATTACCTACATTGAAAAATTAAAGTCAAAATTCAAAGATCTTCCTAAAAGTTTTGTGAATTTACCTTTTAAAATTGGTTGTAACTTACCTGATAAGGTTAAAGAGGAAGAAATAATTGAAAATGATTTAATGAGGAAATTTCCCTATCGTTCCTTAATAGGATGTTTATCGTTTTTGTCAGATAGATCCAGACCAGATATTGCATTTGCCGTTAATATAATGTCTCAGTTTTGTAATGGTTATACTTACAAACACTGGTCTTACGTTGTTGATATTATGAACTATGTTTTTCTTACAAAGGATTTTAAAATTAATCTTTCCAATGTAAAAAGTTCAAATTTGATTGCTTTTTCTGATGCAAATTGGGGATGTGGTCTCACAAACAGACATTCAAGCAGTGGCTATTTAATTTATTTGGGTAACATCCCAATATCATGGAAATCTTCTAAACAAAAGTGCATAGCTCTTAGCTCAATGGAATCTGAATTTATTGCACTAACCGATTGCACTAAAGAAGTTATTTGGTTTAGTAGAATTATAAATGAATTAAGTTTGTGTGATTACATAAGACCCCAAGTATATTGTGATAATCAGTCTGCTATCTATTTTTCAAAAAATAGTCAGGAAAATCAGAAAACTAAACATATTGATATCAAGTACAAATTTATTCGTAAATTAATAAAAGATGAGTATTTGGGTATTTCAATTAACGTCACACTGGAGCAACACAATGGGCTATTGGTGACGGTCCGGGATCAATCCCAAAGGGAAAGATCCGAGGACAACACCACGTAATTTTGAACCACGGTCAGATGACGAGGCAACACCTGAGCTGGCACCCCACTCTCCAAACTTCCACACCACGCCAAAATAAAAGATGAACTATTTAACGTAAATTATATTTCATCGGAAAATAATTTGGCTGACTTTTTAACAAAGCCTTTATTGTTAAATAAATTTAAAAATATTAATAGAAAAATATTTTGTTAGATTTATATATATATATATATATATATTGAATTGTAATACATCTGCTGAGGTTTTACAACCGATGGGGCCGCATGTTGGAATCGGTCTCAAACCTCCAATTATAGTGCCGTGTGGGGCACATAAATTTGAAGAATGTAAATCTTTGAATGTATAAAAGTGAAGAAAGATTGGGGATCATGAGCTGATCAGACTTCTCTTGTTGTTTTCTGAAAGCATGTTTTAAACTATAAGACTTGGTTACGTAATAAAATTTATTTTTAATGTATAAAACTCTGTCTTTAATCGATAAAACCCAACACTACCCTTGACGCAGAACCACAGACGTTTCCGCCGCCAATGGTGCGATGAAAGAAGGATGTGGACGGCAGAATGGAATGAAATTGTCTTTACTGACGAGTCACGCTTCTGTCTGCAACACCACGATGGTCGGATTCGAGTCTGGAGACACCGTGGAGAGAGGATGCTGAACAGCTGCGTTATGCACCGCCACACTGGTCCTGCACCGGGTATTATGGTATGGGGCGGTATTGGATATCACTCTCGCACTCCTCTAGTACGCATTGCCGGTACTTTAAACAGCCAGCGCTACATCTCCGAGGTGTTGGAGCCAGTTGTCCTTCCTTACCTTCAAGGCTTGCCCACAGCCATATTTCAACAGGATAATGCGCGACCACACGTGGCACGCATTGTCCAAGGGTTCTTCGTCAATCGCCAGATTGAATTGCTTCCCTGGCCAGCTCGCTCTCCGGATCTTTCGCCGATAGAAAACATGTGGTCCATGGTTGCTCAACGATTGACCCAGAATACATCCCCAGCTGCCACACCAGATCAACTTTGGCAACGTGTGGAAGCTGCTTGGTCTGCTGTACCCCAAGAACACATCCAAAGTCTCTTTGAATCAATGCCGAGGCGTGTGGCAGCGGTGATCTCCAACAATGGCGGCTACTCTGGCTACTGATTTTGGCAGGAACCACACTTCACAGAAGTCTATAAATTTAATCATTTGATACTTGGTCAACATGTTATCTACAAAATAAATTTTGTTGTGATATCTCTTGTCTTTCTTGGTGTTGCAATTTGGGTGGCCAGCAGTGTATTTATTAAGAGTTTTGGGCCTTTAAAGAAATATATTTATAGTCTATACTCAATTTTGGGAGCCTCTGTGGTTATGATTTTCATAACCACAGATATAACTTCTGTTTTTTCCACTTTGGAATATTGGATATTCTTTTTTCTTCGAAAAATAACGTCGCTCCTTTACTTCTGTTTTAGTTCAATGAATTTTATTCCACTTTTCCCTATCACATGACCAGTGCATATTTTGCCATCTGGGTATTATGCCGAAAGGCGAATCATTTCCTATTGTCTTATCGTGAGATGGAAACGGTTGAGATTTTCCAACTGTTTTCCAAGCCGCTTTGCTTTGCGATTAATTATTTACTCGAAGCCTTCAGACTGCAAATTTCATATGAATAATGTTGTGCATATTATGCGGTGAATTGAATGGGCAAATGCAGGTAAAGCATATAAATGCGATTTAAAATATTCAGGAATTGGGGAAATGCACTCGGAATTCATTTCGTTTTCGGATTATAAACTTAGGACAGCGTGGAATAACCCGCTTTATTCTGTGGTTTTCAACAATTGCGATCTATGATTGTGAACTGTTATGAGTAAAATGCTAGAAATATACTTTACCAAACGATATTTATTCCAAAGTAAAAGTTCTGATTTATATTTTTATCAGACTATAATTATTCATTTAAAATATATATTTCATATATGTTTTGCAGACGATTTTTATTAATGTATTAATTTCCTCAGTCTCAGAATTTAATTTTGTATTAATATTTATTACTTTTCTTTTGCTATGTGGCAACAAAAAGGAGATAAAAACAATGAATCAATAGATGATCGTAAAGGATATATGAATCAATAGATGATACTAAAGGATTCTTGGAATTTGTTAACGAGATATTAATAATGGGATAAAAAGTGCTAGCTTTTATCAAGCTTTCCTATTCCCCTATTGCCAGAGTATATAAGCAAGCAAGAACCTATATAACTACAAGAGTAATTCATATATTACCTAACATTCCTTTAATAACAAATTTGGGAATTGTCAGATTTGTTCTTGGTTTCATTGCATCACAAATGGATACATTGAGGTCACCAATGGTTTACTTGTTGCAGAAAATGATTCCAATGAGAAATCTGAAAACCGTTGTTATTGTTACCGTTCCAGACTAGGTAGTTATTACTGGTATTAAGCTTTTTAATCATGTTCTGCGTTTGATTTTCTCATCCAAAATCTATATAAATAAAAATGGAGTATTTGTACATTGAATATTTTCGACCCAATTCAAGTTTTGGGCCCTTCTAATGCAAAATACGTCTCTTGCGCTTTTGGTGTCCGTTTGTATGTGGGTTCCTATACTACGTCCAAAGGGTTGAATATATTTTCATGAAACTTTGCATAGTGTGAGTACTAGCATTCATTTAGCGACTGAATTTGGTTGCTTTAATCTGTCTGTCCGTCTTCCCGTTCTATGGTGGATATTGTATTTGTGTGTTTGTACAATTATCACATAAAATTTATTCAATAAATTTCCACGCAATGTTCCACATGTGATAAACTATATTATAGTTTAATGAATACGTTATTTGAAATTCCTCTGCTGACATATTTAGGCAAGTTTCATGCTAAAATATCTAAGTAACTATACGTAAATCAACCATAATTTGGTAGTTTTAGAGTAGTTGGAAGATATATTGATTGCAATTACTTGGATTGTTTTATCAGTGCTGAAAAATCAATTATTTTTCCCAAAACCATTTAATAGCCCATTGTGTTGCTCCAGTGTGACGTCAATTAAAATACCTACCCACCCAAAACCACTTTTACTGAATTTAAATTCTAATACTTTTTACTTTGAGCCTTATTTATTTTCTTTGCGAAATATAAACTATTTCCGAATATCTGGGACAGACGATATTTTGCAAAGAAATGGAAAGTCGTGTTCATTTGCCACGTGCTATGATATTTTCTGTTTTTTTCGCTCGGAAGTAATTTCGTACTTTTAAATTTTGTCTAATTTTTAGTTGTAAGTTGTGGCAACTATGCGCGATCAAGAGGTAAAAAAGAATCACTAATTAATACCTTTAGAACAATTTTTCCCTCCGCTAACTTTTATTTTGTTTTATTTCACTGTTTTCTTTCTGTTTTAAATATTCATTATTTTAACTTATTGCATTTCCTTTTCATCACACGCCACCACCACAAGGTATTCTATTTAAAGAGGCATGTAAGTTAGAATAAAGCAAATTTTAAGTGGAGTTTTGCCATTATTAAAAGAGCGTTAATGTTGAAAATATATAATTTAATATAAATATATAATAAAATAGTGTATTCTTAGTGTTAATTTAGTGTATTCTTTTTACAACTAGGGAAATATTGGAAATAATTTTCAAGACAAATCGTACTGATTTATTACAATATTTAGATGATATCGGGGAGTTCGAACGTGCAATACAATATAAATATATTTCAAATGTTTAGAAAAAGCGGAACTACTTGGTAAATGATGGTAGATGAATGAAAGCAGGAAGATACTTTTGAAAATTATCAATCAGAAAAGTAGTACGATGTCGTGCAAGAGAACGACTGTAGCAAAATTACATGCACTAGTTAGCATAAGAAACTTAGAATAAACGAGCGCATATACAGTTTTAAAATTAATATTTTTTCATTTTTATTTCCATAATTTAAAGGATTTATTCTTAAACTAAATTTTTTTCCTACTTGTACATAATATCTTTCAATATACATTGAGTAAAAAAAGTTTCCGTACGCACTTACTATTTGATATAAATTGCTTTATTATGTGCAGAATATAAATATTTAATTAATAAAAATGGAAAAACAGATGAGCATAATTGCATAGAAAGTTTCTATTGCCTTTAAACAAAAAATATTAATATAATTTAACGCATAATTCATAATAACACAAAAATGTGGCAAATATAAAGCAAAAAATGTCTCCCTATGGTAAAAAATATTTCATTAAATGTTATTCCCCTTCCCCTATTTCATCATTTAATGGTCAGTTGAACCTGCTTTTACTTTAATGACCTCTCAGAAGTTTAGGCATGACTCCCACAAGATTTTTTGTTGTTTCTGGAGTAATTTTGTTCCAGACGTCCAGAATGGCACTTTTCAGGTTATTTAGGCTGCTGGTATCATAATATTTTAGTTCACGACCGATTTCTTCCCATAAGTGTTCCAGGGTGTTTAAATCAGGAAAAGGTAGTGTGTGAAGTTGCTGTGACATATGGTAAAGGCATCATTCTTTACAGAACGTTGCTGTGTGTCTTGAATCGTTATCCGGTTGGAAGATAAATGGTCTTCCAAGAGACAGTTTCGTAGCACTAGCAAGGACATTTTATTTCAAAATGTCCAGGTACACATAGCTATCCATTTTACCTTCAACAAAACATAAATTATACACACCAGAACTCATGCAAACCCATACCTTTACATTTTCTCCACCGTGTTTTATAGTTTTACATAAGTTTTTTGTTTGCATTTGTGGTTTTGGTTTTCTCCATACCTAACTCGTCCATCTGAACCATAGAGACAAAATTTTGGTTCATACCTGAAAAGTACAGAATCCCAGAAAGTTAAAGTTTTACATGCTTTTTTTGCAAACTCAAGACGCTTTCTTCTGTTAAGTTTGATAATGAATACTTCTTACGTGCAACAGGCCCATTGTAGCCACCTTTTATATTACTTTTCTTACAGTCTGAGGTTATATTTCAATATTGCAATCAGTTTTCAACAAGGATGCAAGTTGTGGTGCACTAATTCGTAGATTATCGAGAACATTTCTCAGAATATTTCTAGTATATACCTCAATTTCTGAGGTCTTTAGGATCGGTTCCTATATTCCAGTTTCTACCTAATTATATCTTTCAGTGATTTTTACTGTAGATTTAGATTTGTTTGCGATTTCGCCAATATTTTCCTCATTGATAAACCATCATTTCTCAACTTTATCACCAACACGCAAATAGCTTTCGGAATTCCCATTTAAGCTATCCACTGGTATAAAAATCGTTTAAAATGATTACCTATACTATACTGAAGTTCTTTTTCATTCGATAGTTACGATAATTGAATGCGGAACAGCTGGACTACATTCTAATCAATTTTCATATTGAGTACGGAAACTTTTTTTTGCCTTTCATATTGTATGTTTTTCTCAAAGTTTTAATTACTTTTGTTTGGGAAAATTAAGGAAATTTTGTTGCGAACACATTCTCTAGTATGCAATAAGTTTCTTGTGTAGTTTCTGAATCTTTGGTGAGACTTCTTTAGAAATTATAATAATTTATACGCCGTTTTCGTTTCCGTACGGAAACTTTTTTTATCCACTGTATATTTTGAGTTTTGACTACTTCAAGTAACTTTTTAAAGTTATCTTTAGTAATGAATAACCATAATACGTGATAATATTCTTGATTTTTTGTTAACATTTAAACCTGATATTTATAGTTTACGTGAAATTCCCAGTCTTTGAAGATGTACTAGAAGACGAATTCTAGTAAATCCTTATTTTCTCAAGGTTTTTGCTTAAATATATGAATGTTCGTGTTGCTTTATGATCTCGATATTCAGAGTATAAATGTAATAAAAATATCATTATATTGCAAAATTTAAGTGAAAAGGTCTTGTAATTAATTTAATTCTCTTTTATTGGAGTCTAAAGTCAACCAATCATATTTAGCTAATTCTATTTTACTCTAATTTGAGATATTTCGGAGTGGATCATTACGTTGACGTTACTTTGTATTCTCACTCAGATCGTGCAGATAATAATGAAGATCTTGTAGCTTTCTCAAATTTCAGACTCGTAAAAGCTTGGCGAGTACCCTCTCATTTCCATTCTTTTACTGACTGACTCTAAAATTCCTAGTCGACTTATAACGATTTCATCACACGGCTAGCGTCAATATCGCTTACATTCTTAAGTGAAAAACCCTTCGAGGCTATAAATATCTTATTCTTCGGACATCAAAATTGAGTTTCAAGGAACTCAATTTACCAGCGGTGAACATTTTTGCCTCGCATCGAGCTATGAGGACGGTGGAAAAAATAGGACTTCTCTTTAAGGAGTCTTGTATCAAGGAAGTAAACACTTGACAGGAAATTAAATGGCGAACTATCAACCCATAAAAGACTAGCAGGCAATCTTCAAAATGACTCGTTTCTTTTTTTCCTATTATTTACCCTCCTCGTCGCTGATACTGTTAGGTAACAACCTTCCTATTTTATTACGTTGTGTGATGGTGGGTTTTTGTTTTAAATTCCCAAAGGACCTTCGAGAATAGCCTTCTTTTAAATATTAATATGGACATCAAATGAAAGCGTAAGGTTCGTAAAATATTCTGTAAATTGGCATTCGTGCTCGTCTGTTTGTGAAGGAGAGATTGGACTAGATTGAAAGAGAGCCTGGATGTGATTGGGTGAGAAAAATAGTATCTCTTCGTGTTTAAATTATTAGATAACTAATTGTTTCGCGATGTAATCGTTTTCTTTGCTGATTGCTAGCTTTTGCAGTCAATATCGTACGTTCAGTCTCGTAAAATTTCAGGGAATTACTGTTATTTTTAATAAAATTTCAACAATGTAATTTTGAACATATTCAGTATCATTTATATTTCTACTATATGATATTTACATGTAATCTTCATATTGTCTTTTAGCTACACAAGAATAATTGCAGATATTAATCCGTCTGTTTTTGTCAGGGAATAGATATTATGAACATTGATGTTTTTTTAATTTCTAGCTTATAATGATTTAGTAAGTGGTTGATGGCGAATTTTTGACGTCAAATTAATTATTCATTTAGACAATGTTTTAAAACGTAGGGTTCCCTATGTGAGCAATATTGTGTTTAATATTACCGAATGATTTTATCTTGTTTCAACCACTGTAAGATTTATTTGTTTTGTTCCAACTTTTTCCGAACATGGTTTTTAAATATATGAGATTCTTTTTATAGCACGAATATAATAATATATTGAGATTATAGACCTCTCTCTTGAACTTACTCTAATGATTACGCAGGGGTGCTCACATAGCTTGGCGGAAAAGAAATTCGTTTGGCGAGATATCTCTAATCCGATTCACGTAAAGGTGTATTAGTTTTAACGAATTGAACGTACTACCCGTGCACTGGAATGCATTTTCCTCATTGGCAAAACGGATACTTGTATTTTCATGTTGTCTGCGCCCTATACACTCATTCCCACGCTTTCAATAGCTTAATGAAATTGAAACTATGAACACAGAGCAGATATGCATCTCCCCCTCCTAATCCAGTTGAGATGAATCCAGTTGAGTTTTTGCTATTTATTATTTTTCATATTTTACTTGCATACACTATAAAGCATACACAGTCTATATAAAAAATTGCAAGGAATTTGATATGTTTTGGAGCAGTCGGTTGGGTTGGGTTTTATGGCTCAAGGATCATGTCGGATAAGTTCAAGTTCGTCAAACACAAGACAGATAACGTCAAGTAACACAAGTGCACACACACAGGGTAAATTACAGGAATCGGTTATGTTTCGCATGCAATTCACGGGTTACTAGCGCAGATGGGCAAACCCACATAGCCACTGTGGTCCAGGTTCAGAGCAACCTGCGAATTAAATCTGGAATTGACCCCGTATCTGAAGGATACCAAGTTCGAAAAGCTTGGATATTAATAACAAAAGGAGAAATTCAAAAGGAGACGTGATACAAATTTTATGCTGATCTTCAATAGAAAACCATGACTGAAAATATTATTAAGATTGAAATAAATATAACTAAAACAAAGGTACTGAGATATATTATTGAAGGTAATAATTTACTTATACACTATCTACCAATAAGTATTTGGACACCTGTGATAGAAAAGAAAAACAAAATTTATTCATATTCAATAGTTGGTAGAGCCTCCACGAGAGGCAATTACAGCCTCAATCCTCCGGGGCATGCTTTCCACAAGTCCTTGTATGACGGCTAGTGGTATTTTCTTCCACTCGGCTTGGAGAAGACATGTAAGTTCCTTCACCGATTTTGGACGGTTGTTGCACCCCTTAATTCGGCGATCCAACTCCTCCCAGAGGTTCTCGATAGGGTTCAGGTCTGGGCTCTGGGCAGGCCAGTCCATTCGGTTAACGCCATTGTCACCATACCAATCCATGGTGGACCTCGCAACATAACAGCTGGAGTTGTCGTTCTGGAAGTAACATGGATTCAACCCGTAAAACTGCCATAACGTAGGAAGCACACTGTCATCCATAATAGTGCAGTAGGCGTCGGCGTTGAGCTTACCATGAATTGGGACCAAGGGTCCCAGTCCATACCAGGAGAAACACCCCCAGACCATAATTCCACCTCCGCCGAAGACTTTACTGTGGTCACAATGCATTCTGGCAGGAGGCGTTCTCCAGGCAGACGCCAGACCCAGACCCTGCCATCCGAACGGTAGAGGGCGAACCTTGATTCGTCGCTCCAGAGAACCCGTTTCCATTGTTCTACGGTCCACTTTCGACGCTCTTTGCACCATATTAACCGAGCAGCGCGGTTGGATTTTGTGATCAAAGGCTTATGGGCGGCAGCACGACCATGAAAACCAAGCAGATGTGCTTCTTCACGGATGGTATTCATCGAAACAACATTCTCGGATGCTTGTTGAAACTCCTGGAGCATGTGGGCCATCGGTTGGGTCGGTCCTTCCGAATTTCCCTGGACAGCACCCGTCGGTCTCTATCTCCCAGTTTCGTGGGTCTGCCGACTCGGGGCACATTCCGATAATCACCGCTCACCTTCCACTTCTGAATCACATAGGCCACTGTCTATTTTGGGTAATTCAGCTCGCTAGATATGTCCCTTAAGGATCGGCCATTTCTGTGATACCCGACGATTACACCTTTCTCTAAATCAGATAACTCTGCACTTCGTGGCATCTTGCATGCGACTAATGCCAATGTTGTTTCCTACACGATATTTAACGGCGGAGGGCGTGATGTATATCAGGACCGCAGATATCGTCATTTGCATGGGTGTTCAAATACTTATTGATAGATAGTGTATCTTTGAATTACTTTTAGTCATTCAAAATACGGTATATTGATATTTTTTTATTAGAAATGAAAGAGAAATAACACTTATATATCCTTTAACCCATTAAGGGGTTCGCATGTATGTATCCTTTCTGCAGCCTGCAGTCTTCCTTGAATGAATTCTAACCAGTTTCTACCTTCTTGACCAATAAATTTTTTCCTAGGATTCTTTCAACCAATAGATGTGCTTAGTCAGTCATTACGTATATTGTGGTGAAAAAGCAGTGCTACATTACTCGTAAATATCATGGCGTTCAGAGAGTTAAATATGCCCCATTATTGATAACGACTAAAGTATTATCATTCAATAAGGACAAGGATTTAAGCTTGATAACACGAGAAAAAGAAACCTAATCGACCTCATTTAGGAATAACCTTCGTCATAATGGATTTTAGCAGATATCGACCCTTAAAAGGTATATAATGCAAACGTTATTGATTAGTAAATGGAGTATGGGTTTTATAGGGTGAGTAAATGAATGTTATTTTTAGTGGAAAGACAGCATACATTGAAGAAAAACATACGTGTTATTTTATGAAGTTCGAAAGTATTCGGATGTGTGCTCCTGAGAACTTCTGAAGCGAAGTATTGGTAAAGCAGTCATGTGCTTTGAAAGCAAATGCATGTCACAAAAGTAGATCAATGTTTTGTTTTAATTTCGCTTTTTAAAATTAGTACAAATGGTAATAGTTAATGGGAAACTTCGTCCGATTTTTCTTTAACTAGCAGGATTTTAAGAGAGATTATTATTTTTCAATGTTCTTTCTTTTAATTACTGAATGTATAGCAATGCGCAATATACTTTACCACAAGGGTAGATGGAAATTATCATGTTAAGAACTCTATATGTATAAAACGTCTCGTATATGCTTGATATTCTTATGTATTGAGCATTTGTTATCAATGACTAGAGATATTGGGTGAATTACAAGAATTTACAAGAATTAATGTCCTTAAACTTGTTTAGATATTATTGGCTTTGTGTTAAAACAGCGCCTACTTTCGTATGCTTAATTAAGCAATATTATTTTTGTCCTTAAAGATTGAGAAAATATTCACCACTTGTTAGTAGTCGATTACGAATTTTTCAAAACCATTCGCCATAATTTTTTTAAACAGTATATATTTCAATTACTGAAAAATAATGAAAGAGAAAAATAATCAAATATGTAGGAACGAAATACGAGACTTAAATTTAAAGTCTTAATCCTTTGAAAGGCATTCAGCTTAAAAATGAAGCATTCAGAAAAAAAATCATAGATGAAGCCCTATATGAATGCATTTTGAACAAAAAGGTTTAGTATATTTAATTTATCTAAGGTAAAGCGGGAGTATGTCCCACCTTCCATCTAAAGCATATTCCTTACACTCAAAATATCAAATTGGAAAATAGTTATAGCTATATGAAAGTGGTAATACACTACTGGCCACCCAAATTGCAACACCAAGAAAGACAAGAGATATCACAACAAAATTTATTTTGTAGATAACATGTTGACCAAGTATCAAATGATTAAATTTATAGACTTCTGTGAAGTGTGGTTCCTGCCAAAATCAGTAGCCAGAGTAGCCGCCATTGTTGGAGATCACCGCTGCCACACGCCTCGGCATTGATTCAAAGAGACTTTGGATGTGTTCTTGGGGTACAGCAGACCAAACAGCTTCCACACGTTGCCAAAGTTGATCTGGTGTGGCAGCTGGGGATGTATTCTGGGTCAATCGTTGAGCAACCATGGACCACATGTTTTCTATCGGCGAAAGATCCGGAGAGCGAGCTGGCCAGGGAAGGAATTCAATCTGGCGATTGACGAAGAACCCTTGGACAATGCGTGCCACGTGTGGTCGCGCATTATCCTGTTGAAATATGGCTGTGGGCAAGCCTTGAAGGTAAGGAAGGACAACTGGCTCCAACACCTCGGAGATGTAGCGCTGGCTGTTTAAAGTACCGGCAATGCGTACTAGAGGAGTGCGAGAGTGATATCCAATACCGCCCCATACCATAATACCCGGTGCAGGACCAGTGTGGCGGTGCATAACGCAGCTGTTCAGCATCCTCTCTCCACGGTGTCTCCAGACTCGAATCCGACCATCGTGGTGTTGCAGACAGAAGCGTGACTCGTCAGTAAAGACAATTTCATTCCATTCTGCCGTCCACATCCTTCTTTCATCGCACCATTGGCGGCGGAAACGTCTGGTTCTGCGTCAAGGGTAGACGAAGCAATGGACGTCTTGCGGACAGACCACTCTGCTGTAAACGGCGTCGAATGGTACGCGCAGACACTGGATGATGCGGTACAGACTGAATGTGCTGTGCTATGGTTCGTGATGTGGCTGAGCGATCCGTCACTGCCATACGCACAATATGCCTGTCATCACGTGAAGTGGTGCACTGAGGTGGATGCGATCGAACACGTCGGTCCGTCGTACCCTCCTGCATCCAACGATCACATATCCGCATTACAGTTGTACATTTGGTTTCGTCCAACACGACTACCGATTTCCCTGAAAGATAATCCACAATCTCGGTAGGCCACTATCCTTCCTCTGTCGAACTCGGATACTTGATCAAAAGATGATCGCTGTTTTCTACGAGGCATAATTGATCGTTTTTTTGAAAAAACCACAAGAAAAACACAATTGCCGTACTTGAAATCGTCGAAATCTCCAAGCCTTAAATAGCGCTTTGAAGTGGCGCCACAGGCGCGCGTGATGTGCGTCTGCGCTGAAATTCTAATCATTTGCATATCTCACCTCCGCTAATGCATGTTGTAAATTTCATATTATTTGCATGCTTCCTTCAGGGTGTTGCATTTACGGTGGCCAGCAGTGTAATATGAGGAAAAAGAAAAAAAATGCCTATGTTCAATTTATAAATATGATTTATGTAAAAAATCAAACTTAAAAAGGATTAAAAATTGTACTTTGAAATTTACAAAGAATTAAAACTATGTAATAATAAAACGTAAAATGAAAGCTCAAACATAAAGCATGTTCAGTTACACAAAAGTAAATATTTGAAATAAATTATTCTGTTATTCATCATTTCTTATAAAAATTAACTCATAAATGAGATTGTACAGTATAAAGCTAAGATTATTCTAAATTTAGAGGGCATAATCACGATACCTAAAGCACAATTCGAAACAAAACTTTTCAGAAATACTGTGCTTGCCTTCTATCGGTGAAAAATGTTGGACGAGGAACGAATTTATCCAATCTTTTCGTTCTCATAAAACAAATTAATATATGATTACAAACATCACTTGTTACATTAAAGTAATCTTTACGATGCTAAAAACATTCACACATCATAGATTTATAGATCAATGTATCAATATGATCGAAATTTTAAAAACTATTTTAAGTGTAAAAGAGGCTGCTTGAAAAATAATATTTATACCAAATATATTTTACTTGTATTGTACTGAAATTTGTCGATGCTCTTAGAAGTCAAATCTATCATTCAAAGTAACCTTTTAGTAAGAGTACGAGGAAGTATCTATGAAAAAAGCCATTAAAAAGGTGAAACGCCTCTTATCCTACCACTCCTGTAGGGGTTAATGAAATTTAATTAAATTGGTGTAAATATCATAGCATCTAGTATCAAGGGAAAAAGACTCGCTCTAGAATAACTCCGGTTGTTTCATAGAGCAGTCTTCCTATTCACCCTTTTTCGTTTGGATTCGTCTACAGGAGAGCTTGTCCCTCTTAAAGCGGTAGGCAGTATCCGTGGATTAGAGATAATCGACCTTCTATGTCTATTCTAAACGAAATAGACATAGCTTGGGGGCGGAATAGCTGTCGTAAGATCTCTGAAATGTTGGTCACGTGGGAATCAACTAGGGCCGATTGGCTCGAAGTGAAAGATTTTGAAACAGAACTATTGCGAGAATTAGCATGATGCATTAAATGATCGTTCTTAGGAAGAATGGGGAACAAATGATAAGGATACCCATTCGTCAAAAAAGTCAGAGAGGGTATGCAGAGAATATAAAAAACACTGCTCTCAGACATTACGTTGGCTCTAATTAATCTAAATTCGAATTCAATCTCAAAGTTGTTAAACTATTCTCACATCAAACAATATTTGACAAAGCACTATTGATCGATATTCGAAGTCACGCTGTGTTTATAGGAAAATACAAAAAAATTACATTGATCATCTCGAAAGATCTAAAGTATTAAGATAATACATTTATTTCTTCATTGGATTTTATATTAAAAAAATCCCACTGACAAAATTTTTCAAAAGCCTTTTTCATGATTATTTCTTTTCAAACGTTAATTTGGAGAGTCATGCATTTTGAATTCAATACCAGTTTTCAATGCTGTTTCTTCTGTTAAACTTAATCTCGACCGCTGATCACCATTCCATTAAAATGAAGCGCTTTGAATAGTTCCTTCCGATAACTCGCAAATATCCAAAAAATAACTAAAGACATTAATTCGAAAGAAACCCTAATTATTTCTGTGATTGATAGCTTTCTTAATCTATTATCACGAGAGACTGGAATGGAATAATACGGCTTCCTTCCATGATGTGAATAAATGATATTTGTTCGTCTAACTTGATTAACTTCGAGAAGTAGTTTTTGAGTTTCTCCCATTCCTATTGAATAGGTTGGAGAAAAGCCATTACAGCAGAGGAGAAAAGCGCTCTGTCTTAATTATAATTTCAAAACTATGACAATAATTCAAAAGAACGCATTGAAATTAAGCGTTATGAATAAATTCGATTATGCGATTCCAAAATGGCGGTTGAAAGAGTTTTTCTGTTCCCCTTTTATGGAAGCTAAGTGAACGTAATTTTATTTTGGAAATGGGATTTCATTTTGGATTTCTTAAGGACACTTAATTAATTAAAAGGGTTTTCTTGAGATCATAAGTGATTCATTACTTCGGGAACAGTATTGTAATAAAGTTATGTGTTTTAAGGATGCACTCTTTTTTTCAATACCTGTGTTACAGTTTTTAAAAATTTAAAACTGAAAACAGTTATGCAAAAATTTTGCTTCCATTAACTTACTTTTAACCACCAGGTACTGTTATGTAATTATCTTGCACCAAAACTCTTTTCTTAGTTTAGCATCAAATTTTGCCTTCAAATAGAATTTATACATAATATTTCATGGTAAATATTTAAATAAAACATGGAAGGGTTTCCCCCTTCTAATGGCTATGGAGAAGGCTATGATACTTAGTTTTTATAAATTATATATTTATTAGATATTATTATCTTAAATATTTGTATACATATTAAATAATTTATTTGAAAGATTTTTAAGTAATTAAATTTAAGTAAATACACTGCTGGCCACCGTAAATGCAACACCCTGAAGAAAGCATGCAAATAATATGAAATTTACAACATGCATTAGCGGAGGTGAGATATGCAAATGATTAGAATTTCAGCGCAGACGCACATCACGCGCGCCTGTGGCGCCACTTCAAAGCGCTATTTAAGGCTTGGAGATTTCGACGATTTCAAGTACGGCAATTGTGTTTTTCTTGTGGTTTTTCAAAAAAAACGATCAATTATGCCTCGTAGAAAACAGCGATCATCTTTTGATCAAGTATCCGAGTTCGACAGAGGAAGGATAGTGGCCTACCGAGATTGTGGATTATCTTTCAGGGAAATCGGTAGTCGTGTTGGACGAAACCAAACAACTGTAATGCGGATATGCGATCGTTGGATGCAGGAGGGTACGACGGACCGACGTATTCGATCGCATCCACCTCAGTGCACCACTTCACGTGATGACAGGCATATTGTGCGTATGGCAGTGACGGATCGCTCAGCCACATCACGAACCATAGCACAGCACATTCAGTCTGTACCGCATCATCCAGTGTCTGCGCGTACCATTCGACGCCGTTTACAGCAGAGTGGTCTGTCCGCAAGACGTCCATTGCTTCGTCTACCCTTGACGCAGAACCACAGACGTTTCGCCGCCAATGGTGCGATGAAAGAAGGATGTGGACGGCAGAATGGAATGAAATTGTCTTTACTGACGAGTCACGCTTCTGTCTGCAACACCACGATGGTCGGATTCGAGTCTGGAGACACCGTGGAGAGAGGATGCTGAACAGCTGCGTTATGCACCGCCACACTGGTCCTGCACCGGGTATTATGGTATGGGGCGGTATTGGATATCACTCTCGCACTCCTCTAGTACGCATTGCCGGTACTTTAAACAGCCAGCGCTACATCTCCGAGGTGTTGGAGCCAGTTGTCCTTCCTTACCTTCAGGGCTTGCCCACAGCCATATTTCAACAGGATAATGCGCGACCACACGTGGCACGCATTGTCCAAGGGTTCTTCGTCAATCGCCAGATTGAATTGCTTCCCTGGCCAGCTCGCTCTCCGGATCTTTCGCCGATAGAAAACATGTGGTCCATGGTTGCTCAACGATTGAACTTTGGCAACGTGTGGAAGCTGCTTGGTCTGCTGTACCCCAAGAACACATCCAAAGTCTCTTTGAATCAATGCCGAGGCGTGTGGCAGCGGTGATCTCCAACAATGGCGGCTACTCTGGCTACTGATTTTGGCAGGAACCACACTTCACAGAAGTCTATAAATTTAATCATTTGATACTTGGTCAACATGTTATCTACAAAATGAATTTTGTTGTGATATCTCTTGTCTTTCTTGGTGTTGCAATTTGGGTGGCCAGCAGTGTAATTAAAATAAGCTAATTTCAGTATATAACGAGAAATATGAACACCAGATGAAAATTCATATCATACATAAACTTACATATTTCATACACGCACAAGGAAAGACACAGAAGAGAGAAATACACCCAGGGTAGAATCGAATCTGTGCCGCCTACAACTCACTGGTTTCTAGCGCTGTGGGCAAACCCATTGAGCCATGATGGCTCCTCCTTCTCGCGGGATTCAGACAATTCGAAAAGCAACAATGCACAAATACAAACTAAGTCTTGCGAACTTTGTTTCACAATATCCTTTTCCTCCTCCACAGGACCCCAACATATTCGATCCAGAGAGATATGCTCTGTATGCAAAAGAGTTGGCTGCCACGTCCATCCAAGCAGGTTTCCGAGGCCTCCAAGCACGCAAGTCCATTCACAAAGAGCGAAGCGCGGCAAACGTCATCCAGAAAGCGTTCAGGAGATATTCCCAAATTCAGCACGCCTCACACGAATCCGCCAAGACTGATAGCGACTTCGCTCTCAGAGATTCGGATTCGGACCATGAGCGGAGCGAAAGCGAAGATGGTACGTCATCCAGTGATCAAGAGAAGCACCCATTTTCTGAAAGAATTAGAAAATCGGTTTGGTCTTTCTTCAGTCTTATGTCACCGGAAAACGTCACGAAAGGTTATGATTCTAAGGTGAGTGCATCCGACTATGTTCTAGAATGGCTATTGTTAAAGTTGCGTTGCAGAAAGTTTTAGTAGAGTGTAAGTAATCGAATGGGTGGAGTACATTGTTCTTTTTTAACTGTAACCTACCCCCAAGAGGGTGACGTGCCTACTGCTAGAATGACTCCACTGATCAGCAGTTTACAGTATTTTGATACTGAACAGTTTTCAAAGCTATGATATGAGTTGGAGCAGTGGGCCGTGGTAGCCCGGTTGGAAGAGTAGCGGATTAGTAACCGGAGGGCTGTGAGTTTGAAACTTGGTACAACCAAACGACTGTCGTGTGCGTGGAGGCTGGTCACGTTAAATATGCCTCAAATGTCCGCACGATTGGATGTTTGGAGAATGGGGTACCAGCTCAGGTGTTGAGTTCATCATCTGGCTGTGGTTCAAAATGACGAGGTGTCCTTGGATCTTTCCCTTCGGGATGGATCCCTGACCGTCGCCAATAGCCCGTTATGTTGCTCTAGTGCGACGTTAATTCAACCACCCCCTTCCCCAAGTTTGAGCAATACATAAGTAAGTATTGTCACTACAACTGTAGACTAGGCTAAAAAATGTGAGACAGAATGCCAACTCAAACTGCCACAGATACAGGTGGTTTTAAAGTAAATGCATCATTTTGTTTTCGAATAACAAATAAAACATTTTGCATTAATTTTTTGCACATATTGTTTAATCAATCCATGGCAGTTCATGGAATATGATATTGTTCAAATAAACGTCTCTGGTAACGTTGCAAATCTGGCTCTTTTGACCACGTGGTTTGTTCAATTTTCCTGCACTTTCTGCTTTCAGAGTACATCATCTTTTAGCATGTACGGGCTTCACGGACACGAGGTATTTTAGTGAACATTTCTTTTCCCATGGGGTTTACTGTCTTTGGAAACACGGGTGTCGTGTAACCGGGATACCCAAGATATCCTTTTCTGCTTTGATTTCCTTATTCTATTCTCCAATCCCTATTTTTCTCATTCTGACATTTCTTACTTGAATTTTCTGTCTTGTGTTTGGCGCAGCTTGGCCAAAAATATAGCCCTTGCGCCATAAAGCACCAAGACAACCACCCTTGAGCTTTCTTTGGACATCAGTGGATATGTAAACAAACAGAGCAGTCGGTTATTGGGGATCAGAAAAGAATCCAAGGTTAATTCATAACGAGCTCTCCCATCCCCGTAGAGCAACTATTTGGGGGGGGGGTATTTCAATTAACGTCACACTGGAGCAACACAATGGGCTATGGGGCGGTCCGGGATCAATCCCAAAGGGAAAGATCCGAGGACAACACCACGTAATTTTGAACCACGGTCAGATGACGAGGCAACACCTGAGCTGGCACCCCACTCTCCAAACTTCCACACCACGCCAACGTGAGGACATTTGAGGCCACGACAGATTTAACGTGCACCAGCCCCCTTTGTACACGACGGTGTTTGGCTGGATTCGAACTCGCAACCCTTCGGTTGCTAGTCCGTTACTCTTCCAACCGGGCCACCGCGGCCCGCAACTATTTGGAGTGGAGGTATTATTGGACCATTTTCGTTTCGAAGATATTAATGAAAATGCAGTTACTATCTATCGTGAACCATGTATTGCGAGATGTTACAGAATTCCTTTCTCTGAAATCGATTGGCTGAAGGTTTACAGCACACATAGTGTGAACAAGATGAATGAACATGCCATACATTTCGTTCAGTCATGTGAATTCTGAAGGACGCATTTTCGACCGAATGATGTCAAAATCTAATGATACCAAAATCTAATGATACCAATTAGTCGACTTGTTCCCCTGATTAGACCTCGTCGGAATTTTTTCTATAGGACTACTTAATTAACGTGTTTATGCTAAAAAACCGAAAACGATTCAGCAGCTTAAGCAAATTTTCGTAAAGAAATTGAAAGAACCACCACTGTAAGGTGCTCAAACAAAATGGAAAATGTGGTGGAACGAGCCATACTTGCAACGCGGACAGAGGCAGTCTTTTGGACGTCGTGATATTCTATAAACAGATGGCTGAGTCAGCTAAATTGTCAATCACAATAGGCCCAGTTCCTTTGCTAGCAACTACTCTCTCTAGGTGTCTGGGTAGGGTCAGGAGAGAGACTCGATCACTGGTTTAGTTTATGGAGGAACGTTGGAATGAATCAATATCCTTTTCAATTCTAGAATGAGCCTAATGACCGTCATTGATTCAAAAAAATCTCTAGAGCAGTTGTCACTTTTTCTGCTAAAGCCAGAATAGGCCACAATGTAACTCAGGCCTTCTCGAATCGTTTTCACCTAGCTAACTCCAACAAGTGCTTTATATGCCTTGATGAGGAAGAGATTTTGGAGAATATCCTTGTTCAACGGGAGAGAATATATTTAGAATTCTCTTAAAGAAAATTTGTGTTTCATATATTCTATTCTTACTGTTTTTTCTAATGCTCATTTTATGTATATTGCTATGGTGGTTTATAGAAGACATCGTGAAATCGGCGTTAATACACCGGACTCATGTATCAAGATGTAATATTCCATAAACAATGTCATTAATTGAGTCAACAACATGCAAAAAATTAAATGATGTGTTATATTTAAAAGTTATTCCAAAAATGGTCCCATTCTTAAAAAAAAAACACCCTGTACATGATCGATGTTTTTACAATTTTAGATTCCGTTGTCTGTTATTCTGGCTTTTCTGTTATTTTTAGCAATAGCGTTGCGAATGGGCTTATTCTCAACCTATGGCTAAGCAGAAAGAGCCCATATTTGTATTGTGCTAGAAACACAAATATGGGCTCTTTGGATCCCATTTCCCATTATGTATGAGCACCTTACAGTGGTGGTTTGTTCAATTTCTTCGCGAATGCTTTGATTAAGCTGTTAAATCGTTGTCGGCTTGTTAGCATTATGCATATAAAGAAATCAATGTCGTTGTTTATTTTTCTTTAAGTTATGAAAAAAGTTTAGTTAATTTTTAAAATATTAATGCTTTGCCTTAGCTTTCAGAAAGCACAAGTTGAAGTAGTCTACGCACTCTTTTTATTGTTTCGCATTTTCATTTATCTTACTTTTATTCGTATTTTCATTATATTTGGTATGTTTTATCGAGTAATTTTATTTCACTGTTATATTTTGTTCGGAGAGTAGTCGAAAGAAAGTAGACAAAAACTCAGTTGGGGATAAAGCTATTTTCTATATTTTAACTGTTTTATTTTTATTTTACATCAATCAACCAAATATCACCACGAAACATAACGTTATATTGCAAAATTGTTACTAGTGAAAATATATTCTTACTTTTCTTGTTTCCTCCGTGCTAGCAGGCTGGTAGAGCGAAAGATAAATAAGTCTGTCTGTGACCATCAAAAGCTTAAGGCCACAGACAAAACATAGAGCAAACTTTTGTATGGCCCTGTTCCATCTAATTTGACACGACATATTGCTACGGCAAATTTTCAAATTTTAACTGGAGACGACTTTTTAAGAGGACACTTACACCGTATTGGTGTGCATTCTTTTCCCGACTGCCCCTTTTGTTCAACGGGAGTTTTATGGATTTTAGTCATCTTTTATCTTGCACATTTTTATCTGACGATCACATCTTAGTGGACAACCTTTTTAGCCGGGCTGATTTGTAGTCTGTAGGAAATTATGGTCCCTGGACTTTTCCTGACTTAGGAAAAAAACTTTTATTATTTCGTTGAAATAGATGCCCCGCAGTTTATGTCGGTTTTATTCAATTATGAATATATTGTCATCTAAACAAAATAAAAATTGTTCAAACATTTTATATGAATAACGGTTTCTATAATGATCATTCCGTCTTTTAAACTTTTTCTGTCATTGTAAATATGATTTATTTTTAGTTCACTTCTCCAGAACAGTGGGAAGAAATATGAGCTATTATGCTTTTACATTCCTGTTTTCAATCTCAAACACAAACGAAACTATTTATTCAGAATTCTCTTTCATAGACCACAGACAAATTTGTTGAAATTCAGTCGTACTTTTCAGTAGTAATGTCTGACCTCAGGTTAAAAATATTGGGCATTTAAATTATTATTTTTTACATGAAGTTAAAAACAGTATTCGTTTTTTATACAATATGAGCATTCGGTTTCTACAAGCAAAGAGGAAATCTTGCTACGAGAAAAATATAAATGATTTCAAAGAGGTTTTATGTCAGAAATTATCATTTCATCATTACAATTTCTCTATCTATTGCCTTAAAATTTATTAAGATAGAAAATCCCAAATAAAACAAAACTCGTTGGTACAGTATTGAAGTAAATGAAATTTTGAAAATGAAAAATGTATTAATTTAATCTACTCTTTCAAGCCTCTTGTCTAAGGTCTCATTTTAAGCCTTACATAATCGTCAATAAAATGAGTGAGTTTTAAGTCTCGAATAGCTTCATTCCTCTCTAAATACAACACAAATTAATTATACACCATTTAAATTCCTCTACACTAAACGACAAAAGCATTCCTTCGCTAAACAAACGCATAGATAATATCCACAATTTGTTTTCCATTACTTAAAAAATGTATTTCTCGTTTATGCATTTTGAGTATCCTTTATTGAGTTGGTCAACAAAAAGGAAAACGGCATTGTGGAAAACAAAGCTTCGACGAGAAATTTATTCAAAAAACGTATTAACATATTTAAATATTCCTCATGTGTAAAAGATGGGGCAGCGGAAAGCCGGAAAATATCCCCAAACGAGTTTTCTAAAAAAAATGAACTATTAACCATGTGCGTTAAAAGCTTTTCCCCCATTTAAACGAAATAATACCAGCGATTTCACAAAAACTTACCACACATAAAAAGAAATGTTTCGGATCCCCATTTTGAACAATGGTAGTTTTTTTCACTGCCACGCTTCTGCAGTAACTAAGGCTATATAAGTACGCAACAGTTCCTTTTTCGTGTGAAACCTGTCAGTGTATTTCTGCCTCCCCTTATTTCCTTCCAGATAGAACTGTGAAAGAGAATCAACAGACCCGTTTCGGATCTGCGCAATGACTTGGGATTACTTTCTGGGAAGTCGCAGTTCCTTTCGATTGCGTTTCGAGCGCGACTTTTCACAACTCTTATTTTTTTTTCACAAGTTCGCTTCTTTAAAAAAGAAATTAAGGTGGCTTATTCGGGTTTCCTCTCGCCTCTACTTTTCGGGATTCATACTCTGTGACAGAGTATTACTGTGGATCAATCATTTGAGACTGAGGAAGGAGTTTTTCTTTCAGAGTACTCCCCTCTCTTTCGGAAGATAAGGACTTGGTAGTTTTTAGAAATAAATTTCCTTTTGACTGAACCGTGATATTTTAAAAAAGAAATTTCATGAATTCTTTTCATTAGATTTATTTATCCTCGTTACTCACCACGCCTTAGTTACTCACCACTTTAACCCTCCAAGTATCTTGTCCATCAAGATACCAATTTTGCTATTGACGAGATACTCGTCATCAAAAATGCATAATGATGAAAATTTTGCCGCTTTTTGTTGACGAGATCAAGATCTGGTCATTTTTTTTCTAATGGCGAGATATCTCGTCCATCAAGATCTGATCAGCTTAGCTAATTACGAGATACCTCGTCCAGGCAATCACCAGAAGGGTTAAGTACTGAAACACATAGATGGTCGCGGTACTGAGATTTCCTAAACCACACACACTTCTTAGGAGATTTTAATGAAACGTGAGATTTTTGTTTCCTCAGCGGTAGAAGCATGTGAAGGGACTTCTATACCTGCAGATTTGATGTTCACATACTGCGAGTGTACTGTACTGTCTGCCTACCATGAGAACTGCTCCCGACACCAAGTCTGGGTAGTGGTGTTTCACTATAGAAATAAGGATCGTTCATTTGGAGTAGGATGATTCTATTTTTGGTTGATTTTATTTTATCTTTTACGATTGTTGGCTGCGAAAAGTGGTAGTTTACTAGTTCAAAACTTCTCGTTGGCAAGTAAAAATCATAACAAATACATTTCCAATTTGTTATCAAGTGTGCCAATGTGACATAAATATTTCGATACTTCCTTCCAGAATCCCCTATAAACTAGGATAATGTTCGTTTCTATGGCAACAGAACAGGGTAATTATTAATTATACGACTAGTTAAAATACCTCCTAACTGCAGGATAAGAAACTAACTTTATGTAAAATCGATACAATTTCATTGTTATCAGATTGTAAAAAATAATACATTCAAAAATTCATTTTATAACTGACTAAAGTAGACGTGGAATATTGTTGAATTGGAAGTTTGAAAGTAAAGGCTCTTGTAATCCACTTTTAATTTTTGAGAATGATAGATTTATGAGTTATCTGAAAATGGAAAAGGCATCAGAAAAATGGAGGTAGGTAGTTAAATTTACGTCGCACTGGAACACACAACAGGTTACTTCAGAAAAATGGAAACAAAAGCATTTACTTTTTGATGTATGATTTTCAGTTTTATCTTTACTTGCCTGTATAGAACATTGATTAGATATATTAGTTATTAATTTGAAAATTTTGCTGTGGGGCTTCAAAATTAACGATTTTGTCTACTTTTCTGATAAAAAATATTCATAAACTTCAGAATATTTCGAGTGTTTTTATTATTTTGAGTCCCAGTAGAATTCTTGTAATGCTGATTAACAGCGTAAGATGACTAAATTCTACTATTTTGAGCAAATTACTATCAAACTCGTTACATCTTTTCTATCTGAGTCAAGAATGCTTAGAATTTAATGATGAAAAGTCTATGAAATGGTCTTGAGCATTCATCGAGCCTTGAATAACATTAGGGTTGCTCGTTAAGTTTGAAATTTTTGCGACAAATAACGACAAATTTGTTAGATTCCTTTTTAAAATAATCTTATTTATAAGCAGAAATCAATCTGAAGCAGCAAAATCACTCAAACCCTGAAATCTAACGTCATAAAATTTGAACGGCTTACTCTATTTGAAATTTTTAGGTCAACGCAGCTATTTTCAGCTAGCTACCTATGGTTCCCTTGTAACCAAAAAAGTAAAATTTAGTATAGAACATTAAGCAATGAAAAATCAATCAATACAAAACTTGAAAAGCTGTCACGAGAAATCGACAAAGGAAAAAACAAAAGCACGGCTAGCGCATAAAGCTCAAAAAGCTGTTCATCGCAGCAACGAAACTTCAGAGGAAACAGAGGCGCGGCTTGGTTTCTCTGAAGCAACAAAAACTCTTGGGAGAAGCCGGGTAGTAAAGCAAGTACGAACCTTAAACAGCTTTTATACACTGGATTCAAGATTAAATGTCACGCAGACTTCCATTCACCCATTCCACCCAGATGAAGTGAAATTCAAGTCTGAGTCCACTGTTTTGGAAGTGAATAACTTAACGTATCCAATTACAAGCAAAGGGAGGGCCTTTTGACCAATGATTTCTCGCCTGACATTCAAGCTCGTTGCGGGAGCCATTTTTCATCGGAGCGTTGACAGTTCCTCCAAACAAGATTAAGCGATACCACCCAACAATTACGGCCTACCATCATTCTTTTCATAACTTGCTCGTAGCAGTTTCACAGTCTGTTCATCACTCTTGTTTTTAGGGGATCTCTATCACTATGTGTCCTGCCTGACAGCCAGCTCTCTCTAAGCAGGAAAGACTAACAGGCCTACTTGTGTGTCTCAGTTATGATTTCATACTTGAACTGACTTGATAGACATTGAAGGTTTGATGGGAATGAGCTTTAAATGGTTATATCTTTGTGGTTATTCATCCGAATGTCATTTATCAACTATTATTTTAAGTTTTTTATATTAATTTGCTGCACCCATCACTGTTTGCTTCCAAGAGTATGATTTTTGAATGTAACTTTGATCCCTAAATACTGTTAAATATGTTTTATTGAGTGAGAAATCAAAGAAAAGATACAACTGAAAATTCGGTAAAACATCGGTCTTCTGCCAAATTGAAGACTAAAATTTTCATCACCAAACGGATATTGATATAAGCCTACAACGGGTGACCATATTCCATAATTATCTCCTATTGGCTATGATAATCAATCGTCAGTTGGGAATGGTACCAAATTCCTGAATTTAATTCCTCCAATGGAAAGATAACAACTCTTAATCATAGATAAGAAGGATTGCAACTCTAAATCAAAGATAAGAAGGATTGCAACTCTAAATCAAAGATAAGAAGGATTGCAACTCTAAATCAAACATCACACCCTATAAGACTCAGCCTCATAAAATAAATAACAAAAAACTTCAACCATAGATTAGATCTTGCTTTCATATGTAGTCTATATCTAAATTGTATGACTTTCTTTTAAATGAAATCCAAGCTCAACTACTTTGTATTAAATAGTGCTGTTTTCAACTAATCGAAGACTTTGGAGACGTAGGTACAAATTAAACCCTCTCTCTCAGACAGTAATGAAATACATACATGTCCAAAAACTTAGGATAATACTGAATTCGTATCAAGTACCTGAGGCCTTCTGATTTCAATACAAAAAAAGCATGCTTGGGATGCTCTTGGACATCGCATTGCAGACTGCACCACACCATTAAAGATCGCATAAGAGCAAACATGTGCTCTAGTGTGTGAATGGGACTACTTCTCCCAGGAACTCTTGGACAGCCTTGTGGGAAGTATGTCTGCACGTTGTAAGGTCTGCATTAGGATTAGAGGCCAGATCATTCATGGTTGCTTTTAACAGAAAAAATTCTTTTCGCTACAAGTAAAACATAATTTGTTCACCTAAGCATTTCCCCCATTTCTTAAGTTCCCAGTAACACCACGTGGCATGTGGGTGTTCATTTTATTTCACATAGCTTGTGGAACATTCATTTGTCATTTGAGGTACTTCCGTGCATATACTTGGCATCATCTCAGATTGCATTATTCTTAATTTTTGGACAGGTGTGTAGGAAAAAAAGCAGAGTAATTTAAGGAAGTACTTTAATTTCGCAAAAAGTAATTTAAAATGCAATGGGGTTATTCTTTTGCATATGCTAACAAACATGCATATATCTTTTTTACGCCTTAATTATATCACCTCTAACGTCTTTTTAGTTTACTTCCCTTAACCTTCTCATTATTTTTATTGTCCTTCTGGAACTTTAAATCTACTCTAGAACAAATTTCTGGTTTTCATTTTTGTTTAAAACATTAATTCTTCCAGAAACACATTCTCTACGTCAGATGCCGTTTGGATTTATTTTTTTCACTTAAAATTAAAGGTCATTTAATAGCCCTTTACAGAAATGAGTCTTGACTTTTCTATTTCCTGCAAAGCAAACCGAACATTGGGTTGACATGTGACAAAGAGCACATGGCATGTCGGTTATTGGCCATGTTTACCAAATAGTAGCTGAATACTAATTTGAATGTCGGAAGTACTGTCTGCTACCACGAGAACGCTTCCAGACACAAAGTCTGTTGCCATAGAAACGGACCTTATCTTATTTTCCATAGGGGATAATTGAAGAAATGCATTCAGGATTGTCACATTAGTGCATTTCATCACGGGAAATATATTTCATTTGTCGCCAAGATCTATAACTAGTAAACTACATTTTTCCGCAGATAACATTCACCAAAAACGAAATAGAATTACCGAGAGAAAACAAACGAGCTCTGTTCCTATAGTGATCGCCACCTTCCAGACTTGGTGTCAGGAGCAGTTCTAGTGGTAGACAGACCGTACGTGTCCCGTGGGATTAACTTAAAGGCATATTGTTGTATTTTGCTTACGAATATGAATTTCTGCAGTACCTCTATTCTGAAGGCCTGTAATTTCTCCACATGCATCAATGCATGATAGCAGAGTACTTGTCGTTTTCAACATCCAAACATATATCGAATACTATTTAGTATTAATGATTAGCGTCTTTATTAATACTGATGTTAGCGACCGGAGGGTTACGAGTTGGAGACTCGATCCAATACAAGACCGTGTACGTGGGGGCTGATGCATGTTAAATCTGACGTGACCTCAAATGCTCTCATGTTGACTTGTTGTGGAAGTTTAGAGAGTGGGGTGCCAGCTCAGGTGTTGATCTCGTCATCTGACCATGGTTCAAAATTACGAGGTGTTGTCCTCGGATCTTTTCCTTCCTGGTTGATCTCGGACCGTTGCCAATAGCCCGTTGTTTCACTCCAATACGACGTTAATTTAACTATCTACCTACTTTGTTTCGATATTAAGGGAAAATACACTCAAAATGAATAGATTAGTGTGAAAATTACAATTCATTTCTATGAGCTCTATTGGTTTTAAATCCCAATTTTGTCATAACCGTATTTTAAAAATAGCGTCAATTATTATATTATTTAGCATTCAGAAAGTCCAAAGCACGCCAAAGTAAAGAAAAGAACGCACCAAGAGCCACAGAAGTTGGAACCATCATCTTCAGATGACTCGACCCCTTCTGTGACGAGTAGCCTGGACGACTTGGCAAGTCACGTGAACTGGAACACTGAAGAATGGGAAGACAAACGCCATACCGACAAGGTAAGCGAAATTTTTTAACACTATCTCAGTTTTAGTATTCAATGAATTTTAAGATCTCTCCCTACATGTTGTAATTCCTGTAAGTATCCTGCATGTATTTCTCGTCTACTGTGCTAGTAGAACTTTCTTTGAGTGCGCACGGAAAATTGCTTGGCGCAGTTTGGCCAGATCTGACCTGAAATCAGTCACAAATCAGATTACAAAATATGTATTGTGTGTCTATATTTTTATGTTTTCTTGTGATGTACTTTTATGTATCCTATCCTTCATCCGTTTAATGCGTACGAATTAGTAAATTCTGTTTTCATCTGCAATCTGTACTGAGTCGAAGAGAGAGAGAGAGAGAGAGAGAGAGAGAAAGAGAGAATAACGTGTCCCTCGTTAACATTGAGAAGTTCACAAGTAGATATCTGTTCTATAACTTGTAGTTTTTCCTGTATAACTTCTTAATAATTTTAACTTTATTATCCAATAGAATTTTTCCTAGGATTCTTTCAACCAATTTAATTTACTCTAACCTGGTCATCTAATTGTTCGAATATGAGTTTTCTAAGCCAATGCACCAAAAAGTGCGTATTTATACTGATATAGAAATTTAATTTATATCTCGTAACAAAGAGATAGTTTTAAATTTTGAGCTGTTATACACTGCTGGCCACCGTAAATGCAACACCCTGAAGGAAGCATGCAAATAATATGAAATTTACAACATGCATTAGCGGAGGTGAGATATGCAAATGATTAGAATTTCAGCGCAGACGCACATCACGCGCGCCTGTGGCGCCACTTCAAAGCGCTATTTAAGGCTTGGAGATTTCGACGATTTCAAGTACGGCAATTGTGTTTTTCTTGTGGTTTTTTCAAAAAAACGATCAATTATGCCTCGTAGAAAACAGCGATCATCTTTTGATCAAGTATCCGAGTTCGACAGAGGAAGGATAGTGGCCTACCGAGATTGTGGATTATCTTTCAGGGAAATCGGTAGTCGTGTTGGACGAAACCAAACAACTGTAATGCGGATATGTGATCGTTGGATGCAGGAGGGTACGACGGACCGACGTGTTCGATCGCATCCACCTCAGTGCACCACTTCACGGGATGACAGGCATATTGTGCGTATGGTAGTGACGGATCGCTCAGCCACATCACGAACCATAGCACAGCACATTCAGTCTGTACCGCATCATCCAGTGTCTGCGCGTACCATTCGACGCCGTTTACAGCAGAGTGGTCTGTCCGCAAGACGTCCATTGCTTCGTCTACCCTTGACGCAGAACCACAGACGTTTCCGCCGCCAATGGTGCGATGAAAGAAGGATGTGGACGGCAGAATGGAATGAAATTGTCTTTACTGACGAGTCACGCTTCTGTCTGCAACACCACGATGGTCGGATTCGAGTCTGGAGACACCGTGGAGAGAGGATGCTGAACAGCTGCGTTATGCACCGCCACACTGGTCCTGCACCGGGTATTATGGTATGGGGCGGTATTGGATATCACTCTCGCATTCCTTTAGTACGCATTGCCGGTACTTTATACAGCCAGCGCTACATCTTCGTGGTGTTGGAGCCAGTTGTCCTTCCTTACCTTCAGGGCTTGCCCACAGCCATATTTCAACAGGATAATGCGCGACCACACGTGGCACGCATTGTCCAAGGGTTCTTCGTCAATCGCCAGATTGAATTGCTTCCCTGGCCAGCTCGCTCTCCGGATCTTTCGCCGATAGAAAACATGTGGTCCATGGTTGCTCAACGATTGACCCAGAATACATCCCCAGCTGCCACACCATATCAACTTTGGCAACGTGTGGAAGCTGCTTGGTCTGCTGTACCCCAAGAACACATCCAAAGTCTCTTTGAATCAATGCCGAGGCGTGTGGCAGCGGTGATCTCCAACAATGGCGGCTACTCTGGCTACTGATTTTGGCAGGAACCACACTTCACAGAAGTCTATAAATTTAATCATTTGATACTTGGTCAACATGTTATCTACAAAATAAATTTTGTTGTGATATCTCTTGTCTTTCTTGGTGTTGCAATTTGGGTGGTCAGCAGTGTATATTATGATTGAAGTAGGTACTTTGTTGAAGACTTTGTGGGTATTGCGTTGCCCACACATATATATATATATCTTGGGTTAAGGAATCCATTATGCTATTCAAAGGAATGTTATACTGGAACAAATTTATATTGGCGAATTTCACTAGTTTGACTTCTGGATTGGGACTATATGCGAAACTGGAAAATTTCCAAAACGATGACTTAAACTTTACATTTCGAAAGTTTATTTACTTCATAAAAATGGGATAGCAGGTTTCCTGGATCTCTTATGCTCTACTGAATAATGTATGAAATGGATGGCATTTTATGAGCTCGAAACGACAGACATTTTATACTGTAAGCTGCAGAGTTGAAATTGCTTTTAATGTGGTTACTGAAATGATTGAAGGCTGTATCGATCTTTCTAGTCTGTAAGCCCAGAAGATATGTTTGGACAATTTATTAATAACAGAGTATGAACTTTGAACTTTTAGTATCCATGAATTTTAATCCAAGGATCTGGGATATAAAAAGTACTTTCTTTCATTTTAAGAATATGTAGACATAAGTACATGTGAAGAATTGAATTTACTTATACATATATTTAAAATTATGGTTCATAGATTGGTTAAGAGATGTACTGTAATTAAAGTACTTCATATTCGAAACGAAAATATATTTATCTTATGAATTATAATGGCTTAGAGAGAGCGATATCCATTTAAGCCTAATTCCAATATCTGATCTCCCCCTAATTGAAACTAAGGGAGAATTTAATCCATAAAAAATAAATTTTAAATCATGGTTCATAGATTGGTAAAGAGATTTACCGTAATTAAATTACTCCATATTCGGAACTTTATAAACTCATTTATCCCATGAATTACAATTATAATGCCTTAGCGATATCGAATTAAGTCGTATTCAAAATTCTCTGAGGCGATTCTCTAATCTCCAATCTCCGAGTTTGAGGAAGAATTTAATCCAGTTACACACAGTGGACAAAAGTATTCGGCCACCTAACAGTGTTTACAATTTCATGAATTTTATAAGAGCATAGTTAAAATTTCCATTTTAAAATTTTACTACATAAAAGCTGTCTCTATCTTAACCTCACATCAAAATAATTGAATAATTATCAAGTTTTCTAAAAATATTTAAATTGTAAAGCAACCCATGAAATCACAGTACAAATGCTAAAAGAAAACGTGAAAATCAATGTCTATAAGATCTTTCTTTGCATTTTCTCTCAGATTGTTTTGTCTAAATATCATTGTTTGCACCAGGAATCAATTTTATTCTATTCTGATTGCAGATATATTTTTAATGGATTTCACTATTTTATGGCACTAAACAATTTGATTTTTTCAGACTTTCTGATAAAAGTAATGATAAGATGCAAATCTTTAAAATGATGTCAGATTTGAGTCGTGATATTTAATGCATCAATCAGACCTTTGTATACAAACCACTACGTTTAAGAAACAATACCTATATTTTAATTCAAAATTACCGGCAGATTTCCAAATTCCTTTTATAAAGATTAATATGTTATATTGTACCTTTGTACTTGAAATAAATTCAAGTGTATCCGATACTCCCAGATCATTTCATAGTATATCTGAATTTGACAGTTGAGTGGATATTACTCTCTGATCGGACTCTGATTTGAACTTCTTTCCGGACCGTCCTCTATAGCCCGTTGTGTTGCTCCAATGCGACGTTAATTCACCTACCTACCTTGAACATATTTCACTCATTTTTCTTTTTGTTTGCAAAAATTTCCTAGAATATTAATTCAACGTTGAAAATTATTTTTCTGATTTCAGGGTCACGTCAGTTAAAATGCTTTAGAAAATCTTTTAATAATTATTCCATTTTTAATGGGAGGTTCAAATAAAAAGACAGCTTTTAATGTGGTAAAATTTCAAGTCATAATTTTAGTTACATCCTTATAAAAATCATGAAGATAGTAAAAACCGTGAGGTTAACGAATACTTTTGTTTAAACACATTTTAAATAATTGTTCATAGATTGATTAAGACACCTATGGTAATTAAATTACTCTACATTCATAACTTAAAAGCTCTCTATCCTATGAACTGTAATGGTCGTCTATTCAATTGCATCTCATTCACTTGTTCGATTCGATGTTTTTAACTTTCAAACCTGTTTTAGGGTTGGCTCAGATTTTATTTTCTGTGCCAATTTCTATCTTCCAGATTTCTCATGACCTTCTGTAATCAGACTGCCTTCTGTAATCAGACCCTTCCATGCAGTTCAGAAATATTATGCAATTCCTAGCTTAGATAAGCATATTTAAATTTCGCGGAAAATTGGCGAATTAATTTCATAGTGGTTGATTTTATATTGTTTCTATCCGTTTGTTGCCATTCGTCAATATACAAATAATGCTGATTTAAGTGCCACGTATGTTAGTAAAATATATGTATTGAGTTCTCGAATGAAAAATGGAAATCTTATTTACACTGCTATCAGGAAATCAACAAAAGAAATGAGAAATAAAGCAGCGTTTTCAAAGGTTTATAATTCGTCTGTGTTTTCTCTGAGAAATTTCACTTGGTCAAAGAATCCTCTGATAATCAATCACAATGGATCCTTAATGTAATCGGGGTCGCGGTAGCCCAGTTGGTAGAGTAGCAACCGGATGTTTGGAAATTCGATCTAACCAAAGACGGTCGTGTACCGGCTGGTACACGTTAAATCTGTAGTGGCCTCATATGACCTCACTTTGGCGTTGTGTGGAAGTTCGGAGAGTGGGGTGCCAGCTCACGCGCTGACTCATCATCTGATTGTGGTTCAACAGGACTAGGTGTTGTCCTCGGAACTTCACCGTTGGAATCGATCCCAGACCGTCGCCAATACCCCAGTGTATTGCTCCAGTGCGATGTTAATTCAACTACACCTACCACAATGTATTTAATAATAAACAATCCCTATAGCGAATAGTGTGTGTCCTTGTGGCCTCCATTATGTTGGTCAGGGTGGATTGATTTGATGTTTTATTTGTTGTATGTAAATTGCATCTTTGTTTCTGTTGCTGCTAGATGCATACGCTTTGCACCTTCATTGCATTTCTTTCTTTTTTAATAAAGGCTCCCCTGCCATTCCTTGACAGGTCTTAATTCCTTTGTTGACAGACCGGGGGCTAAAAACAAATAACTCTAATTTAGTCTATTAAACTACTTTAGCAGACTCCTTCCGAGACAGCATCCAGCAAGTACAAGAAGGGAAAGAGCATCCCCAAGAGAACAAGTCCCGATCGTGTAACTACTGCTAATGCTCCTAGTACCAGTCGGTGGCTAAGCAAGAGCACGTCCCCCGAGGGATCTGGGCAGGATGTACCGAGTCCTGAAAAGATTGACTGCATTGTCGTCACCGGGGGCTTCATTGCGAACGACGTGAATGATCCTCGGTCAGGTGAGGTTTTATTGTTGAGCATTTTCCAATTTGAGCGTCATCAATCTCACTGCAACTCAAGCAATAATTTGGAATTGAAGTTTCTGTTTGACTGCCAAATAGATTTCAATTACATCGCGAAACGTTTTTTGGTAATGATCAAAATTCAAATTAAGATGGAGGTGTTTACTGATAGATAAAATTAGGTAGGTATGTAGTTGAATTAACGTCACACTGGAGCTGGTCTGGTATCAATCGAGCCACGGTCAGCACCTGAGCTGACACCCCAAACTCCAAACTTCCGCATCACGCCAACGTGAGGATGTTAGAGGCCGTGACAGATTTAATATGCACCAGCCACCGTGCACACGATGGTCTTTGGTTCGATCGAGTTTCAATCTCACAACTCTCCAGTTGCTAATCCACTACTCTTCCAACCAGGCTACCGAGGCCTCTAAATATGTATTGGATAAAACTGAAATGTCAATTAAAAAAACTATAACAGTTATATTTTAAGTTAAGCCCAAGGAGGCATATCTGAAACGATATCTACCTAGGTAGGTATTTGATTAACGTCTCACTGGAACAACACAACGGGCTATATCTATGGAGGAACAGCATCATAAATCTAATTCCGAAACAAAGTAGCTCTGAATGCATTGAACTATTTCACAATTCATCACAATGTAAATGGAATTTGGTTTCTCCTCTCCTGACAATTTGTACATGAGTTGTGACAATGTTTAAACATTGAAATCTTTACTTCTTCATAAACTAGCATTACCACTGGACTTCGCTCGAAAGTTTTTATTGCTTCAAATAAACCAAGGCATGGCTCTTTTTCCTCGACAGTTTCGTTGCGTCATTGAACAGCTGCTTTGTCCCCATGTATATTTTCCCATTCCTATCGCTCGTGACAGCTTTTCACGTTTAGTAATTTATTCGAGTTTGATTAAAATTTGGTCTATCGCCTTGAGTAAATTTCCCTTCTATGGTTTTAAGGAAACGACGTAGTGAGCTGAAAATAGTTGCGTTGACTTATAAATTCAAGAAAGAATAAGTTAAGCAAATTTCATGACACCTAAGTTCATCGTTGGATAGTTTTTGTTGGGTTGAGCCGCATCTATGTGTCCTCATTAGTTTGTAGTAGTTGTTCTCATCTGTTTACTCTGCAATTTCTTTGCAAACAGCTTTTTGAGCGTTGTCCGCTTCACGTGCATATGTTAAATCTTTGATTGCTTGTCTCGTGGTAGCTTTTAACGTTTTATGTTGATTGGATGCATAATAATTTTTTTTTATTTTCATGGTTCTAAGGTAGGTAGATAGTAAGTTAGGTAAGTCAGACTGGAGCAACACAATAGGCTAATAGCGACGGTTCGGAATCAATCCCGAAAGGAAAGATACGGGAACAACACCTCCTCATTTTGAACCATGGTCAAATGACGAGATCAACACTTGAGTCCTATCTCGAAACTCCCACGCCACGCCAACGTGAGGCGTCACTACAGATTTAACGTGCTGAAATTGAATTTGCTGAATTTGAGGCCACTACATATTTAGCTTGCATCAGCCGCCGTGTACACGACGGTCTTTTAGTTGGACCAAGTTTCGAACTCTGAACCCTCCGGTTGCTAATCCATTACTCTTCCAACTGGGCTACCGAGGCATTCATGGCTGAAAATAGTTGCGTTGACCTATAAATTCTAGACAAATAAGCAATGCAAGTTTCATAACGCCAATGCACATAGTTCGAGAATTTTTCAGCTTTAGGCAAATAGATTTTCTGCTTCTGAAATATATTTTACCGCTTTCCGCACACTTTTTACAAATAAGATTCTAAGAAGCAAGTCTAAATACCGAGAACTGAAAAGTCTTAAACACTACTCAGGAGATTTGTTATGGAAACAGTCTCAGATAACATTCTAGCGTGCCGAAATATTATGTAATTATGGCAGATGTCCTGGTACTTTTTTGGTGTGTCCAAGTGAATCGATCGGGATTCATGTCACTTTCTAACACGAAATCGTCATTGGTATTGCATCAGCGGAGAATCAATTTGAACGGTTTTTGAGTTGCAATAGATATTTTTAGGGGAAGTATTTCATTTCTCTTATAACCACAAGGCATAGAATCGAGAGTTTGGTCACATTAAATAATTAACTTTTTTAAAGACCACCCAGCCTATTCAGAGGGTGCAAAACAATTAAAAGTTATTCATACAGAACAAATACAAATAATAATCAAAAGTAATGTTACATAGACACTGCATCCTGTAGGACAACTTAACTGCTTAGAAACTAGTGATTATAAAATTTGCATAATGAGCATAGAAATCATACAATTGAAAACATAAGCATGATAATGAAACATTCATGCATACATAAAACATCTATATCCATACATAAACCATATACAGATACATAACCGTTAGAATTATACAATGTTTTCGGTTAAATATTTGGTTATTTTCATACAGTTCATATCAGTCTATAGATAGAGATTGAGTTACAATATTATTTATTCATGTGTGTTTTAAACTATCTGTAGGTTCTGTTGAAGATATTCTCTGAATTTGCATTTAAATAAATAGTGATCCAAGTCACCAATTGTACCCCAAATAATTAGCTTTGCTTTGAATGTTAGAATTCCATAAGACTCTTTTTTTACTTCTATTGTAATTTTAATTGTCTTAAAGAAGGTAACCTAATACTCGAACGCTAACATAAATTGGTTTAATATGCGATTAGTATTTTAGTATGAAATCACAAGGTTTATATATCACGTATATTAATTTTTAGAATTTGCGTGTTAATGTAGGGTTTAAACCTTGATGGTTGTCTCAATGAGGTATCTCGTCATTAGCAAAAATAACTAGATTTAAATAGACGAGATATCTTGTCATTAGAAGAAAGAGAGAAATACACCCAATGTATGTTAGGGATGACAGAAAAATTTATATAGGAAACAAGATGGGACTTAAAGTTTAGTTGTAAATAGATTTTTCTTTTGGGATTTTACTAGCTTTAAAATGTTCTCTGTGCTAGATAAAAGTGTTTCAATCAAACTATGGGAATTTCGACAGTCTATATAGTTTTGAGGGTGGGAATAAAATAACCTGGAAAAGTATTTCCGAAACTTTCCCCATAAAGTACAGTTTTTGATTATCTCAAATACCACCATATCTTAAATTTTAAAGAAAAAGAGGAAAGTTTTATTCAATATATCCTGAGTTTTTAAATATATTATGAATAACGCGTACTTATACCTGATTAAGTACGTTATGCAGATGGGGGATTTTCAGTGAAAAGAAATGAAAGACGGGATGTTTTACCTCATGTTGCCCACATGATACATATCGGGGTTTATCGCCGGTTTAGAAATATTTGGCTTCTTCTAATATAATTGGTATTAAACAATCAGCTACCATTTATTAATTGGGAATTCATTTTTTAGAATTTGTATTGACGACGTGCTCAAACCGTATTCGAGAAACAAGTCAAGCGACGTCACGTTCGGAAAAGATATAGATAGTACATTCCATTACTAAAACATTAATGCTACCTACATTTATCTACAAAAAACTCCTCTTATATACAGAGATTTACATTATTTGCCTGGTACCACCTAACTGGTTTGGTGGTCATAGTGTTGATCTGCCATCCAGTAGGTCGTGGATTCGAATCCTGTTTAGTAAGTGTTTGGAAGTTAGTGCTAGTACCGAAGGCCAAGAGGTCAGTTGACGGGCTTAAAAATAATTTTGTTAATTTTGGACAGTTAAGCAGAAAGAAAAGCCTCACAATGTAAATTGTATTAAATTTGCTGTACAGCGCATCTTGTTGCGCACTTACTGAATAGAACCACAAAACCACCAATTGCAAAACCCTGACCTAAAACATAACCGATAAAACTGACTGCCCAGCCATCCAATGACTTCACGACCCAAGTCATTTAGCCCTTAGATGAAAAAGGCTAGTTTCGTTCCCAATACAAGTACCTGGAATTTTCTTAACTTTACAACTTTTCTTAAATTAATGGACAAAACAAAAGCTTGTTCTCAATTGTAACTCTTTGGAAACTTTTACTATCGAACAAAGTAGAATTTTCAACTTGGTTCATTTAGTGGTCCAATGGAAAATTTCTTTTTGTTGAAGTATCATTTTTTATATAAATTTTATGGAGTTTTTAAAGATTCTTCAAAATAATTTAAACTTTCTGAAAAGAATTGGTAAAACAACCTGCTTTTTGCTCTTGATATCACAAGATGATTCATGGGGTAACTAATATATTCAGGCGTGTACGGGCTTCACGAACTCGAGGTATCTATCGTAGTGATCTGATCGTTCCCCTAGGAAAGAACAAATCACTAGGATAAACACAGGAGTCGCGCTCCCAGGACATCCAAGTGATCATTCCTCCCACTATTCTCTCTTGCTATACTAAAGTGTTTGACCCTGTATTGTGTCAGCATTGTTCCAACAAGACCCAAAAGAGCACGAGGGGAAAACACTTACACAAAAATTTATTTAAAACACAAACGAAACAAAGTTCAAATAGAAGTTAGAAGAAACATTAGGTGCTCGAAGTATACTCGTACAACCTAGCACTTTCATGGCTGACTCGCAATTGAGCAGTAATGGCGGGAAAAGTCGCAACTCCATCTGGTGGTACATTGGCTTGCTACAGTATCAAATTTGCTTGATTTTGTTTAAAATTCTTTTGTTTTGCGTTTGGCGCAGTTTGGACAAATATGGCCCTTGGGTCGTTAAACCAACCATTCGAACCTGAGACCTACTTAATGGCAGACAAAAGCTACGACCACTAGACTAGGTAGGCGGCAAACACTGAGAATATTTAGCATTTACAAAATGCCAGTCGTGGTCACGTTATCAATTGGTTGGTTGTTTTGGGGTTTTATGGCGCATATTTGGTCAAGCTGCTCCAAACACAGGACTACGTCAAGTAAAAAATGTCATGAAAGGAAATAAAGAGGGTTTGAGAAGGTATCCTATAGTTATCGCAAGGATATCCATTCATTTGAAAAGGGGTACAGATGTATCTAGCACCTCGTCTGGTGGCAACGCTCTTGCCGCGTTTTTTGGCGCACTTTTTGTCGCCAAGGAAAGAAGTCTTGTAAATTTTTTTATATCTTTACAAATCTTTTTCAATAAAACATCTTTTCTTCTTTCCGCTTGCCGAGGTTGCCATAAAAACGGAAATACACCAAATAAAGATAGGTTACCTTCACCTGCCATAACTCGTTACTGAAAGTGCGCCAAAAAACGCGCCAAGAGCGTTGCCACCATAGCGCTAGATACATCTGTAATTGAAAAGGTTACTTAATATGGTGTGTTTTGCATCTCACGGTTTTCCTTTCTTGGTTTAGGTCTCCTGCTGCTTTTGTACGATCCGTCTGAGAATATGTGGAGTAAATTGGGAGAAATGCCCAAACCTCGACATCACCATCGTGCTATTTATTCGAACGGCTTCATCTACTGCATCGGTGAGTTTATTGTTCCCTTCGTCCACCCCAGCTTTGAAGGACGTTCGTTCTTTAAAAGAATTTCAGGGAAGAGCAACTTTATCAAGAGCAAGCTATAAATAAAATCTCAGGACTAGACACAACATTTATTGACAGACAAGAAAACGGAACGGTTTTCTCTCTCAAAAAAATCAACAAAAAGACTACTCTCGAGCTTTAAAAAACAAACAGACGTTTCCGTCCGCAGATGGAAACACGATCATGTGCACTTAGGCCCCGTTCACATGAGGCGTTTTCCAACGCGCGTTTTACGTCTAAACAAAACGCGGGTAGCCAAAGTACATAGAATTCTACTGGAGTGTTCACATGCAGAAATCGCGAGAATCCAAGCGCTAGATTGCTTCGGCGCTTCAACAATCTCCGGTCGTTCTCGCGATTTGAAGGTGTTTTGAGAAGCATAGGTTTCTTCTGCAGCGTTCACATGACACGCGTTTTGACGGGCGTTAGGCTTTTTAATTCCTCTAATCCAAGTTTCTATCTTCGCGATCGTTAAAGATAGTGAAAATTTCAACGGATTTGAAATCTGCGGAAAATTTTACACCAGATCGATACCTGAAATGTGATTTTCTTTAAATAAATAATTTTTCAACTGTAACTTTAATATTTTCGCGATACTCATTTGACGAATATATCCATTACGAACACAAAAGGGAGTATTAATCTCGTTTTTATAGAAAAGATATAACTTGATTGGAGTATTTTGTCTTAATCCACTGATTTATATTTATGGCCATTAAAAATAGGATGAGAAAATTGAATCGTATTCGATTTATTGAAGAAATTTACCCTGCTTTCACACAAAACTTGCAAAAATTTGATAGTTTATAACTAAAGAGGATAGTGGGTAATTTTATTTCTGAGAATAACGTATACCGACAACTGTCCGTTCTAGTTTTCATGTGCGGCAAACGTCTTTAAAATAAAGCTTAAATAAAATATTCAGTTTAAAAAAGCTAAACTTTAGTTATTTTTTTATTTGTCCTCAACGTGAATGCGTAAGATAAGTTTCAATTTTCATTCATTTTTCACATCCTCGTGTTACATTGAACTCGATATCACTTTTGAAAATGAACTTAAGTTACTGTGAGCTTATTTTTCATAGAATTTATGTTTTAATCTTGCAGTTAGTGTTATTACTACTTTAATCGAAATTTTTATATTATATATACGTGTAGACGCAAATTCTATTAGCAATCTCCTGGTTTTCGATATGTATACTGCTTTTTGTTTTTCTTTGAGATTTTTTTAGTTTCAACATAATTTTCTCGTTTCATCGTGGGGTTTAATCAAATTTTAGTTGAAATATTTCCCAGTCATTCTATTCGTGGTTCCATTTGTGCTACAAAACTCCTGAAAGAGGGTAGGTTGGAGGGTTAGTTTTCGTTTCGGATAGTCGGAAATCAGGGAAAATTGTGTTTAAAAATTAAAAACTAATTATTGTTATATATGTGTTATTTGTGCTGATACATTAAAATGTTTAGAGATAGGTTTTAAAGAAGTATAGAGATTTATTTGAAGGAAAATTAAATAAAAATTAGCTATAGATCGTAGGAAACACAATAAAATCTGCAAAAATAGCATAAAAAAAGAAAGGTTATCATCAGTGCTGGATTTTGTTTGCGTGTCATCTTTTGATATTACTTCGTAGACAATGCCATATGAACAGAAATTCCGTTTCCAATTTCCTGGTTCTAAAAATAAAGTTTTTTGGGGATATATTTTTACTTTACACTGTCAATTTTAAAATTTTAAGGAAATTGTTTGGTCATTTTCCAGTTAGTTTCGTTCTTAATCAAAGTTTTACAGAAATATTCCAATTTTTCATACGCAGTTTCGCTTTTACGATAAAACGCATTACAAATAACTCATCTGCTAGCTTCTTGAGCCCAAAAAATCCGTGATCACCCTTTAACACAAAACAAATCCTACTGTTTTTATTGGTGGGTGAATCATCGACAATGGAGAGTGAAGGTATAGGGTTTCTTTCTCTAGTCTTGACAGTAAAAAACGAATACTTTAAGATTTTAGAGTTAATGAAAATGTTTAATAATGCCACAATTTGAACTACATAAAGCACTGATTCTCTGATCCGCTGGCTCTTACCGGTTCCTAGGTCAAAAATATCCCGTCATTCGAAAAATTTGGAAAAACGTACGAAAAGCTAACGTTCAAAAATTTACAACCGAGGTTGATGGCATTGGTACCGTATACTATACGTTACTAAAGATTTACCTGTTTAGGTTGTCACTTCTGGTCAGCAAGTCGATTATATTGCATTTATTTATGTATAAAGGTTGAAGTTCAAAAACACTTTATTCACAGTCAATTAGGGAACGGATGTTTTACAAATCGAAAGAATATCAAATTTTTACGTCGTTTTGAATATTTTTTAGATTATTTTAGGCATTTTATTGCTCATTATACATTTCTAAGTTAACCAAATACAGGCTCTTGTGAATACAGAGAAATCAATTTTAGGTTTGCAAAGAAAGATTTTCATCCTACTTTTAATGGCTGTAAAATTAAAACAGTTGATAAGGGGCAACAAAATATCTTATTAAAGTGACATTCCCTTTAAAAACAAGGCAATACTTCCTCTTACGCTTAGTATAAAAGGAATATCTGAAAAAAGATTAGTTGCGACTATTGACAAAAAAATAATTTTTTCAAAGAAAATTATGATTTTGGTATCGATCTAACGTAAAATTTTACGCTGATTTGAAATCCGTTGAAATTTTGACTCTATCTCTAACCATTCAAAAGATAGCAACTTAAGGGAATAAAAAAACAATTTAAGGCATAACGGAAACCGACCTTGAAAAGCGCCCAAATGCTGTTCACATGGTAACGCTCGAAAATTCTTATCTAACGCGCGTTGCAAAAAGTCCATGTGAACGGGGCCTTAAAACCAGCTGATAAACAGTCTCGTTCTGCTCGAGGAAAAAAACAGGTTCTTCTTCTACAACGGATATTTATCAATTAAAATTAAGTTATTAAAGAAACACAATTCCTGTAACTACCCTGAGCTTATTTCTCGCTTCTGATTCAGTAAAAAACTTTCCTTGTATGTGTATGCCAATTAACTTGACGGAAAAAACACTGCTTGGCTCAGCTTGGCCAGATCTGATTGGTTGGTTTGGGGGGTTTTATGGCACAAGGGACATATTTGGCTATGGCCAGATCTGAATCCTGCACCATAAAAGAAAAAGCAACTAGAGAAATACAAAATAAACTGTGATTCTTCTCCAATTGTAAAATGAATTATTAAAGAAAACGCGAAGGAAATCAATTTACCAAGCATGAAATTTTACAATATCAATGACTGATTAAAAAATTATTAAAATAGGCCGAGTGCTTTAATTTAATCTGGGGGTATACGAATCAATTTAATTCTAAGATGCACTCTGTATATTGAAAGTATCCATACACAAGAGGGGATGTAATTCCGAGATGAGCTTCAACCTTTATTTTTTGAGTGAAACATCTTAGAAAGAATCTGCTTAGAAAGCTTAAAATAACTTTATGTTAATTTTTAAAAACTTGAATCCTGCTTATAATGAGATCAAATTCCGAGTTTAAATGAATATTCAAGCTGTGATTAAGAGATCAACAAGAATGATTTATTTTCGAGAAAATTAAAAAAAAAACGAAAAAAATTTTTATATGCTATTTTAAAAATTAACTCTGTTAAGTTTTATTGCATTAAAATATTAATTCTAAGGAATGAAAAATTTATTACATTAAATATTTAATTATTGAAAATTGAATAAGAACATTTTGGACATAAATATTAAATGGAATGCTGCATAAAGTTTTCAAATTTTAATGTTCTTTATCTGGCATCATTTAATTGCTTATTAATGTTATAAAAAATAAGCATTGCTAAAATTCCTTTATTATACAGGGTGGTCATAAAATACCTTTCACTCTTAAGAGGCATCTTAATTAAATCGAATTAACAGAATGGAATCAAATTGAGTATTGAGACTTTGAAAGACATGGGTAATCAAAATTTTAATACCAAAAATCGCCGATAGGGGAAAATTTAGCGCTGTTGGAGTCGAAAGAAGTCGAGCATTTGCATTAAACTCAAATAAAATGTATTACCAGAATCTATTAATAGTTAGTCTAACTATAAAAATATAACGATCCGACAACATCTATCCTGAACCATTTGGCCGGTTGAAGTGAAAGACGGCTAAAAATATCGGGAAAATTAAGCGCCACAGCAATATTGCTTTTTATTTCGTTTTCGCCTTTAGATTTGTAATAAAAAAAGTAAACGAGTCCCCATCTACACGAGGTGCTTGCTCTGGAATTTTATTCGTTAAACACTTGACATGTCAAGTGTTTAACGAATAAAATTCCAGATTTTCAATAAAATAAGAATTACATAGTTTCAAATTGAATGGAATTTTTTTTTCAGAATATATTTATTCTGAGATAAATTTGTAGCATTTTAAAGACTATTTTTTGGAGGAAGGATCCAGTTTATACTTACATGTCCAAAGATTAAGGATAATGAATCTGAAATGAATCCCGTGCCAAGTAACTGCACCATTGTACCTCAAATGCATATTCCACTAGCTATATGGAGTCAAAAAAAAAAAAAAACTCATGGTGCTAGTGGAAACTAAAAAATTGGGAAAAATATGCTTAGATGAACTCATTGTAGGTTTTTGTTATTGCTAAATACGTTTTTACGTCTGTTAAAAGCAACCTAATAGCACAAGTGCACCCATACTTTCCACAAGGCTGTCCTAGAGTGTCCTAGGTGTCCTAGAGACCAATTTTGCAAATGACGAGATGTTTCGGGCACCAAGATCTGGCCAATTTTGTAAATGACGCCAATTTTTTTTATGATGACCAGATCAAGATTGGTCAGTTTTTCTAACGACGAGATACCTCGTCCATCAAGATCTGGGTCAGTCTTGCTAACGACAAGATACCTAGTGGAGACAACAACCAGGAGGGTTAATTATGTGTTGGATGAAATGCGAGAGCATCCTAATCATGCTATATTGGATTGAGATCAGGTGCTTGATGCGAATTCATAATGTGGACATGTGTGCATTATGATCAAGTTAAGTTGATCTCGTTTTGAGTTATATCCTTTCAGAGTCTTATATTTACCTCATATACCTTAGGAGGCTGTGACCCTAGGAAAACGAAGCGTGGTCGCATGGTACCATTGAAAACGTGTTATGGACTCGATCTCAGGACGATGAAATGGAGAGAGCTCGCCAACATGCGCTATTGTCGAATGTACCACTCTGTTGCTGAACTGAATGGCAAAGTTTATGTCGTCAGCGGACAAGATGATCATGATAGGTGAGTGAGAAGCTCTTGCCTTTTAGTAAATGACATTGAATCGAACCCTCGGAGGAGTTCAGACGTATAATTCCACCTCGCAACCTGTTATCTTTCCCTGCATTACATCTAACCAGTTCTGACTTTCTTGACCAACAGAATCTTTTCAAAGAATTCTATTCTTAGGGTAGTACTAATATAATCTTTCCAAAGGTACTATAAGAATAGGATCAATAGAATTTTTTAAAAGGTAGGGCTACGTAAGTAGTTGAATTAATGACGCGCCGATGTAACACAACGGGCTATTAATTTTTAAAGGATTTTATTCTAAAGAAAGGATCATAAGAATTTTTCCAATGAATTCTATTATAAGAAAAAGAGATAAAAATAAAATCTTTCCTAACAATTCAATTTTAAAAAAGGACCAGTAGAAAATTTCCAAAGAATTCTATTTTAAGGAAAGTAGCAATAGAATCTTTCCAAATGATTCTAGTCTAAGGAAGTCACACCTGCTTGATTTCTAACGAATTTTATACTTCTTTGTACAGTAAAAGCTTTCCAATGGATTCTGTTTTAAGGAAGGGACTATTAGAATCTTTATAAAGGATTTCATCCTAAGGAAAGAAAATAGAATCTTCCCAAAGGATTATATTCCAAGGAAAAAACCAATAGAATCTTTCCGAAGGTTTCTATTCTAAAGAAAGGACCAATATAAGCTTTCCAAAGAATTCTAGTACAAGCAAAGTTGCAGTCGGATCTCTCTATTCTAAGGAAAAAGGAATTCCAAAAGAATTTTCCTAAAAGTCGAAATAATTTATTTATTTTTTCAACCAATAGATATGGCCATATGTGTTGTGGAGGAAAAGCAATACTGCATTTCAAAAAAGTCTCATGACTCAGAGTACTAGGGCACTGTTGTTTTATACGAGTTTAAATCAGCTGATGAAATATTATAGTCTAGGATACTTACTATATTAAATATGTTAAGGGATATGTATGTATGTACGTATGTGTGTGCGTGCGTGCGTGCGCGCGCGCGTGTGATTCAAAATTACAAACCAAAACTAAGAGAAATCCAAAAATTTTAAAATCAAGAAAATTTTGAAAAAAAATGATGGAAGTGTTGGTGGATCAGGGCGTCATCAGGGAGGAGCCTCACCCAGTCAACACAATATGGTGTTTTCTGCGTGTGAGCGGCAGTACACCAAAAGTAGCTCACACACCCCTCCAAACACCATAAGAAAATAAATTAGAAACACAAAAATTAGAATTATTTTACTATCCATGTTGTGTCTGCAGCTTTAGCGCGCATACATGGACAGTTCTGCCTTCTGCTTTCTGGATTCTGCTTGACTATTTTTTACCCCCAACTTTTTTGGCTTTTTACTTGTCTGCTTTTTGATCTTTTGGCATTTTGCTGGTCTGCATTTCTATTATTTACGTTTTAATGTTTTGTATATTTTGTAATTTGATTGTTTTTTATTATATATATATATATATATATATATATATATATATATATATATATATATATATATATATATATATAATAAATATATAATATATATATTTATTATAATAAATTTATTTATTATAATATATATTAATATAATAAATATATAAATATAATAACATATATATATATATATGTTAGAAGTATATATTTATTAAGTATAGAAATATACTTTTATCTCTTTTGACTTTACAAACCCACGACTATTTAAGAAATATAACTTCAAACGCTTAATTGTAATAGTATATTTTGTCCTCCTATTGAATATCATATAGTAAAAAAGGATTATAACTGCCAAAATCAAGCACTCTCGACACATTAGTTACCAAGGTATATCTAAAAGATAGATTGGAAATCCCTGCTAAGGTACCATTTGCCGCAGAATCTATCTTGAGCTATAGGAATCGCTTGTTTTCGTGTCGTTATTCGACACGACTACCTACAAAATCTATACCGAATTGGCTTGTCAAACTCTCCAACTTGCCATCTGTGTGACCTTGCATGACAGTAACTCGCCTCAACAGTTGCCCTCATCTTTAACGTCGCAGTGAAAAATACTGCTGATAGAGCGTCACATTTTTATCTGTATATTGTCTGGCATCACAATATTGTCTGCTTCTAGACAATATCAGACTGTCAGACAGATTTATGGCGAAAAGGCTAACGTCTGGCATAGGATAAAAAATAAATTAATCTATTTTGTTGCGTTGTATTTTGATAAAATACTATGCATTCTTTCCCCCTAGAAGGTAACAAGACTTCAATATGAGTATTACATACGGCAAACAGAGGTAGCACATTAACCTTATATTAAGTATAAGGTTAGATACTTGAATCTCAAAATCTTGTGTTAAGCCTGTGAATATTTTTCTCTTTTTTATATTTTTACCATGTTTATTTTTTATTAATCCTCTGAGCGTCATGGAGATTTCTAAGTAGTATAGTATTGCTTTTTCCCCACAACATATATGATGACCATAAACCACATTTATTGGTTGCTCTAGGAAAAATACTATTGTTGAAGGTCAAAAGTGGTTGAAGGTCATGTAGGAAAACTTGTAGGCAGATTGCAGAACGGATGTATGCAAGTGAACGTTTCAGAGGGTTAAAAGTAAACAATATTTATACATCTATTATTAATTTTGTCAGTTTTCGTTTTGAATTAAATACATATCGATATTAATAGCTATTTATAGCATATCAATAGCATTCGAAGTACATGCGATTTATAATATATAAACATGTCTCTGATAGGGTCAGGAGTTTTCCGTTGTTATTAGAATTTTTTCTCCAATATCATTACATTAATTTTTAATATGCAACTCCATTTCTTAATATTTAATCGTCTTTCACAGTTTTTTGACTGAGATTTACTTTTCCGAAGACAGACAATGCCACTAACTAATAAAAATTTGGACTAGAATGATTAGGTAAAAGACTAGAATAGTTGGGATACATCTAGGATATTAATAGCTTATTGCTGGGATCAAATAGGATTTATTGAGAATGCAAAGCTCTCGTTCTAAGCATTATACAAAGCATACAAAGAACATTTCTTTCAATACAAGTGGTCGCCTTTGAACTTCTAAAAGTGTTCTCAACTTCAGAAATGAAAAATCTCGCTCTTCCAATCTGTGAGCGACCCAGTCTCTAGGCAAATTTAAACTGAGATTCAATGGAAATTCATTTGCATGACAAACAAATTCAATTAAATTAGATGGAATGAATTAAAAGTTTTGGGAAAGATCTCTCAAAGGACATTCATTTTTTTAAAAAAAAACCTTTCTAAAAAGTTCAAGGGAATAGGTTTGGATTTGATGGGAAATCCATGATTCTCGACCAAAGGGAAGTAAGAAAATTAGCAGCATTCCTACGTTGGGAATGTGTGCTGATTTAACAAATTGTACTGTCTGGACAATAGCAAATTGAATTTCTAGTCTGATAATAAAGTTTGTTAATACTCCTTTGTCTACGAAGCATAAAGCATGCGAAGCATTCATCAAATTATATTGAAATCACATCGAATATAAAATATATATTTGCCAGAGAGATGCTGTAAAAGAATAGATTTCCACTTATATTATGCTCAAATGAAAAGCTGATATTTTAAGCTCTGGAATATGGAGAAATTCGATTGCTGAAAATGAATGAATCTGATACTAAACCGAATGAATATAATGTTGGGAGGTTTCGTATCTGACAAAGGGTCTTGATCCAAAGAGTATGTTAAAATTGTAGGTCACGAAGCTGGTCTTTTAATCTGTATCACTAACGCTGTTAGTGATTTCTATTCCATAGGGTAAGGCAGTTAATTAGTGCCACAGGGAAAGATTCTAAGACAACGACTCGTAATTTTGAACCACGGTCAGATGACGAGGTCAACCCTCTGAGCTCACACCCCACTCTCCAAATTTCCTTAAGTAATAAGAGAAGCCCACATAAAATATATTTACCACTGGCTTATTTATTTTCTTCTGTGAGTTATATAGTGCACATTTTATACATATACAGTGCAACTTGGATAAAACGAACGTCTCTAATTCGAAATCGTCGTTAATTCGAAGAGTTCTCTTAGTCCCTTGAACTTCTCATTCAATCAATGTTAAAATATCGTGGATAATTCGAAGTTCAACTTCCTTAATTCGAAGTTTTTATAAAAACTTTCGAACCATAACGACTTTTCGGCCTTTCATCGTTAAGAAATCATCGCCGGAATACCCCCACCTGTTCAACACGTAACAGCTGAGACCCCCCTTCCCGCCACCTGTTACGTAAGCTACAGTACATGTGATATGTACTGTAGCCTACGTAATGTAAATTTTATTTTGTTTACATACATATAATGTTTAAGTCTTTCATACCATGATCTTTCTGAATAAATATTTACTTATTGACAGAATAATCTTTTCAAGCATTCAGTGGACCTGAAATTAAAGTTAAAAGATGTAACTTCTTTAATTCGAAGTTTTGGATAATTCTAATTTTTTTAGTAGTCCCTTCAGTTTCGAATTATCCAAGTTGCACTGTATTTTAAAGACAATTTCTATTTATGACCGAAGTTGAATTTTGAAAAAACTGTATGACAAACTTTTTTGAAAATGTTTCCTTCAAATTTACTTGCAGTTCAACTTTTGAGAGAATTTTCTAGACCTTTTACACCATAAGGGGCCTTTCGTCCCCATGAGTTTGGCATAGTCAATCCCTTTTTAATAATCAGCATAAATTATTTTTAACCCTCGAAATATCACAAGATGTCCGAGTAGTGTAATATTGCTTTTACTCCACAACAAATATAGATTAACAAACTGCATTTTGGTTGAAAGAATCCTAGGAAACTAACAATACTAATCCTAATCCATCTTTAGGTGTGTACGGGTTTCACGAATCCGAAGTACCCTAGTGATCTATTCTTTTTCCATGGGGTTTACTGCATCTGGTAAGCATGGGAGGTCGCGACCCCATGATGCCCAAGCGATCTGTCTACTTTCTCCTCCTTCCTTTCTTTTCACAATTGCTTGATATTGTCTGTCTTGTGTTTGGCACAGCTTGGCTAAATATGGCCTTTGTGTCATAAAACCCCAAACCAACCCATGGTGTAGTGTCCTTGTCTTTAGTAAACACAAGGTCACACTTCCGGGATACCTAAACGATCTTTTTCGGCTTTCATACCAGCCTGTTCTGTGTTCCCATTCCCTCTTTTAACCCCTTTCACGACATTTGTTTCTTGATGTTGTCTTGTGTTTGGCACATCTTGGCCAAGTATGGCCCTTGCGCCATAGAAAAACAAAACAACCAACCTAATCCCTATTGGTCAATGTCCAAACGAGTTAGAATCATCTAATTTTTATGCTCACTTAGTAAATTTTATAGTTAATCTCTAATCAGTTAAGATGTCCTATGGGGTGATGTGTCTATGTAACATTAATTTTGTTCATTACTTGTATTTGTTCCGTATGAATTAATTGTATTTTGATTGTCCGATTGGGCTAAGGATCCCTGACAAATTTCCTTCCGACCGCCATCTCGTGTAGTCTTACACCCTGTGGGTAGGCTGGACGGTTAGGGTCTTAAAAAAGGGTTAGAAGTCATGCCAGACTAGACTGCAGGTTGCAGAACGCATATATTCGTGTTTTCACCTCAGAGGGTTTAATGCTCTCGAGACTTGTCTTATCTAGAGGATACAGAACTTCGAATCACCGGAGCCCGAATGTAAAATTGCTCGATACCAATCCCACTCTAAAAGGAGGGGAACAGTTTGTCATCGTGTCCCATCCACATCGAAACAATCGCAGAACGGCCTCTCTTCGTCCTTCAGCGCGGAGGTCGAGAAAGAGAAACGTTCTCCAAGAAATTAAATGATCCGTGCTCGCAGAATGAAAAATAGATCAATTCCTCTCAGTCGAAAAGAGCTTACGGTCGTACTTCGTTCCAGAATGCAGGACAGATAGATTTCTCTCTCTCCCTCTCCAGCACCCCCGGTCGATGCTTGTCGGGTCTTGCAGAATACACCTACCACCTCTGCCTTTGTCTCTTGATGAATATTTCACGACCCACGTGATTCGGGAACGCACACGTGTCGTGGGTGCCCCCACTAAAAAGAATGTAAACTATTTCGTCGAATCGCTGTTTGTGTAGCGCACCGCCTTCGCGTGAATCTTTGAAAAGAGTTGGGGTGCTCCTTCATGGAATATTCATGAGAAGAGAGGGTCTTCTTTTCGGGCACAAAATAACAGCGGGTTGGAGGAGGTTTTCCCGGGGTACGGGTGATTAGTTAGGGAGGCTATTGATGTTGCGTTCGGAAAGGCGCTGTTTACTTTTTCCGGACAGGGATTTGGAAGTGGGAATTTCGTTTTGACAAGAATCGTGTTTAAGAACTTCGGATGTTCTTGAAGGGATTCCAGAAATGCCCCTCGCATGCAGGTTTTAATGCTATTGTAGATGTGAGATCTACGTTATGGTTGGGGAAGTCCTTTGCCTTGTTTTGGTTTGGTTCAATTGCAGCTGCAGATTTCTGAGAAAGTTTTCATTCGTAATAAGTCACATATAGTTTTCAATTATCGTAAAAGTTGTTTTGTGAACAGTTTTTCACAATAATCAAGAACTCTTTATATGAGTTTATGACCCCGATAGCCCAGTTGGAAGAGTCGAACTCGATCCAACCAAAGACCTTCGTTTACGTGCTGGCTGATGAACGTTAAATCTGTCCTTGCCTCAAATGTCCTCAAGTTGTGGTGTGGAAGTTTAAAGAATGGGGTGCCAGCTCAGGTGTTAAACCTCGTCATCTGACCGTGATTCAAAATTATACGGTGTTGTCCTCAGGTCTTTTCCTCATTGGGCTGATCCTGAACCGTCGCCAATAACCCGTTGTATCGCTCGCTCCATTGCGACGTTAATTCAAATACCTACCTATCTACCTACCTACTAGTGTCTATTTTTGGTTTTGCACGACGGTGTGTACAGCATTAAAATAGCCGTAGACTATAACAAACAAATTATCTGTTTCAGGATCATTCTTATATTCGACTAGTATAGATTACAGTTGGTACCTTCTAAAAAATATTGCGTGATACACCAATTCCAAACGGTTTGAGACGTGGATTCAGAAGTAGATATGTTATATAAATTTGGCATGGAAACTGAAAATAAACCCTCTCCTTTAACACTGAATTCGCTTAAAGCAATATTTTTGACCTGCCTGAGATGCATTGAATGAAGATGAATTGTTTTGGGCTACATATACGAGTACAATATAATATAGTCGGCTCACAGGAGAAACACATCGATCAACATTTTTCCGCTTGGTTTCATGATGAGGAGAAATAAATTGTGTTGGTAATCTGTTTAGAAGATACATAAGTATCAAAATGGCTTATGATATTTACTTTTTGACCCCAAAACTAATAATATTTAAACAACTGTACAGTAAAAGATTTTCTTTGTCAGTTACTGTCTGCTCTAGGCCGACGATATAGCAGTTAATGTATATAAGTAACAAACTTGCCTTAATTTCCTAAGGGTCGCGTTAGCCAGGTTGAAAAGTAACGTATTAGCAACCAGAGGGTTGGAAAAGTAACGCATTGCAAACCGGAGGATTGGAAGTTCAAAACACGGTCCAACCTAAGACCGTCGTGTACCATGTGGTGGTAAATTCAAATACCTACCTACCTAATGTCAAGTATGCACAGATAGTTTTTAGTGTGTACGGTTTTCGCTTCGAACGAAGACAAAAGCCCCGTGAAAATGTTAAAAGTCTTTGAAGCAGAAACAAAACGAGAACAAAAGAAGCGGAAAAGAAGGAATGAGAAAGAGTTGCCATCGACTGAAGCAGTGGACCGTCTCTGGAAATGTTGCGGAAAGGGAATCTATTTTTGGACCTTCCGAACGCTGGTACGCCTTATAATTCCTCGGTTTGGCAGCCATGCTATTTATAGCCGGGGAGTAAAAATTCCGGCTCTCTCTTACGCTTTCTCTCTGAAGGGAAAAAAATCAAATAACTCAAGAGGAAGGAGTCGTAAAATCCATTCGTCCACCCATAAGGATCCACGAGCGATCGGAAACTTTAAAAAAATTTCAAGCGACACTTTTTTAAAGTATTTTTTGAAGCATTCCACTTATGGCTACTCCAGGGTTGTCTCATAAATTAGGAGACATTCAGTTTAATTATGAGTTGGATTCAAGTTGTCGACAGAAGTGCGAAGATGTTTAAAATGTACTTGAAAATAATTAGACTGAAATCGTGTTCTTATGCGTCCATGGCTTTGCGTTCGTTGTGATTCGAAATGCGGAGTAATCATTAATTATAACAAGGTTTCTTGGGAAATTAAGTTTAAATCCTTTCCATTAGGAAGTACAAAATAAAAGTGAAGACAAGGGAGTTAAGATTTGAAACTTAACTAGAACACTCAAGCATTTAATAATTCCCGTTCGTTACAGAAATTGGATCAAAGAAACTTTGTAATAAAAACTATTCAAAATAAGGAACACATGATTTAAAATATTTCATCCCAATATGATTTAACCCTCCAAATGGTTTCGACGAGATATCTCGTACATGAAGCTTTGATCAATTTTGATAATGACGTGAGATGTCTCGTTATAAAGATATTATCGATTTTTTTATGATGGCGAAATCAAGATCTGGTCAGTTTTCTTATTAATGACGAGAGAATACAAGATCTCGTAAGTTTTGCTGATGACGAGATGCCTCGTAGAGACAACCACCAGGAGGGTTTAAACCAGAACCTCTTATATCAAATAGTAGCACACAAATGCGTTTATATCATTCTTTTGACAAAAATCCTAGATTGGAATGAGATGACGCCTTTGCATTCTTTATTGTTTCGAGACCTTAAGGAATAACAGACTACTACCCACACGGCATCCAAAACTGTTCGTATTTTTCTTTCTCATTTTTATTTCATGAAATCCTTAATTGGATGAGACTAAACAAGAAGCGAGTTTCTGCAGCTTATATTTACGAGTAAAAACCATACTTAGTTGTTTTTGTTCAGTTCTGGATGGTAAATTTCTCGGTAAATCTCCGAACATCTTCTCGGGATTAAGAGAGGAGGTTTGTAAATCTCCGAACATCTTCTCGGGATTAAGAGGGGAGGTTTGTAAATGTTTAATTTCAGTAGTAATTGCATTATTCTTCAAGTAAATCTCTTTCTGAAGGTGAAAAAACGATGACAGAAACTAAATTGAAAATTGATGAGCATCCTTTATGTGGGCGTTAATTATTTTATAGAATATTTAAGACATTTGCCGTACATTCATGAATAAAACTAGATGTAGATAATAATAAGAGGGAGTTACAGAGTCAATGAAGTTACAAAGGTGAGGAAATACACAAAATACACAAGCGTATTTACAGATTTTCTGAACACAACTACTCATCACACATCAAGATTGGACTCACACATTACTATTAGATTGATTCTCGAACCACTATCTTGGATAAACGGTAAACTCGTTACAATTTCAATTACATTAGCTATAAGGAGCAATTTTGTATTGATGGTGTTACTGAATGGTATAGCCATCATGTTGAATAACACATCTTCGGCAGTTATCGTTGAAGCTCAAGGGTACAAGAGTCTGGAAATTCACGTGTATCATCAGTTACTAGTCGAATTTAACGTAGCACTGGAGCAACACAAAGTGCTATTGCCAACGGTCCAGGATCAATCCCGAAGGAAAAGAACCGAGGACGACACCACGTAATTTTGAACCCCAAGGTCACACCTGAGCTGGCACCCCAATCTCCAAACTTTCACACCACGCCATAGTGAGGATATTTAAGGCCACCATAGATTTAAAGTGCACCAGCTTCCACGGTTTTTGGTTGGATCGAGTTTCGAACTCGCAATCCTCCGGTCGCTAATCCACTCTCTTCCAACCGGACTACCGTGGTCCCGCTATCACCAGCGGTCTTAGATGCAAAATTTACATTCGTAGACAATGGGACGCATGTTAGCATAGAGACCTATGAATTATTTTGAAGTGGACTTGTATGGATCAGAGTGGTAATAAAGTCTTTCCAGACTAAATCCTACAGAGAATACTTGGGAGAATTGACCTCATAAAGCAACGGATGAAGCATGTGTGCGGAGCCACTGTATTAAGATCCCAGGAGTGTAGATCACGCGCAGCAACTTGAGCCGATTAACTATCGAAGCGCAAACAGCAGTGCTTTGTTAACCCTCCAAGTGGTTTCGACGAGATATTTCGTCCATCAAGATCTGACCAATTTTGCTAATGACGAGATATCTCGTCATCAAGATATTGTCAATTTTTTGATGATGACGAGATAAAAATCTGGTTCAGTTTTAATGCAGACAAGTAAAATGCCAAAATACTGGGGGTATAAAAATAGTAAAGCAGAAGCCAGAAAGCAGAACTGTCCATGTATGCGCGCTAAAGCTGCAGACATAACATGAATAGTAAAATAATTATATATATATATATGTATAACATGAAGCTGCCCGTACATGCTCCGATGGGACAAGCCCGATGCTTGGGAGACATGCATTCCACCATTCTCCACCAAGGACCGGGCCGTGGTAGCCCGGTTGGAAGAGTAACGGATTAGTAACCGGAGGGTTGTATGTCCAAATTCAACCAAAGATCGCCGTGTACGGGGAGGGGGCTGGTGCGCGTTAAATCTGTCGTGGCCTCAAATGTCCTCACGTTGGCATGATGTGGAAGCCTGGAGAATGGGGTGCCAGTTTAGGTGTGACCACGTCATTTGACCGTGGTTCAAAATTACGTGGTATTGTCCTCGGATCTTTCCCTTCGAGTTTGATTCCTGAGAGTCGCCAATAGCCCGTTGTGTTGCTCCAGTGCGAAGTTAATTAAATACCTACCTACCACCAAGGACCATTCTAAAGTTACTAACTATCCTTCAGAAGAGACTTGTTTCCCTTAGAGAATTTATGTTCACCTCAGTAGTTAATGTGAGGTTTTTATGTCTGCAAAATGTATATATTTAAGCACACCATGAATCGTACTACCTCCAAATAATGTACCATCTGTTTTGTTCTGAAAACAGAAATGACAGCCCTGTAATATCATTCTGAATTTTTATAGTTACTGTATTGCTTTTTTCTCCTAATATTCTTTCCATAATGTATATTAGGACGTAGTACCATTTCGTTATTTGCTTTATGATTTATCTTCAGAATATTAAGTATGTTTAACTTTTGAACGGTAGTGTATAAATCAAATGTTTCAAATTTAAATTTAATCTGAACGAGGGAATACAATTTATTTCACGTTTATGACACAAGACAACCTACACTCAAGTCTTTCCGAACACCAGACTTCCGAAATATGTCTGTTACAGTGACATAGGTTGCAGATGTTCCATATATATAAACTATCGCAGTGGATGATTTTTATCTTAAGATATCAATTCACATCATTTGATGGATTTTCAATGATTTTATATCATTCAATATATTCGTATTTTTAACCTTCTTTTAAATTACTTCGAAACACGTCAAGAAAAAAATGCGAAAATGCAATCCATTATGCAAGGTTTCTGATGGGGCTATTTTAATGTCGTTATCCTTTCTTCACTTTTATGCCAATTCCTGAGAGTCAGTACCCCTCGTTCACGTAGTAATTTTATGGTAGGGTCTTCCCCCTCAAAAGGAGGAGAAATATTAAAATGTTACCAATGTGTGTGAGCAACCATTATTCACGAAACAACCACACCAAGGGTGTAAAGGCAAAAGGGCGTTACCCCACTGTTAATATTTTTATGATTAGGTTGGTAGTTCAATTTACGTCGCACTAGTGCAACGCAACGGGCTATCAGCAACGGTCCGGGATGAACAACAAAAAGAAAAATCCGAGAACCACCTCATCATTTTGAACCACCGTCGGATGGCGAGGTCAACACCTGAGCTGGCACCCCACTTTTCAAACTTCACCACTCCAACGTGAGGACTTTTGAGGCCACGACAGATTTAACGTGCATCAGTCCACGCGTATACGAGTCCCGATCTCACAAAACACCTGTTGATAATCCACGATTCTACCAACTGGGCTACCATAGACCTTTTATGGTTAAGAGTCAGTCACCCCAAACATGAAAGTATTACAAATCTTCAGGTAATGTAATTAACTAAATATGTAGGGGGTGACTCAATGTCACTCATTATGTCGTTCGAGGAACTTAGGGGTATGAAATCTTAGAGGTCCGTAGACCTTGGATCCTTATATTTTATGGTTGTTTCCCTCCCATGTGAGGGTTAAGTATTACACAGATGAGATGTCTATTTTTTGTAAAGTTTACATATAAGTGGCGGTAGTGTTTTCTGATGGCACATACTTCCTGTGCGTTTCCGGAAGTGATGTCACTTGCCTTACTTTTCGAATACGATTTCAGCGCGTCGTTTAGAGAATTTATCATTCATTATAAATTTACCTGTGTAGTAAATAATGTTTTTATACCTGAAGAACTTCGGTATTGATCCCGAACCATCGTCAATAGCCCGTTACGTCGCACCAGTGCGACGTAAATTCAACAACCTGGCTATGCTTGAAAAAATATAAATACTTGAAGAGTAATTCAAACTTAATGGAAAAATAAACATAAGGATGGGGCCTAAAGAATTTGATGATGCGATTTCAGCACGTCGCCTGTAGAAACTTCTGAGAGTGAATTACGAATTGATATATGATGGATAATTCGTCAATGCCAATTACATTAAACGCCAAACGTCGCCAAAACGGCGATAAGCCATTTTAAGATAAATATGCTAGAGCATTTGAGTAACAGGAAGTAAAATTCCCGTCTTCTGTCTGGTTTGTTCATTTACAATGAAAATCCCTCTCGTACCAATAATATTGGTAATTGTTTCTATAAACAAATTGAAGAGCTTTGAAACGTGCACACATATATTTGAAGCAAGTGGAGGTTTACTTGCTCCCCCTAGTAATTTATCCAAGTTGTTGCCATTCTGCTCTACCAAGATTGTGATGACCTCGTCTGAGCTCATCTCAATTACAGAGACGAGTGCAAAGTGTTTATTTGTTATAAAAAGCTACTCAGATCAGTTGGATTGGAATATGCGACATACAGATGACCTAGACCCAGAATGAAAAGGTTAAAATAATAGGGAAATATGAAATTTTATATTTAAATTCCACTCAATTATCATCAAGTTCTATTCGTGCACGATGGTGTCCAATATTAATTGTAGTGTAGTTCGGTATTTTTCGAGTGACACCATTTACGCAGTCCTCACTCCAAACAATCCAAATTTACACTGGCCCAAAGCTCGCCCAGCATCGTAGAATTTCGACATATTGTGGAACCCCTCCCCGATCTCTGCGCTTGCGCACTAGGTCCAAAGGTCATGTCAGCTATTAGCATACTTTGCCTACACGACGCTATACTCATTTTCTAGTTCTAAATCATCAGACAAATAAGTTGTAACACTCTGCTTTTCATGCATGCCTTCAAGTACTGTTCCGATTTTAAAGACATAATCACTTCAAAAATGTCGAGTTGAAGTATTGTGTACTTAAGAAATCATATTAAATATTCACGTGTCCGTAAAAGATTAGGGGCCGCGGTGGCCCGGTTGGAAGAGTAACGAACTAGCAACCGAAGGGTTGCGAGTTCGAATCCAGCCAAACACCGTCGTGTGCAAAGGGGGCTTGTGCACGTTAAATCTGTCGTGGCCTCAAATGTCCTCACATTGGCGTGGTGTGGAAGTTTGGAGAGTGGGGTGCCAGCTCGTGTGTTGCCTCGTCATCTGACCGTGGTTCAAAATTACGTGGTGTTGTCCTCGGATCTTTCCCTTTGGGATTGATCCCGGACCGTCACCAATAGCCCGTTGTGTTGCTCCAGTGTGACGTTAATTGAAATACCCCCCCTCGTAAAAGATTAAAAAACGATTCAGAAAACAAATGGCGAGTCAACAATTAGGTGGGTACCATACATATCAAAAGGCTGAAGACAAAATTTGATGTAGAGAAATAGGGGGATTCAGAATGGATTATCACAGAACATAGTACATACAGTTATAAAAGTATTCAAATCGTTATAGGTATTGAATACATTAATATATTTTACAACAGGTTGTGCATCCATAAAAATTCAAAGCTTTGAATACGAGCTGTTACTGAAATCTTGTAATTACGAAAATATTTTTCTGCTATGTAAATTGCTATTGTGACTTAAACCTTTCACCCTGTTTGTGTGTGTGTGTGTGTGTGTAAATTCTTAGCAAAATAAATACTACACGAGACAATCGCGTGAAATAAATAGGGAATTTAACCAAGTAATCTCATAATTTCTAACTTTTTTGAGATGGATGGTAAATAACACCGGGGCCGCGGTGGCCCGGTTGGAAGAGTAACGGACTTGCAACCGAAGGGTTGCGAGTTCGAATCCAGCCAAACACCGTCGTGTACAAAGGGGGCTGGTGCACGTTAAATCTGTCGTGGCCTCAAATGTCCTCACGTTGGCGTGGTGTGGAAGTTTGGAGAGTGGGGTGCCAGCTCAGGTGTTGCCTCGTCATCTGACCGTGGTTCAAAATTACGTGGTGTTGTCCTCGGATCTTTCCCTTTGGGATTGATCCCGGACCGTCACCAATAGCCCATTGTGTTGCTCCAGTGTGACGTTAATTGAAATACCCAAATACCCTAAATAACACCGATGAAAAATTAACCATTTAATGCATATATCATCGTCTTGAAGCAGAAACTCATTAACTGATATTTTTTGGAGTCATTAAATTCTCATTTTCGCGATGATAAGAAAGGAATTGTCACACTAATCTGTTTGAAAGAAATCTAACACTAAAAATGCTTATAATTTTTATGTGTTGACCTAAAATATTAATCTTTAAACAGACGTATTTTAATTTGTTTTGTCAGTGATGAGTTTTTTTCTCTAAGCCGACATATATATCGTAGAAATTTCGCTTTAGAAAAATGGAAGTTTTATTTATCTGACTGGTGGGGGAATATCAAAGCATTTATCAAAACAATAGGAAGTTTCTTGATATAAGGCTTTATAAGTTAAATTATCTTTATTAACTAAGTAAAGTAAGTGTTCAAATTACGCATAAAAGTACAATACATCATCATTTTTTTGTACAATACATCATTATTAACATACATATATAATCTTTCGTCAAATAAATGATGTATTGTACTTTTATGCGTAATTTGAACACTTACTTTAGTTAGTACATTTTTATGACAAAAGTTTAAAAGTTAAATAATCGTAACATCTCTCCAATTTCTACTACTTTGCTTTTGGTACTATGATGCTTCCCACTTTCACCTCAACAACACTTAACCGATTTTTGTTGTGTACTGACTATAATTTGCTATAAATTCTTTTTTAAGACCGATGGTAGGCAGGTAAGTATTTTAATTAACGTCGCACTGGAGCAACACAATGAGCTATTGGCGATTGGCGATTGGCGACAGTCCGGGATCAACCCCCCCCCCAAAAAAAAAAAAAATGTGAAAGTCAATGCTGTCAAAGAACGCAAACCCCAGCATAAACTAATAAAATAAACTTTAGAAATCGGAATATATGAGTTACAAAAATATTTATTATATATAAGGGTCATTCATTCCCAGACATCTCAGATGTGACATTTGTCGGGAGGAAAATTCAACAAATCTTACAATTTTTATAAAATTTTTTAAGACAATTTCATTGAATTTTCTATAGTATCCTACAGGGTGTTTCAAAACATCCTGTACGATCTTTAAGGGGAGATAAGGGACAGATAATTAAACTATTTTCAAGTGGATGTGCTTATCAATGAAGGACATCCAAGGGTACTTTTGCGAGTCTATGAATATGCAAAAGTGAACCCATCACTTAGCCATGTATTGATTTCTTTCTGTGGGGGGCGCGGTGGCCAGGTTGTGTGTGTGTGTGTGTGTGGTGTGTGTGTGTGGAAGAGTAACGGATTAGCAACAGGAGGGTTGCGAGTTCGAATCCAGCAAAACACCGTCGTGTACAAAGGGGGCTGGTGCACTTTAAACCTGTCGTGGCCTCAAATGTCCTCACGTTGGCGTGGTGTGGAAGTTTGGAGAGTGGGGCGCCAGCTCAGGTGTTGCCTCATCATCTGACCGCGGTTCAATATTACGTGGTGTTGACCTCGGTATCTTTCCCTTCGGGATTGATCCCGGAAAGTCACCAATAGCTCCAGTGTGACGTTAATTAAAAATACATACCTACCTACCTTCCTATGGGGATACCTCAAAGTGATCGTACACGAGACCTGTTGACTTTGAAACTGACTCATCGCAATAGTTGATATCCAGCAATCCAGGCGTCGACGCTGTCGGATGTGCTTTGCTGTTGGTAGTCGTAACTTTCAGCGCCTTGTGTGCGAAACTAAGTATACAACTACAGGAACTATTCACTTAACGCCTAAGTTTCGTTCCTATACGACTAGGTCGTTAAGGGAATTGATTGATAAAGGAGGAGAGATTAAACCATTTATTAATTCTGAATAAAGAAAAAGTCTAAAGGAAGAGGGAAAAAGTACAGTCGATAACTAGTTTGTTTTAGAGGAGTTTCCAGAATTTGAGTAATCATAACAAGAAATGACAGATGCAGGTGTAAAGCGCACCGATAACCAACAGAACAAGTAATGAAAACATCTTATTTGTCGAGGTAAATCTCGGACCTGGCTATGTGTGGAATCCTTCATTTGATTACACTGTATACGGGGTCGACGAGGGATTGTCCTCGGATCTCTCCTTGCGGGATTGATATTGGTGAGAGACAGTCACCAATATCCCGTTGTGTTGCTTAAGTGCGACGTTAATTCAACTTCTTACCCCATCATATTCAAGCTGTTTACAGACCGAATGAGATGAAAAACTCAATTAGTGAACAGCGGAGATGTACTAAACACTGCCTTAAGATAGAAACATAAACGATGTCTTTAGTGGTGGTGTTTTGCGACGACGCGATGCATTTATAGCACGCGGCATAAAAGATGTGAAAAAGACGTAATTGTTGGCATATTCCTGTTACCGTGACATGCATGAGACAGCTGCTACCCTTTTGCGACGGAAAACCATCACTTCGTAAATTATATTTATGCGTCATATAAGCTTTGTTGTTTCCTTCCTTTTACAGGATTCTAGACTCAGTAGAAGTGTACGATCCAGATTCTAACTCGTGGAGTGTGGTGTCTGATCCCTTGGATACTCCCATCATGGGTGCGGGAGTGTGTACTCATGGTGGGCGATTGTGGATCGTCGGAGGTATGGGACAGGACAGCTACGGGCGGATCAACGTCGTAGGAAATGTCGTCTGCTACGACCCAAAGAAAGGAGAGTGAGTATAGAATATGTGTTGGTGCTATAGGAAAAGGGTTCAGTATTCGGCAGTTTTGCTTTTGAGATATCGCATTTATAGCCACAACTGTGTCCTTTTAAATTTTCTGTGGATTTGGGTAGCCACGTGCTTCTCAATACAGGAAAAGTTTTCAAGCTTTCAGTGCCGATGGACACACATCTGGCTTCCCATCTCCTTATAATAGTTTAGGTTAGTTACATGAATAGACTAGGTATACTGTATGCTGAAGTAAATAAATATTCTCTGATTTGACATTCAGATATCTAAGATAAGCTCAAGAGGAGTTTGATCCTAGAGGAAATATAAAAGTAAAATGAGCAGCTTAAGATTTTTATGGGCCCAGAATGATGTGACCCAAACTAGCAGTAATGTGACCCTTAGACTACTTTCATCTACCGGATGGAAACGAGCATTCAGCATCTAATTGGTCAACGGGACGGGAGAAGACGCCCATCCATTAATTCATCATCTGATTGGCCCGTGTGATATAGTAGATTTTGGAGGTTTCACCATTTTTGTCGCCACTTTAGAAAAGCGCATTCACACATCTACCCTGTCATAAGACGGCATATCGCCAAAAGCGGCGATAAGATGCCAAATCGTCCAACCTAGTCGTCTTTTCACAGAGCAGTCATGTGACTACTAGACGTGTTGGTTGCACTTTTCGAACCTCTTCTCAATAGCAATACTCAGTCTACTTATATTGCACGCCTATCAGACTACCGCGGCCCAGCTATTTTTGGAAATGACACATTTTTCGACCCACTTCGTAGTGCGTAGAAATAGTGTGCATTAAGTATAGTTTTTGCAAATATCCGTTAAGCGTGCATAAGGTTTGAGCCTATGTTTTTATATTTTATTCGAATTTTGTGTTTGAGTGCTTAATTTGTTAGTTTATGAGAATTTTTTTCTGTCAAAGTTAGGCGTAGGTGGCGGCACTGTTTATGCGGTGGAACGTGTTTCCGATACGTATTCTGAACGTGATATCACTTGGCTTATTTTTCGGATAAGATTTCAGCAAATCGCCAATAGATATTCCAAAGATTGAATTCCTAATTGAAATGATAATTGATTTATCAAAGCCAATTAGATTAAACATCGCCAAGATGGCGATAAATTATATTTTGAGGTAAACCCGATATGTATCATGCGAAAACATTCGGATAACAGAAAGTAAAATCTACTTTTCCTGTCTGTTTGCACTGAAAATGTATGTAAAATTGTGCTAGATTCTTTTAAACTTAATGATTCTTGATTCTCTTATGATTCTTCCTCGGTATTGGTATTGGTATTTTTCAATTAACGTCACACTGGAGCAACACAATGGGCTATTGTGATTCTTCCTCGGAGGTTGGTATATATTTTAAAGATTTCAATTCAATAAGTAATCTGCTTCAACGAAATGTTTCGTTTTATCTGTTTTCCAACTGTATGTATTTGTCTTTTCTTGCATCACATATTTTTTGTTCTGTCATTGGATATTTTTCTGCAGAGAGAATTTTTAAATAAACGAATAAAAAATCGCTCTTATAAACCATAAAATATGGTCCCTAATTACGACCAACAGTCTCAACTTAATTGATCGTGTCCTTGCAGGTACGTTTACAAAATCCCAAACCTACCGTATCCTCGGGCATTTGCAGAATCAGTAGAATACGGCAAACATGTTTTCGCGATCGGGGGCACCATGTATTCGGATCCCGACATCTATTCCGACAGCTTGACCAGCACTGAGGACGTCGTTTATTACGACGAGCAGAAGAGAAAATGGCGATCGTTTCCCTCCCTGCCGACACCACGTCATTTTGTCGTACCTGTATCTGTCGGTAAGCAATGTTTAAATATATTCTCTTCAATTTGTGACATCGAGCTGGGTTTGATGGGTACTGTCATTAGGTGATACTGAAATAGCAATAACGCATTCCTCAACCCGCCTGGTGGTTGTCTCGATTAGGTATATCACCAAATTAGAAAATATAGGTACTGCACCGGAAAATTATTCGTATATTCAGGAGAAAAACGGGAAACACCAATTTTCGTTTTCCCGCATTCAAAACAAAACGGATATTGCCTATGTTTGATTGAGACAAAAGACTAAATATTATTAATTTTAAAACATTTACTGTCAACACCACACATAAAAATTAAACACTACGCTAAAACGACCACAGAAGGGCTGTAGAAGCCCTGAACATTAAGATTATTCGCACAGAGACCTGGCGTATCTTTTTTTGCCCCTCCTACACTATTCTATTTATACTTCCTTCTTATTAACTTTATTTAATTATTCTCCAATACGTCGTAGGGAGAAATGGGAGAAACAGTTCGGTGGCTCCATCTGGAATGTACGATTCATCTGACTGTGCTCACCAACTGAATAATCAAAAATAAAAACCCATGTAACATTCTCAACTTCGATGATTTCGCTATTTCTTCATGTCTGACACACTTCTTATCAACGTGAAACGCAAGCTCGAGTCAACTGCTTTTGGTCTTACGTCGTGGGAGTCGAAATGATCCGTATAAAATTCCCGACACACGAGAGAATGCTACAAGATTACGAGCTAAGAATACACATCACAAGACTTTTCTGATCATAAGGAAACAACCTATTCCAAATTATTGTTGCAATGTATACAAAAAAATAATACCTGAAATTAGGGAAGATGAAAAGACGTGAGACCAGACAGTCTAGGAAAAGATCGGAGACTCAAAGGTAGAAAAAAAACAGGTGTGCTCCGTTCTACGGAGGTGATTCCATATGAAGATGTCGGCTGGTTCAATGAATAACTAACAAATTTTAATCAAAGTTCAATCAACATAATAGGGACCGTCGTGGTGCAGTGGGTATACCCCTGATCTAGCAACCTACGAGTTGTAGGCGGCGCAGGTTCGATTCCTCCCTGGGTGTATTTCTCTCTTCTGTGTTAGTAAAAACTTTCCTTGTACGTATATGTTCTTTACTTGATGTTTTATGTCTTGTGTGTCATGGTCAAATATGGTCATTGCGCAATCAAACCCAATCCAACCGACCAATAAACGTTATAGACTGACTAGTGTACCTGTGCCTCGCCTCAAATAAGATCACCAAATAAAGGAGGTTATTGTCTCTTTTAGGACTTGGAAAACGGAGTTTTAGAATTGAGATATATCCATATAGTCTGTGTAAATAGTGTACTGTACATATGTATAGATGTAAATGATTTATGACAAGATTACGTCCCTCTCTGTGTTAGCAATATCTAGTGTACCGCTATACCCGATCTGTTACACCACAAATGAAAGCTTTCCCTGTCCATGCCTGGTGCAGCTTGTTCAATACTGGACCTTGCGCCATAAAACCCCAACCAACCCTCTCTATGCCCGTTTCTTCACTACTTATTAGGGGATGTCCAAGGACATTTACATTTATATTTGCTCCAATAAAAAATGAAATGAATATTCTGTGATTTCAGGGATGTCCTTGTTTGTGATTGGAGGACTCACATCGTATGAAAGAATAGCATTGGAAGACGTTTTACTGTTCAACGAAGCCAGTGGCCAATGGCACCAATGCGCGTCTTTGCCCTATCCTCTCTGCGGATTTGCTGCCGTTTCGGTTCCCAGAGCGACATAAATATATTACATAACACAGGACTTTCTAAACCTTATAAGTTTCAACTAATAAAAAGATTTCAGTGTACAATAGACAACTTGTGTGAATGGATAACATCGCTATTATTTTCATATTTTCACACTTTTGCATGGACAGTATTTTTTAAAACTTCGATTAAGTTCTTTATTTCTGCAATAACAAATTATAACTTTGTTAAAACTAATATTTAAAAAGTAATCTCACTGAATGTTTCAAGTACGTCTGAAACGGCATTTTACATCGAGGGCATTTTACTGTAGAAATATTGAAACATGAATTATCTAAGATATATTTCTAATATCTTTATACTCTCGGTGGTCCGACCAGACAGCCGTACACGTGAGGGCTGGTGCACGTTAAATCAGTTATGGCTTGAAATGTCCTCACGTTGGCGTGGTGTAAGTTTGGAGAGTGGGATCATAGAGGAAATATAAAAGTAGAGCGAGCAATGGTAACATTTTTGTGACCCAAACCAATAGTAATGTGCCCCTTATATTGCTTTCGTTTGCTGGGTGGAACCTAACATTCATCTTCTGATTGGCTCAAGAGACGGGAGAAAACGCCCATCCATTGATTCATCATCTGATTGGTCCATTGATTCATCATCTGATAGTAGGCTTTGGCGATTTCACAACTTTTGTCACCATTCTATAAAATTGCGGATTCACAAGACTACGGTGTCATAAGATATTACATCGCTAAACGGTAGGATACCAAATCTGTCAATTAAGTCTATTTTTCAGAGCAGTCATGAGACTACTAGTAGACTTGTTGGTCGCACTTTTTGAAGCTCCTTAAGAGGAGTACCAGCTCAATTGACCTCGTCATTGGACCATGGTTCAAAATGACGAGGTATTCCCTTCGGATCTTTCCCTCAAGGTTGATTTCGGACAGTCACTAATAGCCCGTTGTAGTGCTCCAAAGCGACGTAAATTCAAATAGTTACCTATCTATGTTTATACTATAAACAACAAACTGGATGAGTTTGTAAAAATTTTCAGCAAGTTAGAGATATACACACCATTTAATTTGGTTAAAACGAGACATTTTTAGTGTTTAATTTTTTCAATTCAATCGAAACATTTCACTGAGTAATTCTTTCTCAGCGTTTAATTCATGGTAATTTAGAGATAAAGCTCTAGGTACCGAAAAATATGTGTATGCACCTTTCTTAATGGACGAGCACTTTTCACTCTAGTTAAGTGATGCAAATTTCCTGCATATATGGCAAGATAAAAAATTTAAGATGCACTGTTGTCATTTGCTTTTTCAGCTTCTATTAGGAATCATGCGTTAAATAAGGTGACCAGGTAAGATGGCCTTAAAATGATTATAGATAAAGAGGGTTTGAGGGGAAATGTTTCGCAAAACTAAAATTCAGTAAATCTAAAGTTTCAAAAACATGTTTACAATTTAATACTTCGAAATAAATCTTAGAAAAAATCATGATAGAAATTTATTGAAGCCTTTTGTGGGATTATTCTTTTTTGTCATTAGCTGAAAAATTCGCCTCTCTCGAAATATTCTATATAAAAGAATATCTAGGTACTATATGAAACCTGTGTACGTAAATAAAGTTATTTCATCTGAAAAAAGGGCTGCTGTAGCCCGGTTGGAAGTGTAACGGATTAGCAACCGGAGGGTTGCCGATCCGAATCCAACCAAATTCCAGTTCCAGTTCGAATCGTGTAAAAAGGAGGCTGGTGAACGTTAAATATGTCGTGGTCTCAAATGTCCTCACGTTGGCGTGGTGCGAAAGTTTAGAGAGTGGGGTGCCTGCTCAAGTGTGACCTCGTCATCTGACAGTGATTCAAAATGACTAGGTGCTCTCCTTGGATCTTTCGGGGCCGCGGTGGCCCGGTTGGAAGAGTAACGGACTTGCAACCGAAGGGTTGCGAGTTCGAATCCAGCCAAACACCGTTGTGTACAAAGGGGGCTGGTGCACTTTAAATCTGTCGTGGCCTCAAATGTCCTCACGTTGGCGTGGTGTGGAAGTTTGGAGAGTGGGGTGCCAGCTCAGGTGTTGCCTCGTCATCTGATCGTGGTTCAAAATTACGTGGTATTGTCCTTGGATCTTTCCCTTTGGGATTGATCCCGGACCGTCACCAATAGCCCGTTGTGTTGCTCCAGTGTGACGTTAATTGAAATACCCCCCCTTGGATCTTTCCCTTCGGGATTGATCCCGGACCGCTGCAAATCGCCCGCGTGTTACTCCAGTGCGACGTTAATTAACTACCTACCAACTAGTATCTACCTTCCGAAAACAAACCTGGCAACGCTACTGGCCAGAGTAAGTGTTATGAATAGGCAGTGCTAAACTCAAAACAATACATGCGGGAAAGTGAAATACGAAAATTGATTCGAAAGATGTTGATGTTTAATCTTTTCAAATGCTTGAATATTTAAAAAGAAAATGCAAATTAATCAAGGAAAAAGTGAGGTGTTATAGATGTGTTTGGACGACACTGCTTTTCATCGACTCATTGGTTTAGTTCAAGGACTGAAAGATTTGTGATGGACTGCAATCCAGATGAACACAACTATGGGCATCTTAGCTTATATCTTGATGCAATGAGATTCTACATCCGGAGTACATTATAAACTGTCAGTGAAAGATTTAACCCTTGAGATCAGCCTTCAACATGACGAGGTGCAAGCAATGATGCGATGACCACAGAGCGAGTGATGAAATCAAACTGAAATAGAAACTGAGCGGCCATCAATGTACATTTCTGCCTTGAATCATCGACGCATATCAAGAAGAGGTCAGTAACTGGTTTATTATTATTTTGGCTCTTTATCCTACTATTTTTCATGAGTAGTGCTCTGATGCATGCCATTTATTTTTTAACACTTAGTATTTAAATTCTAATTTAAGGTGTGCTATTTACATGATAACTAAGTTTCAGTTATTATTCAAATAATCAGTTATTTAAAATAACAAATTATAGGTGAAATAATTATACCTACACATTTTTATCCTTAGTTCAATTATAAGTAAAATAATACTCAGTTACAGTTGAGTTTTGCAGGTAGGTATTTCAATTAACGTCACACTGGAGCAACACAACGGGCTATTGGTGACGGTCCGGGATCAATCCCAAAGGGAAAGATCCGAGGACAACACTACGTAATTTTAAACCACAGTCAGCCACTCTCCAAACTTCCCCACCACGCCAACGTGAGGACATTTGAGACCACGACAGATTTAACGTGCACCAGCTCCCTTTGTACACGACGGTGTTTGGCTGGATTCGAACTCGCAACCCTTCGGTTGCTAGTCCGTTACTCTTCCAACCGGGCCACCGCGGCACCTCAAACCCGAAGGGAAATATCCGAGGTCAACACCATGTAATTTTGAACCACGGTCAGATGACGAGGTCGCACCTAAGCTGGCAACCCACTTTAAACATCCCGCCAACGTGAGAACATTTGAGGCCACGACAGATTTAACTAGCACCAGCCCCTTTTGTACACGATGGTTTTTGGTTGGATTCGAACTCGCAATCCTCTGGTTGCTAATCCGTTATTCTTCCAACTGGGCTATCGCGCTTTGTGTTTTGCAGACTAGTAGTTAATTAAAATCTTCCACCCAAGTGTATTTGAACCATGGTTAAGAAGCTTTGGGTTGTAATACTGGTCTTGATATGAAAGTTCGTAGTGGTTCGGAATCCAGTTTAATCTTCCTAGTAGTTGTTTTGATGGGGTATCGCGTCATTAGGAAAATTGACCACAATTTGATGGACGAGATATTTCGTCACTAGAATAAAACTAACCAGATTTTGATATCGTCACCATAGAAAAATCGGCAGTATCGTGATGACGAGATATCTCGTCATTAGCAGATCTTTATGGACGAGATATCTCGTTGAAACCACTTGGAGGGTTAAGACCTCGAATAGCAAAAAATTACTTTATTTCATTAGAAGATCGATGTTCTAATGTAGACACGTTTCCTGTCTGATTCGTTTCTTCCCTGGGTTTATTTCTCTCTGTCTGTGTTCGTAAAAACTTTTTTGTGTCTGTCCATTGCCTAATGCTGTTTGTCTTGGATAAATATTGCCGTTGTGTCACAAAACCCGACCAACCCAAATTCTGTCTTGACAAAAACATATTTTTCTCAAAAAAAAAGTTTCAAAAGTTTTTCTACGATTATTTAATATCAGCAAAGGTTAATTTACTCTTGTTAAATGTTTCCATATGAAAGAATTCAATTATTTTGTACACTTATGTTGAAAATTGAAAATCTACATTCTCATTATTTCGTGTGGCTCAGTAACCCACTGCCCAGTGAAATTGTAGGAGCAAGTTCGATTCCTGTAACTTACCATGGGTGTATTCCTCTCGTCCGTTTCAGTAAAGCTTTCCTTGTGTATTCATGTCCTTTACTTGGCAGTGACTGTCTGGCGTTTCTTGGCCCATAAATTCCAACCAATCCATTATTTTATGTTCAACAAACTTTAGAAAATGTGAACTTTAACTTAGCTCTTAATGTTTGATCCACCTATTAGAGTTAACGAACACTACCCCTAAGAGCATAGTTTGATTACATAATACATAAAAATGTCCTGTCTGTATAAATAAAGACATGACTTACAACCCTTATGATTCTGAAGCTTCATTCTCAAAGAAAGACGAGTGAGAAAAAAATAATCCATCCATTAATTTCTTCATTTCGCAGTTCTTACGCAATAAACAAGAAAGGAAGAAAACTGCTCAACTTTTGCAAAGCAGGGAACTTCCCTAAGGTGTGATTACGTGAAAGTGATTATAAGAAGCAAAAAAGGGAAAAGTTGAAGAGGATTTCATGAGATAATCACCTTTTATGATTTTCTTATTAAACTTCCACCCAACGCAAAACTTGTTCCGATCATAAATCACGAGTCAAGTTTTTAGGGAAGACGATCTGATTTCATTTTAATTACTTGCAGAGCGAAAATTCAAACCTTAAGTAAACTTGTTCATGCTTCGAGTTTGAAGTTCTTGGAGTGCTTTAACTACAGTTCTCCAAAGAGGGATAAAAGCCGAAATGAAAACATTTATGTGAAAAGATTGGGGCAAATACAAATTTACTTTTCTCTTGACAGTTTTATTCAGTAGTATTTTATACCAATTATCTTTCGAGATGAAAGTTATTGCGCGCAAAGTTTACGATCCCAATACTATTTTTTTTAATTAAAGGGAGACATTTTCTACTGAATGGCGGTTAAGGATATATTTTGTGCACCTGTTTTGAGTCATTATTTTAGACCGTTTTTTGCTGAATGTTGTAGTCAGTTTAAAAGTACTAAAATAATGTGAAATAGCTCCACAAACCGAAATGATAATTAGATCGTATATTGTAGTTCGAACAGTTTAATTAGAAAAATGTAATTGCTTCATAAACAATATGTTGCTCAGAGGTGTCTAAGGGATTTTGAAAGGTTCCAAAGATCCTCCCTTTGTTAACATTTAAAGATAAAAATATATTTCATTTTTAGAAAATTTGTCAGATGAATCAGTTAGGGAATATATTGAAGGAAGGAATACATGTGTTATTGAGTGGTTTTTGCTTTATATGATTTGATATAGATTGCATACATTTGGCTTAGGTACTAACTGTTTTTAATCCCTGGCGTCTAGAACTGCACTGCTTTATTTTCAATGTCACTTTTGTTGATATTTGTCATTGTTAATGTATGTAGTCCTTTAATGGCCTTCAGGGACAATGGGGTTTACTGACTTTTGTAAACAAGGGAGTCGCGTTCCAGAGATACCCATGCGATCTTCTGCTTGCTTCCCATTATTCTATTTTTACTCGTTGTCTGTCCTGTGTTTGGCGCAGCTTGGTCAAATACGGCCCTTGCACCATGAAAACCCAAAACAATTAGTTTACACTTTTGAAGGATGTGTAATGTTTTTGTTTGATGTCGCGAGAGCCAGATCTGGCCAAACAATGTTTTTTTGTCAATTAAATGGACATACACAAGGAAAGTTTTTACTGACACTGAAGAGAGAAATAACCCAAGGTAGTTATAGGAATCGAATTTGTGTCGCCTTCAGCTCGCAGAGTGCTAGCGCATGGGCAAACCCACCGAGCATCTGCGGTTCTTAAAGTCATGTGTGAATTCATGGTGGTATTGTGAAAGTCAATCTTAAAGTTTAATTTTAAAGTTTTAAAACGATTTGAAGACATTCTGAGTTTGGAAGCTATCTTCATTTCATTTGCATATATTTTATTGTTAATAGTTATCTTAGAAATATGTAATAGGATAGTCTCTCTGGGTCATGCAGTTCGATAATATATTTTGCATGTTAGCCGCCTGTGTGGTATAGTGTTTGTTTACCTGCCACCCTGTAGGTCCCAGATTCGATTCCTGAAGACAAATTTTTGGGGTTATCCGATTGTTATAAAATTTCCAGTTTGTTTTCTACTAAAAATCCCATCTATAAAGTTTCGTCCAAAAATATTGTCATTTGGAAGTTATAACACAAAAAGTGCTCAAGACTTTCGAAAAAGGAAAAATTGGTAGGTCCCATGCGTATTAATTTTCCATGTACTGTCAATTTTTAAATTCACATAATAGTTTGTATACGTATAAGTAAAATGAATTCCATTTGGTAAGCTCAATTATAAAGCAAACATATTTTGTTTGTACTAAACCACCTAAATTATTGCAAAGAAAAGATTAAGCAACATTTTAAACCGAAATGTCAAAATTTAGAAGAATGATGAATTTCTCATTTGCACTTATAATACAAATTTAAATAATTAAGTTTAAAACTTAATGCGCTGGGAATATTTTGTAATTGGAAGAATGTCAAAGAATCCCATTCGGGGGAAAAAGGATTTTTGTAGACTTACTATACTTATCTATTATGCTGTTGAAAATGTAACTTCACCAAAAAATGATCATAATTGGAAAATGTTTTATGCTATTCAGTGTTTGGTATGAATTCATTTTTTAAGATAATTTTTTTTCGATTGATTTTGGTGATTTTGAAAGCCCACTGTCCTCTTAAAATATTTCCCGCACGTTTTGAGGGTGTTAACTATTCATGAAAGAAAATAACACATTCAGGGGAACAAAAATAACCATTAAATTAGTTGTGTTTTTCTCAGATGATTTTTAGTAGATTTTGATTGATTTTAGTAGCTTTAAATGACTCAAGACCGAGATCAAGTTCCGTATTGTTTTATTTTTAATAAACACACATAAAATTCGATATACAGTTAAACTAGACAGTATTCACACATATTTAGACTCTGTAGGTTAAACAATAAAAGTGATAGACATACAGCAACATCAAATTTTAACATATCTTTCCTTTGATAAGTGATCAGGATAGTGTGTACCAAAAACATTGCAGCTAGGCGAGGACATCGGTATGCAAATGTTGCATTACAGGGCTACAAAACATAGGCTTTTCTTGTGTATCCACACACAAACGAGCATCAACAGTAATAAATTCTTATATTACACAACAGCGAGATTTTGCAGCCGTGAATAAGAAATAGCAGGAAATTGTGCAGAGGCATGAAAAAATCACAAATTTATACCTTAATTACGCCTTATAGTACTTCACTTTTTGGCTCAAAAGAAGTCTTACAAATACTCACCAGCTTATACTTTTCAAAGAAACACCAACATAGGAACATCAACCTATCTGTATGTGTTGAAAGTCTAAATGGTTCTAGGTTTTGAATCGCATTCTTTGGATAGTAATATAATATTTGTAAATATTTTAAACCTATCACCATGTAATCTGAAATTTAATACGTTTTGATATCATTGTTTGGTATTGATAAGTTAGTATTTATGTATGTATTCAGAACAAATTGAAAAACGTGATGTCAATATGATATTGACATCACGTTTTTCAGTTTACGGCTACCTTTCCACTGTAATATAATATCAATTTAACCAGACTTAAAATAAAGCTATATTTATTCGAACATGGAATATCCTTTTGAGAACTATTCATCTGATCCTCCGTTCAGATTCAAATATTCGCTTCATTAGCTCTAGGGCTAGTGAGGCAATACTGGAATATAGATTGTAAATTTATAAGCAAGGCCAATATGCAGTACAAACTCATACTTATCGGCATATTCAAACTTTCATCAAATAAATTTAATGTTTTCAAGAATTCCATTGTCATGTAATCATGATGGGAAATTGCACTCCATAGATTCCTAGTCACTATAAAATCGGTTTGTTTCTATGAAGCGTATTATAAGATATAAATTTCGAATAAAAATAAATTAGTATAGCAGAATATCTACTAGCAAGACTTCGAATGAAAAGACATAGGAAAATATTTCGTAACATATCTTTGACTTTTGTTTGATTTCATGCGGCGAGTTGTACCCGTAGAAACTTTTTCAAATCTTCCGAAGCTTTAACTCTGCAATTATAAACTTTTATTTAGTCCTTAAGATCTTGTGCTTTTTTGGAACAAAGTAGACTTGTAACTTCAAAAATAATGTTACGAGTAAATTAAAAACAGTTCCTTTGATCCCGTTAATTTTACACCATTCTAACAAAATTAATCTAAATGTAACAAAAAACTAGTGAGTGTTTAAAGTAATTTTATTGAAAGGATAACTCGAAACTTTTGTGATATGTTCCGACAACCGTATTAAAGCATTACTTTGTCATTTTACATCCTTGGCCACACATTTACGTGATATGTCTTTCATTCTTTTCAATTGTTTATTTCACTGAGAGATGTAAACAGGCATTACTTTCATTTCTTATCTTTCAAAAGAATTCGAAAGATATTTTATGGTTTGTTAGGTATTTTCAGGTATATTCATTCATCACGATATGTTTTGAAACTTGCATGGAACGTATAAAAACAATTCTTAAAATTTGTTCTTCCTTTACTATTTAGTCAGTTTCATAAATAAATTTCGAGAACGATTACATCTTTTGAAACGACGAATTGTCAGGTTTTAAATTTTGAGCACTTTTGATTGAATATTGAAAATCAAATATCCAGTGAAAATATCCTGTCAAACATTGTCAAAAATAAACACTTAATCCACCGTTCTTTTTGCAAGAAAAATCTCAAATGTATTGCACTGAATGGAATTCACTAACTAGGATAATACGAAATGCATTTATAAAATTGTGATCGTAAGTTTTCATCTAGAATATCATACACTTGCATAACATATGAAGATACTATGTATAACATTTTTTGTGTTTTCGTGCCTTTGATATTCAATTGAAAAAAATGTATATCATTACATTACACAAAACAATGAAACATTCACTGCGGCCGATTTATGCATCCAAAGCTTCACACCAAGTTGAAATTAAAGTTACAAGTGAGCACAAGCTTACTTCATCAAGGCATGCCAACATCAAACTTTGTTCCAAATAACTTTATACATACAATGACTTTTTGTATAATACAAACAAGTAATATAATTGTTTTCACCGTATATCTGCAATACTACTTAATACTGAGTCCAATCTCTTGGGGGTACCTATATAGATTTATAATCATCAAACTAATATCAATTTTGACCTCATGTAATTATTTCATATACAGTATCATTCATATTCAAGTAAATATAACAATCAGTATCATCTCACATGGGCAATTTGATATAATACATAGTCCAAAACTTTTGGGGCATTTACTATTGTGAAGAATATTTAGAAACTTTATGCCATTACGCACAAAACAACTTAGTACATTACAGTAACAATAAAGCACAACAAAAAAGGAATTCATAGCCAATATCAACCTCAGACAGTGTGTAACATGTATTACATTAAGGAGGAAAGGTTTATAACTCGCCTATTAACTCTCCATTAACTTTCGTCCATCAGGATCTGACCGATTTTGCTAATGACGAGATATCATGTCATCAAGATATTGACGATGTTTTGATAAGATCAGGACCTCGTCAGTTTTCTTCTAATGACGAGATATCTCGTCCATCAAGATCTGGTCAGTTTTATTCTAATGACGAGTTACCTCGTCGACACAACCGCTAGGAGTGTTAACGGTAATATTAACTGCCAGCATAATGTACCTCATTAAAACCAATGCATGGGCAGGAGTATCTAATAATAGAATACAATGTGAAGCCCAACTCAATTTCATGCAAGAAGAAACTACATTTTTAAAAACTTTTGTGTCAATAATAATTTCATTTATGAAAGATAATATTCACAAGCCTCCGTAAATGGGTACAAATGGAAGTCTTCAAAATGTAATGCATCAAAGGTTGTTTGATATATTAATTTTATCTCTTAATCCCATTCATCTACTTCTATGTAAGTTATATTAGTTAAAACAGATAGAGTACGAACTTCATGTAATAGGAATCTGAAACTGAGCTGTAGTTACTAATGCAAGCTTTTAAAATTAGATAATAGTTTAGAATATTTGGAGTAATAAATTTGTTATAGCATTTTAAAAGACGCTTTAAAGGCACGGTTTACCAATTGAAGCATATTTAATGCATATCAGCATAGATTATACCAGCAGTGTTGAGCTTTATGGGTAATAGTCGAACTTCATTATTTTAAAAGCATTCAGTTTCGTGTTAAAAATAAATATTAAAAGGGTCAGAATATTTTTTAATAAATACGAAATTCATTCAGATCTAAAAATCGGAAGTGTGTTTTAGGACCAAATTTAGATTTTCTTTGGTTTCATTTAATTATGTTTCTCTAGATTAAGCCATTCTCTATACCAATTTTTTAAACTTTTTTTATTTGCATGTACTATTCATTTCTGTAATGTAACATGAAACATTTATAGACCGAATGATTAGAAAATTTAAAAATAATTTTCGATTTCAGAAATTGCAATGACAAGGAATATAGCTAAACTGTAGCCCGTATTTGAAACTTCGAATATCTTACGGTAAGAAGTAAATAAAAACTACTTAGTATTTTCACATGTACCACAACCCATTTATTATCCTATATTCAAGGATTTAAGGTAGAAAAATTCCTGTAAGTAGTTTGATTTTTTCTTTCATTATTGAAACAAATCACAATTATTTTATTAAATTTATGAAATTGAAAACTGAAATCAATACGTTTCACAACTTAGAATACATCTTCCGATCTATTATGCAATAAAAATATATTGTGTCCCCTAGTATTTAGATCAAGTTACAGCACCAAGTATAGTATTAAATAAGTTCCAACGACCTTTTATGTGAAATAATTATCTTTCAATTAAATAAGTTCTTTTTATCCATGTGCAATTATTTACACTTGTAAATTTAAATGACGCAGTTATATTTCTCAATAGATTGAACCATTTCACACATGTAACTTATACATTATATTAATCTTCTATATAAATTTATAAACACTTCAAGATTGCAAAAACCTTTAAAATACATCATATATTACAAAGCACATACATAATTCATTTTGGTACAGATTTATTGAATAAATATCGAAAATATGCGTGTAACTTTCCTAAACCTAAATATTAGATTCCTAACCGATCTGGCTAAATGCTATAGTTATTTGTAAGTTCTGCTTTATATGACACGTGAATGGAATGGAAAAGTACTTGTATTCAGTTATGTACGTAACCACTATTTCGCACTGGAGAATTTACCGTTTATAATATCACGCTGGGTTATCACAATCTCTTTCGTAAGTATGGTAATCATCAAATACCATTCAAATGGATAACATCAAAATATGCGTCAGAATTTGCTGGCATGCATGTTATGAAGTAAAACCAAGTATTAAATTACATTAGTATCCCCGTCTACATTATTAGGGATTATAAAATGTACGAGATATTTGAACCGTGAATTTAAGTAAATTGAGGTATTACCTTGATTTAATAGTTTTAAAGAAGACTTCAGTATTTACGAATTTTCATGTAACAAACAAGGGATGTGGTCTTCTGTCTATATCTTATGGAAAAACTTATTCATTTTACAATAGATTATAAATATTCATATTTATTTTTTCAGGTTAAAAGAATTATGAAAACGTCCAGAGCTATGAAACGTTAATAAAATTTAATAAATCCTTGATTGTGCGGTTTTTGCAGGGGTAAGTTAGAATGTTTTCGTACTGTTAAATAAATTAAATCTAATCGTTCGCATCGCCTTTTAAATGTTTGTGAAATTTTAATAGAACGTATTTACGCAAACGTTTAATTAGTGGAAGAAAAATGCTTTTTCGTTGCTTCCGGACACAAAAAAACCCATAAAATAGAATATTTTTTTTTAAATGATGCATAATACCAACTTTACACAGGACTAAAGAACTTTAATGAATATCCTTGCATCAAGGGGCTATTATCACGGACTTAATAGATAACATGCTAACTTGCAAATTTGATAGCGGTATTTGATGTCGCATCATTTAAATTTTTTTCACATTCATTATCACTCAAAATCGTTGACCACAACAATATTCTGTAACTTATCGAACGCTGGATAACACATCTATTATCCGACACGCATTATTCTATTGGTCATTCTTAAATCCACTCGAATCCGGTTAAGTATTGTTTCGGTGACGTTATCCTACCAAGCTTAATTACTAACAAATACAAAAATTTCATCTCTATTCACCCCCACATATCTATTCACCCCCCATTTAATCGAGCACCACTGTTGCCAAATTGCTTTATTGTGTAATGGCCTGTTATTGTGAGGATGGCTTTTAGCAAAGTCAATTTCGATGGAGAGCAGTCCCTTCGTTGATTGTCAAAGATTAACCCTCCAAGTGGTTTCTACGAGATATCTCGTCCATCAAGATCTGAACAACTTTGTTAATGATGAGACATCTCGTCTATCAAGATCTGTTCAGTTTCGCAAATGACGAGATACCTCGTCGAGAAAATAACCACCAAGAGCGTTAAGGGAGTGAGCACTTGCATTAATTTTTAAAATGAAAAAGCAACCTAAGGCAATAAGCGTTGCAAGCACTTGATAGATGGCACTTGTAGTAGAAAAGCCTCAACAACGGAGAATATACTTCGAGATGCGTTCATTTTTTAAGACCGATTTTCACTTAATTTAAAAATTCTGACAAGACAGAAGCACTGGTAGTCTTTATTCTTGGAAGCGATACTTCATTTTGTCGAAATATTTAGACCATGCTTAAATTAAATTCACCAAAAAGAAACCGGATATATGTATCAAATGGTATTGAGAAACGGACTGAATTTTGTTATTCATTTGAAAAATGCAACCATCAGCTGCAATACCATACTAAAGGTACTCGTATCGTGTACGTAGCAAGTAAAACGTATCCTTTGCATTGGTTTGTGCTTCCCTGAAAATACGGAACAATTCAATCATGATTCGGGTGCATTCCGCGTTAAAAAAGTCTTGGCTTACATCACATTTATCAATAGATGAGATAACTGTGCACGCTAGGAGCAAAATCTAAATTCTAAAGGGACGCAAGAACAAAAGCGTAAATGCATTCGTATAATTTTGATTCCATTAACTATGAAAGTAGGGCATGAAGCAAATGCATTTATGTAGATTCAGAATAGATGCCATGAGACGTTTAGATTGGGGATATAAATATGACATTGTATGACGAATCATTAAGTTATTCAAATATTTATAGTGTTAAAATAAATCTCATATTGTGTGAATTGATTGTTGAAAATGAAAAATTAATCAAGAAATTTTAAACGAACCATTAATTTGCATTACTACTTTTGAAAGGTTTTTGTGAACTAATATTTGTTTTAAACGAGAAACTATTTGAAAACGAGAATAATTATTTAGCATTTTTGTATTGCTAATGAGCAGGAGCTACAATATAACTACGATGAACTTGGTTTAATTCCTTTTAATTTGGTTTCGTTCAGAATTCCTAACTTCAATTTTACTTGGTAATTTTAAATAAATATTGTATTATTAATCCGGTGACAAATCAAGATCATTCCTCCATGCAGGTCTAGTTATTTCAACTGAGCCTTTTTGCATTATAGTGTCAATTTAATTCGCTCTTAATTCTAAATTCGAAAGATCTGCGAATTAAAGGGTAAAAAGAGCCGTCGTTTATTTTATCCTTTCAAACCAAATTATAAAACGATGAAATAACTATAAAAAATCGCCTCCACTTCAGTATAAATGCGTGCAACATGTTTTGGCGTGACATTCACAGAGGGCCTACACGGTTTCCGAAAATAGATATAAAATTACATGGAAGTCAATTTTCATTTCACGACGCAATCTGTTTTCCTCTTGCTTTGAACATTTTTAGCAAATCATACGAATGCTCATGTTTTTTCGCTTATTAATAATACACCATCTGAGAAAGGATCCAAGCACTGAGATAGATACTACAGAACACATTTAGCACAGCTTCAACTAGGACTGTAGAAATGTTAGTCAATATATCAAATGTCAAGATTTCATAAAGTATTTAGTTTGCTATACAGATAAAGTACTCGAATGTCTCCCTATAAAATCTATATGCAGATACTTGTCTCTGCTTTCGAATGTTTGCATAGATTATCACGATTCTGGGCTCTTAGAGGCTCTACAGAAATATTTCTTTAACAGTTCATGAATATATTTATAATACTTTTCATTTTGTATAGGAATAAAGGAAACAGTTATACTTTTCTATACAATATTTACAGTTTGTAGATACTTCCCACCAGAGAAAATCAACAATTATGAATATAAATTTATTCTTCCCCTAGCTTATATTAAATTTAATTTTAAAATTAGTTAATACATGTTCAGTAACGAAAATTAAACTCAATAACGAGACAACTTGAAATGCTGTTTATAATATAAATAACAAATTAGCCGAAGAAAAAGATAACCACTTTACCAAAAAAAAATTAATCTTAAAACCACCTTCTCAAGTTCTGAACAAATCTCTTATACATACGTCAAAATAATATTAACTTTGAAAATTCTTTAGAGGCCAAAAATCCATTTTCACACAAACGATTAAAATAAGTGATTCTATTCTAGACATGCTAGGAGAAAATGGATTAGTGACAAGACATGAGGCTGGTGAAATTCATCCAAGTTTCCTTTGAGTTCCGACTCGATTCGCAATTGTTCACAGAAATTATTTGCGTTGGAAATGAACAGTAACTTGTTATATCAATATAAGTACGTAGAAGATAAAAGCAGTAGGTTTTACATGCAAACACTGAATGTCAAACATTTTCTGTGAACAAATTAATCCGAATCACGTAAGCCACATGACTCCATATTTACAAAAAACAACAGATGAATACGTGACAAAGTAACACCTAAAAACGTTAATCTAATACCTAAGTTGTCTTAGCGAGACTTCAGTATGCGCACATATTTGTTCTAGTTGACTAGAGATGAATGAGAAATCATGAGATAAAGAACATAGAGACAAAAGAAAAATGGGAGATTTACTAGAGCAATAGTTGATGGTAGCTCCTTTCTCATCTAAATTTATCTAGTATAAAAATAGCTTGTTAGAGAAAAACCTTATTTGTGAAATAAGTATTGTCGTTCCGTGTTGGAGAGAATATTTTTTCCCTCTATACATATGCTTTAGAGGAAGTTTTCGTACGTTTTCCGTGTTGCATTGAAACTTGTTTCTTTTCTTTGTGAATTTCGATGTTTTTCATTTTCCGAACCGTATTCCATCTTGTCTTTACCATTTCATGATTGAGTTTGGAATAAAATTGCGTCGAGAATTTTTGCTCGGATGCAAACCTGTTTCGCCACAGTTCCAGCTACTAGAATTTCAGTTGAGTACTTGCTGAACAACATGTGTAGAATAGATTAGGAACATCACTCTGAGAAGTTTTTCTTGATGTCACCCATGTACAGGAACTACGAGATCAATTAGTCCAATATTAATTATTTAAGAAACAGTGGATGGTAGGTATTGAGTTACACATCAGAACATTATAAAAATTGTTCACATACACATGGATGTTGCGTGGAAGTATGCTTACTCTGGGTTCGGAAATGCGAAACCACTGACTATTTGCAAGTAATCTAGAATGGATTTGTCATTGAATATTTCAGAGTAGTATGTATGCTTAAAAGTCCCATCTTTCAAATGCTGAAAGTTCTTTAATTTTCTCACAAAAGAAACACGTAAAAATAACTTAATACGTCTGCTTAAAAATAAGAACCTGTGGAAGTCACAAAATAATCCATTTTCATTTGACTCGAAACTAATAAAATTTTAAAAATACATTGATTCAAAAACTTAAATTTCACCACGAGAACAAATAAAAAAATTAAATTGTTATCTGGAATAATATCCACTTTCCCCCTTTTCTATGCTTCACACATTTCAAATATGTTCAGCTCCACTAATTTTATACCTTGATTTTGTACTATTTCATGCATATCGTATATTGGTTGCGGCAAAGTACTAACTTAACCTCACCAATGAATTCTATCTTCTCACAACGAAACTTTTTGGAAGTAGTTGTTCTGAAATGAAATAGAGAAATCGCTTCTATCGTTCCATGACCAATAGCCATCAGTATAGTTCTAACACTCGTCTGAAATTGCTCTTTATTCAGACCCGGCATGTTACTTTTCGTTGGGTGGTGAGGGTACACGGATGGTACACGCAACACTCGGAGCCTTAATATCAAATTACGGTTATGCTGTTCAACAAACCGAGTTTATCTTCCTCTACACATGCACAGGTCGATTTCTTATCAAATGAATATTCCGTTCGTGGTCAAAGCGTTCGCCAGATACACAGGTAGATTAGATCACCAGATTCAATTCCCTTGCCAAATATAATTGACGATTGGTCCTCGGACACGCACGGAAGATAATGCTCGCTGATTTCGCCAATAAGGCCTATTTGCTTTCAAAATAATGCTGTCGTAAAAGAGCTTGTGAGGTAGACCCAAGTGCTCCTTATAGGTCTGTTACTCAAACAAGACCCAGTGATGTTCGTACAGACTCCAGTTCGCTCTCGTAGACATCCGTATATGTCGACTGAAGGGTTACCAGACTTTGACAGCAGCCATGATAGCCTCACAGTCGATGATGCGGTACTCGAGCAGTAGGCTGACGGCGACGAAGGCGAAGTAGAGGAGGAACATGACGAGCGCCAGGCCGATGTTCATGCGCCACTTGAAGAAGGCGATGGAGGCGATCACGAAGATGAGCATGAGGAAGAGGATGATGATGGAGCACATCATTCCCGTGCTGCTCACTTTCACGGGGCCGAAGATCAGGGAGGACAGGAGCCACGGCATGGGAAGACTGCGGGAAGAAGAAATCAACTTATTTATTTCCAAAGGAGAATCAGGTTGCCAAAGTACGAAGAAAAACAAGAAAGAACAAAAACATTAAACATGGCCAGAAAAGATGGAAAATAGATTAATTCGGTCTCTTGTTTCTCAATAGCGATCATCCTCAGCAGATGTCCTGCGAGTTGTAGGCGGCATAAGGATAGCTTCTTGTCAGGTTCGATCCCTCCCTCGGTGTATTTCTCTCTTCTGTGTTAGTAAAACTTTCCTTGTGTGTGTAGCTCTCGGGGGCACATCTTTGGATGCGTAGGGGCATCAAAACTCCGAGGTGCCCGAGTGATCTTCCATTTTTACCCTCGCCTACCCTACTGCCTTTTGCAAGCGATCTTTTTATGCTTTATACTCTGTTCCCCAATCCCTTTTCCTTTGATGATATTTTCTACTTGACGTTGACTGGCATTTGGCGCGAAATATAGCCTTTGCGCCATAAACCCCCCAACCAATCAACTTTGTGAACCAGACTTTGACATTGTGAGTGTATGTCCATTACTTGATACTACTCAGGGGCACATCCTCAGGTGTGTGTGCGGGCTTCACGGACTCGAGGTACTCTAGTTATCTTTTCTTTTCCCATGCGGGTTACTGTCTTTAGTAAACCCGGGTGTCGCGCTCCTGGGATATCCAAGCGATCTTTTTATGCTTTCATCCCATTATTAACTTCCAAATTCCCTCTTTTTATGCCCCTTTTACGACATTGTTTGCTTGAAATTGTTTGTCTTGTGTTTGGTGCGGCTTGGGCAAATATGGTCCTTGAGCAGTAAAACCCCCAGCCAACCAACCATTACTTGATGGTTGTATGTCGTGTTTGGCGCAACATAATCAAGCATGGTCCTTGCGCCATAAAACCCAACCTACCAACCTCAGCAGATGCATGATTAGTAGGACAATGGAGAAGGTGGGCCTGCCCATTTACTCCCAGGAGCCACAAAACTTACAGATAGGGTTACCAGACTGATATTGCCTTCGCCAACTAGTTTAAGATAAGATCGGTCTTGGGGTGGTCCTGACCTAGACAAGGTCAAGACCAGTTACCTCTTGACCCACCGGAAGCGTTCTTTGGTATGCTGGGAGTTCTGAGGCATGAAAAAGAAGCGGTGAGAGACAATATTCAGAAAATGCATGTATAAGACAATCATGTCAGATTTTATTACACTATTGTTTCATAGGCTTCATAAGATACGATATTTATGGATAGATATTTTGAAATGCTGCTCAAAACTAATATCAAGCACAGAATCACTTAAACCTTTAGATAGTTATGAGTTCAGCTATTATACAGCTCGAGGAGGGAATCACAAATCACGTAAAATTAAGTGAAAGGCTAACATTTTTTCGGTTGACATTGACATCCGAATTTTCTTATGTTTTGCAGTTATTTGTTAATATTTTAATTCTAAAAATTTCTAATGATTGTATTGGGTGAGCAGACGTGCGAAATCCCTTTCATCTGATATATTTTCCTCATATGCATTTTATCAGGTATGTGGGGGGGGGGGAACACACCACGATTCTGAAAAGTTGGACACATGAAAAGTTTCTTTCATATGTAGTTTGTGTCATAAAGTTATAAGTAATAGAGCTGCAGAAGTGTGTTATGGAAAATATAAAATTTTATACTTACGTGCAAAAGTTAAAAATTTTGCAAGACTTCTTTTCACTTATCGTAACTAACATACACGCCACTTACATGAGGCCAAATTCCTCACAATTTAACCATCGCATGCATTTCCGCCTAATAACGCTCACTATTCCTCAAGTAACTCGCATTTATCAACTTCAGGAAACTAATGTCCTCGACAACTTTCCAAAGTACCAGAAAGAGACACCAGTTAAGTCTTAACGCACCGAAACAACGTAACGGGAAACTTAAAAAAAACCAGTACCGATAAAAATTCGAGTCTGTTTTGATAACCTGGGTACCTCGCGTCATCCATAGCCCTTGGTGGCGAAATGAAGCCACCTTATCGCAGTCCCCTGAGGACCCAGGATAACCATAACTTTTCCACCTTTTGATACCCATCACGTCCAGAGAGCGAATTAATAATCAGGCGCGGCTTTCTTCACAGTCGATTAACTTCGGGTGACACAGGAGCTGCCCAGGGAGGAGATTCGGTGGATGCAAAGGGAGTGACTGGGCGAGAAATGGTCCATTTTATCTATGGCTACTTCCGCAGATTCGATAAGGCCTGGGACGTCGTGGTATCTTAAACTCGCATGCACTGGACAGCTGGCTAGAGGTTTCCTTTTGCCTTTGACTGCTTTTGCTTCAGGGGAATTCAATTGTCACGCAAGGGACAATCACACATATTTTAGTCATGAAAATTTGAATTTTTGGGTGGTGGGGAAATATATATATTTAATAGTCTGGGTACATTTTTATAATAGTCGCGTGATCTTGTGTTCTGTTGCCTGAAATCATCAACATATCAGAACAAGTATAAAATATACCTACCCAACGGTGACGTCAAAAATATTACTCCCAATAGAACTGGATACAGCCATGTCACCAAAACCTTTCCTGGCTACCAATACACTCGTGATGAGGTCGGGGATGCTTGTTCCTGCGGCTAGGAAAGTCAGACCCATCACCTGTAACATCCAGAACATGCATGATAGGTTAGCTTTTGATTATTTTGAAAAGTGTGAGTTATACTTAGCATTTGGTATCTTTGGTGCCCCGACTTTAGTCTCCTTCTTGTGGGATTGTTATCTACACTGCTGGCCACCCAAATTGCAACACCAAGAAAGACAAGAGATATCACAACAAAATTTATTTTGTAGATAACATGTTGACCAAGTATCAAATGATTAAATTTATAGACTTCTGTGAAGTGTGGTTCCTGCCAAAATCAGTAGCCAGAGTAGCCGCCATTGTTGGAGATCACCGCTGCCACACGCCTCGGCATTGATTCAAAGAGACTTTGGATGTGTTCTTGGGGTACAGCAGACCAAGCAGCTTCCACACGTTGCCAAAGTTGATCTGGTGTGGCAGCTGGGGATGTATTCTGGGTCAATCGTTGAGCAACCATGGACCACATGTTTTCTATCGGCGAAAGATCCGGAGAGCGAGCTGGCCAGGGAAGCAATTCAATCTGGCGATTGACGAAGAACCCTTGGACAATGCGTGCCACGTGTGGTCGCGCATTATCCTGTTGAAATATGGCTGTGGGCAAGCCCTGAAGGTAAGGAAGGACAACTGGCTCCAACACCTCGGAGATGTAGCGCTGGCTGTTTAAAGTACCGGCAATGCGTACTAGAGGAGTGCGAGAGTGATATCCAATACCGCCCCATACCATAATACCCGGTGCAGGACCAGTGTGGCGGTGCATAACGCAGCTGTTCAGCATCCTCTCTCCACGGTGTCTCCAGACTCGAATCCGACCATCGTGGTGTTGCAGACAGAAGCGTGACTCGTCAGTAAAGACAATTTCATTCCACTCTGCCGTCCACATCCTTCTTTCATCGCACCATTGGCGGCGGAAACGTCTGTGGTTCTGCGTCAAGGGTAGACGAAGCAATGGACGTCTTGCGGACAGACCACTCTGCTGTAAACGGCGTCGAATGGTACGCGCAGACACTGGATGATGCGGTACAGACTGAATGTGCTGTGCTATGGTTCGTGATGTGGCTGAGCGATCCGTCACTGCCATACGCACAATATGCCTGTCATCACGTGAAGTGGTGCACTGAGGTGGATGCGATGGAACACGTCGGTCCGTCGTACTCTCCTGCATCCAACGATCACATATCCGCATTACAGTTGTTTGGTTTCGTCCAACACGACTACCGATTTCCCTGAAAGATAATCCACAATCTCGGTAGGCCACTATCCTTCCTCTGTCGAACTCGGATACTTGATCAAAAGATGATCGCTGTTTTCTACGAGGCATAATTGATCGTTTTTTTTAAAAAACCACAAGAAAAACACAATTGCCGTACTTGAAATCGTCGAAATCTCCAAGCCTTAAATAGCGCTTTGAAGTGGCGCCACAGGCGCGCGTGATGTGCGTCTGCGCTGAAATTCTAATCATTTGCATATCTCACCTCCGCTAATGCATGTTGTAAATTTCATATTATTTGCATGCTTCCTTCAGGGTGTTGCATTTACGGTGGCCAGCAGTGTACTTGCGTAAACAAAAATTCACGTTTAGATGTGCCTGAATTTACTGTGGATATTGGTTCAATTTTTTAAGACCCAAAATCAATAAGGGTTGTAATTTAAGTGACTTGTATTGTTAATTTATAAATTTTAAAAACAGAACCAGCGCATTAAAAAAATAATTCATTTTGAAATAAAAGTTTGTACAGAAATGTGCCAAACGTTTCGCGAAATCTTTTATAACTATTTTTTCAGTTAGTAAAATTTAATCGTGCGCACAAGAGTACACACACCGTTTTGAAGTACCTAAATCCTATTATAGATGAAATATAAAAGTAGAGTGAGCAATGATAAACCTTTTTATGTGGGCAGGATCATGTGACCAAAACTAGTAGTAACGTGACCCTTAAGCTGAATTCAAATAGGAAGCGCAAGGCGAAAAGCGACACTCGCAGAAGTTGAAAGGATTTCAACTTGAAGAGGAACGGCGAAAGCGCAAGCACCTGATTGCTTTGCGCGTGTCGCTTTCCTCCTTGCGCTTCCTAGTTGAATTCAGCTTTACATTACTTCGACCAACCAAGTGGAAATGAACATTCATCTTCGGATTGGTTTGACGAGACTGGTGAAGACGCCCATCCATTAATTCATCATAGTAGTAGATTTTGGGGATTTCATCATTTTTGTCACCACTCGAGAAATTCTCATTTATCCACCTACTCAGTCATAAGATGTTATATTGCCAAACAAGGCGATAAAATGCCAAATTGGCCAATCAAATTAATTTTTCACAGTCACGTGACTACTAGTCGACATATTTGTCATACTTTTTGAAGTTCCTCTCAATAGCAATGCTCAATGTCCACTTATATTTCACGTCTATGAACTAAATGCTATGCACTAGCGCAGTATCGTCCCATAGAAACTACATAACAATAGAACCTGTTAGCTTCTCGAAATCCTACGCGCCTATTCCTATTGCGATAAATTCGAGGTTTTATGAAATGTTTTAGTGATTAAAAATATCAACATGCTGACATACATATTCTATTGTGATGTAATGACTTATGATTTTTATAAAATTGCACCAGGTTTATGAGCAAATCCTAGCATCCCGATCCAATTTTGTTTCTTTACATCTTTTTATATCCTACTACCTTTAAGCCATCCGAAGCGCAAAAGTCAAAGCGAAAGCTGCATTACCTTCCAAAAAATGTAATCCTCTTTATTGGATAGTAAAAAATGAGGGGCGATTATATTGAGCACTAAAAATCGTGTGCAAGGGAATAAAATTGGATTTAGTTTCGAGCTCTTGAGTTTTATGGTTTCAAATCTCTTCAAGATCATGTCGTTTAGGTTTGATCCATTTTAACAATAGCGTACGCAGCCAAAGGAATGCTACCGAAACAGAATGGATAAGAAAGCATTGATCTTGGTGGAAATGAAATACATAAATCTTGCAGAAAAAGGACGCATGTTTTATAGAGGGAACTCGGGATAGTTATGAAAATTTTCTATTCCCTGCCCAGTTTTATGCAAAGGAAAAATTCGTCTCTAAGCATCAGATGAATTTTCAGGCAATATAATTCTAAAATGAAAAAGTTTATCTGCAGTAAAGGCAATCAGTTTATCAAAGCAGTATAAGAAAAATAGTTAGCTTTTCTAAAGTACCACTACTGTAATTCAAACTCGGGCATTTTGAAACACAAAATCTGAATTTTTGCTGTGGCTTGGTGACAAGTGTGCAATGATTATTATACAAGGTGGGCTACGAGAAAGCAGTTCGTTTTGGTCTCTTTACTGTATGTGGAATATCGCGCGAAATATGGTCTAATGACGTAAATATAGGGAAATTTAAGGGAAAGTTTTTGTTATTGTCTTGCAATTGTTGTTACACACTTTCCGTTTTAAATTTACCCATGGACACGTCTTAACCCTCCTAGTGGTTGTCTGGGCGATATATCTCGTCATTAGAAAAACTGACCAGATCTTAATGGATGAAATTTCTCGTCATAACAAAAATTGACCTGATCTTGATCAAGTCCTCAAAAAATGTAAATATCTTCATTAGGAATTCAATCGGCGTTTTCGATGACGATATATTTAGTCATTCACATCTTGATAGACGAGAAATTGCGTCATTCGCAGTTATTCAGATCTAAGTAGACGAGATGTATCGTCATTCGCAAAGTTATTCAGATCTTGATAAAAAAGATATCCCGTAAAAACCACTTGCACATTGTCGATTTCACATACACTAATTGAGACCAAAACGTGTTACTTTTTACTGTCTAACCTGTACTATCGAAAAAGGGGGTTAAGAGAGTTCCCTATTTTTAAATTGATCTCCTATGAATTTTTTCTAATGCCCGGCCAATTAATTGAACATCCACAAGGGCATATTTGTGAACCATTTTGAGTTACCCTGGTGCACCACGGGAGGTGGGTTCACGTACACACATTCGAGACACAGCCCGTTTATAGAGAAACCACACATTTATTCAGGACAGACATCATCAGTGAGTGCCTAATGAACTTGCAACCTGTGAGTTGTAGGCGGGGCGCAGGTTCGATTCCTCTTTCTCTCCTGTCAGTGAAACATTCACTGCATGTATTTGTCTATTACTCGACGTTGTCTGTTTGGCGCAGCTTGCCCAGATATGGCCCTTGCACCATAAAACTCAATGCAGCGCACCAACCAATCTATATACTATGTAAAAAATACATATTTTTAAATTACATCGGTTAGAATCTTTTAGAAACCTTGAGAGGTTTACTAGGTTATTAATCAAATGCTGTGAAAACATGCGGTCCACACAAATTTGCTGGAATACATACATAAACTGATTGATTAGATAATTAAAATCTTAGTCAAACTGCAACATATAAGTTAGTATCTGGATTAGCGATTTCCGAATAATACAATAAAAATTGTATCTTAACAGTTGTTCAATGGTCCCAGTGTTGTACTAAACGTATTTTAAGCTGTAAATAATATCACATAAGTTTATCCCCTTGTTATAAGAAGGAAGAGTTATCTATGGCTGAATAAAGCAGTTACCAACTAGAGTTCCATAGTTTGCCATTTACATCCTCAAGATTCAACTTGCACAATAAGCAAAAACTATCTCGTATAAAGGTAAATTCTCTATTGGATAATGAAAATTAACAAACATGTTTGACGAAATTGGAAGCAACTGTTTCACGACAAAGGAAACTCATAAACATTGCATTCATTTTCATGACTCTTATAAGTCTACGGTATAGATCTTAACCATCATTACTATACCCCTCTAAGCTAAGTAACACGAACTATATTTGTTCTCGAATTGAATAGGCACTGCTTCTGGAATTGACAACATTTTTCCAGAAGCCAGACGAAACAGACGGAATGGCATTACATCAACAGCAACTACTGAAGCAAACGACCAGACCAATGGTGTATAAATGTATATTTACTTCACAATCCGACAAAAATATTTGAAAACAAAGTCCCAGTTTCATCCTAGTTTTCCAACATATTTGAATAAATAACAACCCAACCAGTTGTAAAAGATTATTTATCAACTCGTTCGCTTTGTTTCGACAGCTATTTCATGAACACATTACGTCACAAGTACGTGAGACGATCAAATGTAAACGAAACTTTTCGAATTCATTATTTAGGTATTTAAACTTTCTTTGTGGTGCAAACACTGGGATGTGTCTAGACATGCTCTGCCCCATCCGCATGTTTCGTTGCCGTCTTTTTTAAGTCGCAATGGGGGAACAGGAGGTATCTGGCGCTGTTCACCGTACTGCATAACTATTAAAATTTTTAAGTCGATGCAATAAAATATTAAACCGGCCGAAAATATTGAGTCTATTACATGTTGAATTTGATGGCACTCCTGATTATCCAGGACAAATAGGATCCCCTTCGTGGCTCAGAGGATATGCCTTCTGCGCTAGCAACCTGTTAGTTGCAGGCGGCGCAGGTTCGATTCCTCACTGAGTGTATTTCTCTCTTCTATCAGTAAAACTTGCTTTGTGTGTGCTTGTTTTGTATATCCATTACTTGACGTTTGTTGTCTTGTATTTGGTGCAGCTTGTCCAAATAGGGCCCTTGCGCCATAAGACCCAATCAATCAAACAACCAGGACAGAGACGTGGAGAAAGTGCCAATTTGAAGTTATGTAGAGAACAGACAATATTATCAAGATTTGAAACTGGTCACACCTAAGCTATGAAATATGTGGCAGGAAGTGAGATTCGCCCCGACTGTCACAACTGCACTGGGTACCAGCATAGCGTTATAGTCCATAGCGTTATAGTCCTGATCATGTCATGGAAAGAAATTCATGATGAATCAAGATTTCTTTTGGACATTTTTCACAGGGGGACATCACGGAACTGATCTAATTTGATTAATATTAAGAAAAGTATGGGTTCAAATTGCAAATACGAGCGAAGCTGGTGAAGTTCATGAAGGAGTTGAAGACGACGCTTGTGTACGTCAACCAAAGATGAATATTATGCTAAAAAAGCAATCATGGTCATTTTTGGGGTGCTAAAGATTTGTTTGCCAATATCTTTCATCAGCGACAGTCAATGCTATCACTAAGTTGGAACCAGACTGGCTGCTTATTACCAAGACCCACCCTAGGATGGCTGAACCTAGCACTAAAATACAGGAAGTGCAGAGAGAATATTTGCAAAATTATCGATATCCTGGCCTCCCAAGGCTGAGACTTTCTAGCAACAACATAAACACAGTTCCCAATAGCCATCCGAAGTCCAACTAGGAAACCTAGCAGGGATTTTGTGAGATTAAGAAACTGATCAACACTCCCCAAGTGGGAAAACTAACCGATAAATCCTCACAAGGATAGGCGCGTGGTCTCTCCTGGCGGAATGTTGGCAAAGGAAAGAGACACTTGAAACTTGCTAACTAAACCGAAAGCCTTTTTAATCGTAAAGCGAACATTTACAAGATCTTTTAAATAAAAAATGAAAAACTTTAAGACTCGGTAATCTTTAAACAACTATGGATTTTAAATCCATATAAATAAGAATGGAATGTTTGTTTGTACATTGAGTATTTTCGACCCATTTCAAGTTTTCTATCCGTTTTGGACCCTTCTGATGCAAAATCCGTCTCTTGCGTGTTTGGTGTCTATGTATGTATGCGCTCATGCTACGTCCAAACGGTTAAACATATTTTCCTGAAATTTTGCATACTGTGTATTCTTGCATTCATTTAGTGACTGAACATGGTTGCGTAAGTCGGTCTGTCCGTCTTCCGGTTCTATGTTCGATTTTGTGTCTGTGTGTTTGCACAAGTATCACATACGATTTTTTCAAAACATTTTAATGAAATGCCCTACATTTGATAAACCATATATTTTAGTGTAGTGAATGCATTATTTGAAATTCCTTTGCTTATGTATTTAAGCAAGTTTCATGTTAAAACAATTAACCGTAATTTGGTAGTTTTGGAGAAGCTGGAATGCATATTGAGCACTACAATTACTTAAATTGTTTTACTGGTATTGCTGAAAAATCAATTATTTTCTAAAAAACTATTTTTGCAGAATTTGAATTCAAATACTTTTTTCTTTTGAGCCTTATTTATTTTCTTTGTAAAATATAAACTATTTCCGAACATTTGGGACAGACGATATTTTGCAACAAAACGGAAACTCGTGTTCGTTGCCACGTGCAGTGATATTTTTTCTCGCTCCGAATTAATTTCGTATTTTTAAATTCTATCTAATTTTTAGTTGTACGTTGTGGCAACTGTGAGAGATCAAGAATCATAAATTTATATCTTTAGAACTTTTTCTCGCCAACTTTTATTTTGTTTTAATTCTCTGTTTTCTGTTTTAAATATTTATTATTTTTATAAATTATAATTCCTTTTCATCACACGCAACACCACCGCAAAGTATTATGTTTAAAACGGCATGTAAATTAGAATAAAGCAAATTTTAAGTTGAATTTTGCCATTATTGAAAGAACGTTAATGTTAAAAATATCCGAACTAGGACTTATGAAATATTAAAAATTCTTTGTCATAGCGACAGATGGCCAAGGTGGCTAATTTTATGAATTGAAGTTATATTTAAGCAACTTATTTAGGGAAAGTTTGTTTAAAACAATGATTTTCTTTAGAAGAAAAGCTGTCAAATTGATTTACCATTTAAAAACATGGTACAAGGTTACCTTTGCTTTATCACTACTGAAGATATTAAATTTAAAAACAAGTTCTTTTATTATTTGCACATGCCACGAAACGGAATTTTCAAGAAAAACGTATCCGCCTGTAAAACAAACTGAGTGATAAATATCTTATCAAATTAGTCATCTTTCCCTTAATGATAGATAAATTCGAAAAAGAGTGCCACAAATAAAAAATATTGGCAGGAAAATTATGTGAGAGAGTATCTGCCGTAGATTTGTCATTTTTGCGAATTGAGTTGAGCAATTTTACAGGAATAGCACTTAAAGGGTTTCCCCCTCAAATCGTCTTTTGTAGTAGTTACCTTAGTGTCTAACCTTTGGCCAATGTGTACCTTTAGCAGGGGTGTAATATATGCGAAATGTATTACATGGGTGGATATGTATGTATTGGATTTGTGTCCAAAGTAGGTTGCAGAAATTATAAAAATGTCGAAAAGGTGTTAAAAATTGTTTTACTAACACTTAAATGATATGGAATTTTTCTACGAAAGAGGAAAGTGATTATTTTCTGGTCACTTTCAATATATAATTAACCAATTCAATCCGAATGAGGTCGGGCAATTTTGCTAGTTTACAATAAAATTATTTATGTACCTTATTGCATTACATATGAGATGTACATTAAAAAAAATCACTTTTAGATAAGCAATAATAAAAAAATCAAAAAGAAATTGAATATTTAAAATTATCTACAGCAAATTTTATTTTTTTAAATTTTCCTTGAAGTGTTTCCCACAATTTTTTGCATGGCTTTGCACGTTACTACTGTTATTTATTGTTCAAAAATATTTTTATAGCAGCAGCCACTATAAAAACAATCACAATTGATTTTAATTAATTTTTAAAAATTAACTATTCTAAATGCCCAAAAGTTATCAAACACAAACACTATTAAAAGCAGTAGGCTGAAATAAAGGACTTCATAGTTTAAAAGGTTAATCGTTTTCACTCCTGACATTCGATGAAAACTTTAATAACTCGCTAAATAATACAGCTACGAAATTTTGAACACATTTTTTAAAACTAAAATTTATATGACAGTTAAAAAGTCGATATTTTTTATCATTTTAAGGGTACTGTGTCCTATTAATTAATAAATATAGCAACAACGATAAAAAATACTAATGACACAGCTTAACGACAATTAAGATCAATTAACTCAAAGAAAGCAAACCAACAATAAAGATGAAATAATGCTAATCCTCATTTAAATTATTAGCAAATTTGCAAGTAAACTTCTGGATAAGGATTAAAAAGTCGATATTTTTTATCATTTTAAGGGTACTTGTGTCCTATTAATTAATAAATATAGCAACAACGATAAAAAATACTAATGACACAGCTTAACGACAATTAAGATCAATTAACTCAAAGAAAGCAAACCAACAATAAAGATGAAATAATGCTAATCCTCATTTAAATTATTAGCAAATTTGCAAGTAAACTTCTGGATAAGGATTAAATCTGGAAAAAGTATCATCCATCTTATGAATACCTCTCTAACACTCGCTTTATGTCTCATAAAAGAGGCGTCCCGTAGAGCAGAATTGATGGAATTTCAGGGTGCGTAATGGTCATATTTCTGATCTGGATTGATCCGAACGGAGCACCATCTCAATAAAAGCTGCCTCGTGTTCATAAAACGTAATCCAATAGCAAAGGGAAGAGAGCGCCTACCTCATTGGGTATGCCGATGGTGTCACCAACAACTGTTGCCCACCAGACCATCAAGTAGGAGAAGATTGCGATCCACATGATACTGCCCAGGAAGGTGATGAAAAACCACTTCTTCTTTTCCTGCAACACACCACGTCAAGAAAATGAGTTATTCAGTTGAACTTCACTCCGAAAATATCGCCTTTGTGCAATGGTACCAAAAGTGTTAATATTAATGTTAAACGCTCACTTTATGTCATCGCACTCCTGCAGCAATACCGCCATAACTCAAAAAATGAATTTATAGTTTTATATGTAGAGACTAAATGGCATACTACTGTATACTGCAAAAATAGATTCCAATATTGGGCAGTTGCAGCAGTTTTACAGAAACATGTATTTAATCTTTCTACACATAAAACTAGAAATTCATTTTTTGAGTTATGGTGATATTGCAGCCGGGGTGTGATATAGAGATTCATTTATTCATAAGAAGATATACATAAAGCAAATATACTCTCTAGAGCTAAAATAAATTAGGAAGAAAAAATATTGAATACGAAATCGAAACGGCCTATTCAACTGAATATGGAAATGTCAGATCAATTGAGGTTTTCCAGTAAGTTAAATGTTCAACTTAATCTCTCTCACTGAACCATCTATTAAAAAGCAATTTCTAATAGTTTTTACTTGATTTCTTTTGCCTTTCTTGATTGATACTGGGATCATAAGCTACTAATAGTACGTTCTACTTTAATCTTACTATGCTAATGCTTTGGCAACAGTTCAAACTCATATAACAAAAAATTAAAATAAAACAACCCATTTTTTAAATTAACACCGATAGAAAAACCACCACCATAATATCCAGACTGAGAACAGGACATTTTAAAGGTATGAAAATTAAGTGATGGAACCAGAACGTATAGACCTTGTAACAGCTGTCTGAGCGTTAAACTTACACCTAATCATATATTCACCTGACCTGCAATAGTAGCTGCTCTTCATACCATCGATTACTATTCTGAAGAACAGCTTTACAGTGAGAAAGTAATTGCCATCAACAAAGATTTGCAAAATGCACAGTGACATCTGACTCAGAAATGGACACAACAATACTTCGTATCCACTGCGCTAGCAACCTTCGAGTAGTAGGCGGCGTAGGTTCGATTCCTGTCAGGTGTATTTCTCTATTCTGTGTCAGTAAAAACTTTTATTGTGTGTCTATTACTTGATTGTGTCTGGAGTAGCATGGCCAAATGTGGTCCTTGCACCCTTAAATCCCCCAAATCAACCTACCAAACATGACTGAAATCCGGGAAAAATTCCGTTTCTATCCTTGCTACATAAAGAGGAAAGGATTCAAATGGTTTTATCTAGGTTGCGAAGTGGGCACCTTAAATAGTGAAATTACCGAATGACCTAAAATCTTTTCAAGATTGCACTCGGTGCAAGGGGAATACGCCTCTAGCAATCACATCCTTTCGTGTATTGTAATGAGTCCCTCAAACTTTTTCCAGAATCCTGATATAGTCCTCGGTGGCATATCTTAAGGTGTGTAGGGGCATCACGAACCGTACTGATGTACCCTAGTGATGTATTTTTTCCCATGGAGTTTACTGCCTCTGGTAGACATGGGCGTCGCGACTACAGGATGCCCAAGCGATATTTCTCTACTTTTCCCTCTCCATCATTTGGCATTGTCTTGTGCTTGGCGCAGCTTGGCTAAATATGGCCCTTCTGCCATTAAACCTCAAAACGATCAACGAACCACCTGATGACATAATTTCTTTGAGAACTAATGACTTGTTTTACTTGGTCTAGTAGGGGACTAGACTAAGTGAAATAAATAACAAGTTGTACATGAAAAGTGTAGCGACCACCTGTAAGTTAGTTGTATTGTTATGAAGTGTGCGATTAACTTGGAACATTTTAGAATTTGTACTTTTGTTAAACACTGTTGAGGAGTTTCAAAGGTGAAATTTTGAAACGGAGCTCATTAGAATGTGAAACAAAGTTCCCTTAGGTTAATTCACCTTAGATTGTGTTATTACATAAACGCATTAAACAAGCATGATGCATCATGAAATAATGTACGAGTAAATCTTCATTTGGAGGTACTTGAATACGTTTTACTTCGAAATAAATACGTTGTCTAGCAGCCCTGTTTTCGGAACTGTGAGATCAGTTTCGATTGCATACTTGTAGCATGCTAGGACTACAAACAAAAGCGGAGGAGATAAAATTGAAAGGGATTCGGAACTGATTTAAAAATATTAATGGAAGTTCAGCGTTAAATAAAACATTTCATACAATAATGGTAAAGCATTAAACAAGCACAGAAAATGAAACATTTGAGTGTCACGAGATTTCCGAGTAGTGTAATATAGTTTCTCCCCAATACACAAAGACTAAATAGCCACATACTATATTGAATGAAAGTATATTTAAAGATTCTGATGGTCACACACACAAGGTCAAAACTGTTTCGAAGGCATGCAGAGAAAACTGCAGGTTGCAGAACTAATATGAGTGTAAACCCAACAGAGGGTTAAATAAAAATGAAAATTCTAAATCTAGGATCGAAAGTGAAGCATTTTGACATCTAGACTTATATCGGATTCCTGTTTGAAAATATTCGTCTCTATAGACATCATCGTATGAGGCATTTTCTGTCATGTAATCTGTTAGATGTAGGTGGCGGTAGTGTTTTTGCGGCGGAACATGTTCCCAGCACGCATTCCAAACATGACGTCACTTGTTTTTCGAATACGATTTAAGCACGTCGCCAATAAAACTTCCGAAGAATGAATTCCGAATTCATATACGCCCTCAAGTGCACATTTTTAGATGTCTACGGGCATCAAAACCCCGAGGAACCCGAGTGATCTGTCCTTCCCTTCTGCTTTACCCTCACCTACCTTTCTGCTTTCCCACCCTCATTGTTGTCTTGTATTTGGTGTAGCTTGCCCAAATATGGTCCCTCTACCATAAAACCCCAAATCAACCGAATCGATATACGATAGGTGACTTGTCAACGCCAATTAGATTAAACGCCAAACGTCGCCAAAGCGGCGTTTAATCCCTCCTACCTGAGTTTTCAGTTAACCCCGATTTGTATCACTGGATGAGCGGAAGTAAAATTTTCGCATTCCGTCTGGTTTGTTTATTTACACTGAAAATCTCTCGCCCACGTATTCTGTTTTCATTCCACCTAACATAAAAACAAGCACTACGCGCCATTTTAAATTCCTCCATGCAAAACTCAAAGCACACTTTAGCCTTAAGCCTAGTTTACCATAAAAAAGGGCCAAAGTTGCCTTCCGTTTAGCGAATCCATCGCAATAAAATTCCAGCGGGAGGAAATTGTTTTGAGAAAGTCGAGGAAGAAAATAAAAACCCAAACCGCATCAAAGAAAAAGCAACACACGCGCTGTGCACTTTCAGCCCCAAAGCATTTTGATGAAATTTATTCCTTTGATGATAATATCTGCGAGATTTTTTTTAAAGCGTTATTCATGCACAAATTTAACAGTTCCTTTTCCTACGAAATAGATAAGGGTTGATCCTTTCTTTCCACATACTCTACTCCGCTTTTATTTTAGGAGGGGATAGGAAAAAAAGGCGACTGCACTAAGTTTTGTTGTTGAGTAGGTAATTATTAAAACGTTACGATATTATTTTAGATTGTTGTGGCATGCGAGGCTATCTATTCAAAATTGGATGCTGATGCTTATCTACGTAAAAACTGGAATTCTCGAACCAGATTTTTGCGTCGGTTTTAATGCAATGGGGAATGCAAAATTCCTTTCTCGTAAATAAAGAAACGCAATCGCAATTCAAGGCGGAGTGAATTTTAGGTAGATGTGGTGGTAAAAGGGACTTTTGGAAATAGGGTAAACATTTTTATTCGCTTGTTTTTGGATGAGAGAGATTGGTAGTGCCGAGGACACAAACCGTAGTTTTGATGTGAATACTCGGGCCTGATGTTGGATTGTGGAATGAATGAGGCAGGCACAGGAAGTTTGAACGATTGTTTACTGTAAATATTCAACAATAAACTTATAATTTGAACGATTAAAGAGCAGTTTAATATTAATATGGAAGGATAATTTTCAAGGCTTGTGATTGTAGCGTTGTTCGGTAGCTTTCAAATGACACCACTTACGTAGTCCACTACTCGCAATCCAAAGTTACACTGGCCCAAAGCTTGCCCAGTTCCGTAGAATTTCCACATATTGCCAATCCCCTCCCCATACTCAGCGCGCCAGCGCATTCAATCCGAAGATCATGCCAGGTACGGGCATCTTTTGTCTATACGAAGCCATATTTATTTATCTACTGTACGTTTTTCTAGTTCTGAAATCATACGACAAAATAGTTGTATGACAAAACGCGTTTTTAAAACGCTCGATTTTTCACGCATCTCCAATGCTGTTCCGATTTTAAAGGAGTATTAACGTCAAAAGTGTATTCATATATTTAATCTATTTATATATTTAATCTATTCATATATTTAAATAGTTTATCTGGCGTTCAGGTAATAGACGTTCAGGATATAATTGTGATAACATGGAAGGTATGCTTTTTACCATGCGTTTTATTGTAAATAAGAATTAACACCCGTAAAAGCAAACGAAATGCTATTATTTAATTTCGGATAATTTCGTTTCATTTAGAGGTTTGAAATCCATTCATGTGAATATGGATGTTATATTCATTAAATGCATCGAAATAAGATATGAAATGAGAGTGACGACACTGAGATTGATCCTGGACCGTTGTCAATAGCCCGTTGTGTTGCTCGAGTTTGACGTTAATTCAACTACCACCCTCCTTAAAATGCAATATTAAATACTAAAAGAAAAGAGAAACAAATTTATCAAATACTTGTTTGCTTCCCCTCTAAAAAAAACCCTTCCAAAGTGGGTATTGAAGACTTCTTCCGAAAGTAGATAGCACTAAGCAGTTTTGCGCTAATGAGCTAGGCTAGTTTTTTTATTATTTTTATTTTAGTCATGTCAATTTCGATTTTTGGTATTTCAGTTTTAAAAGCGCAATCAAAGAAAAAATTTATTTCCTATTAAAAATGCCAGAAAATACCATACAAATGTTAGTAAAAAGAAGTACTATTCATAACGATCGGAAAAGAACTGAGAGGCTCTGCTAGAATGCAATGTTTTTTCACGTGGGAGCTCCCCGAAACATTGCTTATTATTTCGATGAGTTTAAAGAGGGATATTAAGAACAAGGAATACCGTACGGCTAATAAACGCACATGCTAACAACGCTGGTTAAAAATACATACTTTCTCATTCCCAGATTGCTTTGAACGAACTCCCTACCCTTTTTATTAGATACTAGAAATAAGAATGAAGGAGAACAGAAACAATTTACGGAAACAGAAGCATTTTAACTTGCACTCTGCAAAATTTTAGTCCTTCAGGATATAACGAGTCCGCCACAAATAGAAGAGTTCTTCGAAAGTCCTTTTAATGAGTCATGTGGACTACACCAAAAAAATTTCAAGGTTTTTCTCGGGAGTATTATTTCAGTTATATGGGTTCTAGTCTTTTGTTCTCGCGGTAATACTGGTACCAATACACACTACTGAAAAAATCGAAGCATCTGAACCCAGTGTTGGGTGGGCATGAAATTAATATGTGAGATGTATACAAGAGATAAAGAAATGATCATATCAAATGTAGAGGATTTTTCATTACTGTGGAATCACGTCAGATGTCATAAATTTCTAAGCTGTAAAGTCCCTTCTGGCGGCAATACATGCTAACATACGGCGTGGCATGGAGTCAATTGAAGTCCTGAGCTAAATTATGCCAAGCATTCGATTGCTGCTGCTTCACATTCCTTATATACTTAAAGTGATTCAATTGACGGCATGCAATATCCCAGACATGCTCAATGGGAGACAGATCTGAGGATCTTTCTGGGTTAAGGATCTTTAAGGTTTAACACTACAGAAGCACTGGCATTCGTGCTGGTAAATAGCCCCTTGGACGTGTGATATGAAAGGCAAAGAAACAAATTGTAGGATATGCTGGACGCATTGCTATGCAGTCGAATTACTTCGTTCAACCACTAAAGGAAATCGGTTATGGCCTTTGCGCCATAAAATCCAAACAACCTAGCAAATTGTTAACAGATATGAATTCACTGCGTGTCGCATAAATGACCAGCTCTAAAGGAATAGGATTTTTATGAAGGAAAGGAAAAGTCGCGTGTATAAACATGAAGTACAAGTAATTGAGTCATGAAAATATTCACACATAAAAAAACTTCGTTAAACAGAGACCGAGCCTCTTTCTATTGGGAGATACAATTTAAGAAAATTCGCAATAAGTTCAGCGTATCGCAAAGGAATTCACCCAACTTCTTTAAATATCAGTTACTGCTGCATCTCTATTCTTCATACGACATTCACATTACCCAAACTTAACACAGCCCGGAAATCGCGCAACGCGATAAGGAATCAGCCCAAATCAAGCCGCCCCTCAATTTCTTAATGAAATCCTCCCATCTATTAGAATGGATAAGCGATCCATCAGTTTATTTAGACCCCCCACGCACAACGCTTCCCCCTCCCCTTTACCGGAAGACCCACATTTCCCAACTTCCGTGGTCAATTTCAGGGTGGTGGAAAACGACAATTTCCGTTTTCCAGAATCGGATTTCCTTAATGCTCCTAGCCGCGCCTCTCTCACGCCGGTCGAATTCTTCCCCTTTAATCTCTCTTCCACCCCTTCTCTCCAAACGATTCCAATTTTAAGTAATGGATTCTTCTCACTGGCCGGCCCTTGTTATCCACACTGGTCTTGTATGCTTCCCTTGGCTCGTTAACGGCAACAGCGAAGGAGTTTACTTTCTTCGGTTGCTAACTGACTCCCCTCCACGATGCAAATGAGCTGCCCCGGTGGAGTGTTTTTCGGGAATTATTCAGAAATTGGGGATGTAGTCGATAATTGCACTGAATCGAAGTTGTCGATTAGGTCGAGTGGCTCACATCGCGTATTGACCCGAACGTAATCCAAAGTAAACGTAATTATAAACTTAATGAGCTCTCTCTCTTATTCTGTAGTATCGTGGCTCAACGGGTTTGCCTACTGCACTAGCGACCTGCGATTTGAAGGCGGCGGAGGTTCAATTCCTGTGACTTACCCTGGGGCATTTTCCTGTTCTGTGTCGCCCTCAAAGGCGCATTTCACTTGGGGTTTACTGTCTAGTGAATACGGGGGTCGCGCTCTTGAGATACCCCAGTAATCTTTTTCTGCTTTCATCCCACTACTCTGCTCCTCATTCCTTCTTTTTAACCCTTCCACGACATTTTATACGAAGATTGGCCAAATATGGCCCCAACGCTATAAAACACCAAAACATCAAACCAACCCTGCTCTGTCTCAGCAAAACTTTCCTTGTGTGTGTAAGTCCATTACGTGACGTTATCTGTCTTATGTATTTGGCACAACTTGGTCAAATATGTCCCTTGCGCCATAAAACTCCGAAAAAGCCAACCACCCTGTTGTGTGTCAGTAAAACTTTCCTAGTGTTTGTAGGTCCATTAAGTGACGTTGTTTTGTGTTTTGCTCATCTTGGCCGAATATGGTCTTTGCACCATAAAACGCCAAAACAACCAACCCTGTGCTGTGTCAATAAAACTTACCTCGTGTGCATAGGTGACGGTACAATGTGTTTTGCATAAGCACGTCTTTACCAGTTTTTCTGGCACCATCGTATAGATGTAGGAGTAGGTAATGTAATACTATCATCCGTGATCTAATCGAGTCACGTATCGCGACGCTGAAAAGACTAATCGACCTTCTTCAAATACCTAAATGCTTTAACAGAAAATTTTCTTTCCACACATGTATGTATGTCTTACACGAATTGCAGATATATCTCAGAAACATAGAAGTGTGTGAAAAAAAAATTGAAAAAAAAAAAATCCAACCTGCTGAATATTTAATATGCTAATAGCTGTGATTAAAGTACACCGTCGCTAATGATTAGTATTACCCAGAGTAGCCGGTTCCAAGAAAAAAGGTATTAGACTTACGTCTCTCCTGACGTCAGGCAGAGTGAGCCATAATGGGAAAATAATGGGCGCCATGAGAACGTACGTCACCCGCTTCTTGTTCTCCTTGGGCCAAGAGATGTCCAAGGGTTCGTCCACTTCGATTTCCGCCGGTTCGGGCTTCGCTTGGAGAGCTGCCACGATCTCCTGGGCCTCCGCCTGTGCGATGCAGGGAAAAATAAATACAGATATCCAAGTGCAGTGAAACTAAAATACAGGCATTGCGTGTTAAAGTTAACCCTCCTTGTAGTTGTCTCAATGAGATATCTCGTTATAAGCAAAACTGATCATATCTTGATGATGAGATATCTCTCCATTAGAAGACGACTGACCAGATGTTGATCTCGTCACCATCAAAATATCGACGACAGAATCTTGATGGCGAGATGTTTCCTCATTAGCGAAATTTGTCAGATATTGATAGATGAGATATCTCGTCCAAATCACTTGGAGGGTTAAGGTAAATATAAACACATTGTACTTCTAGAAAAATTCAGTTCATTCTACAAGTTTCTTAGGTGGATTTTTGAACAGTGAACTATAAACTACTGCGACACAGTACATATTGCTGTAGAGAACCTTGCTTTTTTTAGGCCGTCGTGGCTCAGTGGGTATGCCAACTGCGCTAGCAACCTGCGAGTTGTAGGCGACGCAGATTCGATTTCTCCCTGGGTGTATTTCTATCTCTTCTGTGTCAGTAAAATTTTTTATGTGTGTATGTCCATTACTCGATATTATCTGTCTTGTGTCTGGCGCAGCATGGCCAAATATGGCCCTTGCGCCATAAAACCCAACCTTGCTTTCCGTCAAATCAAGAAGAAATGTATCGTGGAGTAGGTATTGTGCAGACCGATCAAGACTCCTTTACTCAAACTCCTTTAATATTAAGCGATATTTTATCAGAGAACCTATACAGCAAAGGGACTGCGATGAAACATCGTCCCCGTGGAAGATTCTGTGGAGGGAAGCGTACCAAATCACCCTAAGTTCAGTTTATAACTGTTGCTAAGTTTAGTTTCTAACTGGCACTAAGTTTGGTTTCTAACTGGTACTAAGTTTTGTTTCTAACTGTCACTAAGTTTAGTTTCTGTCATTGAGTTTAGTTTCTGTCACTAAGTTTAATTTCTAACTGTCACTAAGTTTAGTTTCTAACTGGTACTAAGTTTAATTTCTAACTGTCACTAAGTTTAGTTTCTAACTGGTACTAAGTTTAACTGTCACTAAGTTTAGTTTCTAACTGGTACTAAATTTAACTGTCACTAAGTTTAGTTTCTAACTGGTACTAAGTTTAGTTTCTAACTGGTACTAAGTTTAGTTTCTAACTGTCACAAAGTTTAATTTCCACGTCCATGGATAGCCAGTCCTATTTGTGCTTATCGGATCCCACTGCTAGACTCCTTGGGTTACTCTTCTCATATCTGTAATGATCTGAATTGGGCGGGGCAGAAAAATTTTGTCTCCCATTCAAAGATTCTCCATTAATCAATAAAGGATCATGTTCTGTAGGCGGGTTTTGATCTATAAAACCTGTAGTCATCTAACTTATTTCATACTACAAGGAACTTTTGGGCTTATTCAATTGTATTTCCGTTGGGTTTGCAGATCTTCTCATACTGAATGACCGCAATGCCGATCGGTTTGTTTTGGTTTGTTTGGGTTTTATGGCGCACGGTCCATATTTGGCCATGCTGCGCCATACGTACAATATGCACAATACATACAATATGCACAAGACATACAATATCAAGTAATAGACACACACACAATGAAAGTTTTACTGACAAAGAAGAGAAATACACCCAGGGAGAAATGCCGATCGAGCTTTGAGTTACAAAATTCAACTATCAAAAAATAAAATATTGCATAAGTATATTGTAGAGGTGAGTAACGTAGCTATCTAGTCTTGCTTTTTAATGCCTTATTAGATTCTCACATATTTCACAAAATTAATATTAAAATCTTATAAATTGGTTTAGAGAAGACACTCATTAACTGACATTTTCTCGGAGGCACTAAATGCTCATTTTCATAATGAGAAAAAAATTGTCTTATTGCAATCTGTTAAAAAATAGCTAAACACACAAAATTCTTGATATTTTATTTCTTTATATAACTAATAGTTAGTCTTCGACTAATAATACGTAAATTTTTTTCGTCAGTTAATGAGTTTTTACTCGAAACCAACGATATTAAAGTACTCAGTAGTTTAAAAAATATTAAAATAAATCACTACACTAAATGATATTGTATTAGCAGAAACGCATTTACTAGTGTGGCAACATTTAAAAACATCTCTAGAATTTGTGTTCTTATCGTCACAATTGTTCGCGTTAAGAATTCTTAAACTAACAGTGTACCGCTCAACTTTTCTCCGTACGCATGCCAAATCATTTGCTCTTTATTTATTTACCAGTATTAATTGTTACGTCTGAATAAATTATGTTTCCTTGTTCCTGAGATGCTTATGGCACAGTTGATAACACGCTGAAATAACATCGAATAATTGATTGCTGCTAGTCAGCATTTGATTTGGGGTTCTTCCGGAAGCCAGAACCGGAACCACCAAAGACTGACCCCCAAACTGGCAAATAATTTGTTTTACTGCACAGCTCTTTAAACACTAATTTTTTCTTGGGTCAAAAAATAAAAGTTATAAGAATTTTGACAGTGTTATACCTTTTAAACAGATTGCAATATGACTTTGTATATCTCATCAACATCGAAATAAGCATTTAGTGTCTCCGAAAAAATGCCAGTTTTGATTTAATCCGACACTATATTTTTCTACATTTTCCTGAAATGTGCGAAGTTGTGTTTGCCAAGAACGGGAAAACATTCTTCTTTCTCTCTAAAGGCAATTGAATACAAAAATTGGGAAAATTATGTCAAGCCATTTCATTAACATAACTTATTACCGATTTTCTTTCTTAATGGGGATCTTATAAAATTCTTATACATGCGATTTATGTTATTTGGCATATTGGATGAAAAAATATTGATTCAAGAAGACTGCTTGCTTAATTGGGGTTTGCGCTCGAATCTTACAAATATCGAAAAGCCAGAAAAACGTTCTGAAGGGCGTCGATAAAAGTTCTTTTCTGTCTCACTATAACTGCGTAAAATTTCGAAAGCTTCAAAAAGAGAGAACTTTCCCATAAATCAATATTAATTAAGCACTGAAAAAACATGTCAATTTCCAGAGATAAAAATAGTTCTTTTTAATTTAGTTAATGTTTGTAAAAAAGATTTACATCACATCTATTCTTTTGAGAAAGTTTTTATTGAAAGATAAGTCGATAATATGATTATTAATGTACAAGACGGCGATAAGATAGCTTATGGAAAGTAAAGAATGCTTAGTTCAAACATTAAGTTTGATAGGGTTTATATTAAATGGTTTCAGAGAGGTGTGTTATATTAATAAATTGTTCCTAATAGTTAAAAGCACTTGCATGGGTTACTTTATTCCAAAGATTAAAAAAGAAATTAGGTCTATGAGTGTTGGGATCTTGTAATCAATAGTTAAAGGGGACATGCGCTTATAAAAATAATGAAAATATTTGGGACATGTTGTTCAAGGAGGTATTGTCCTTAATTTAAAACTGCGAAAAATATTTCTTATACACTGACGGGAAAAACGTAACTAGCACCATTGTTTTCGAAGGTTACAACCTCAAAATTAAACAAAACACCCTATGGCAAATTGTACAATCGAGGATAATCAGTAGAAAGCTGTTGCATATTCAAGTTTTGGAATTGCGATTTCAGAGGTTCTAACATAGGTAATAGGTTCTCTTGCCGCAGGAACGCATCTACAACCTCATATTGTATGCAAGTGCGGTGCAAAGCTTTCACCTGTGTCCAAAGTGGTTATATAGCATACAAAGGACCGCCTCCTCTCTTTTTAAAAGTTTTCAGTTACTCTTCTGTATCATGGAACTCAGTGCAATGTCACCACTTGTCCAAAGATTTCGGCTCGCTTTTGCATCGCTTTGTCATCACTCATCGGTTCGGTAAATCTGGACGTACTTTTGGTACATTTTCCCACATACAAGTCCCCTCGGAGCAACATTTCTAGGTGCGTGCGGGCTTCATAAACATCGAGTACACTAGCGATCTATTATTTTTCCATGGGGTTTACTGCCTCTGGTAAACAGGGGGGTCACGATCCCAGGATTTCCCAGAGATCTTTCTCTACTTTTTCTCTCTGTCCTTTCTTTTTACAATTACTTGATATTGTCTGTCGTGTTTGGCACAGCGTGGCCCTTGTCGTAAAACCCAAAACCAACCACATAGTCAACTTCAATGCAAAGTAGCAGTTGAAAACTTTACTGTTCTTTAAGTTTTGCACACCAGTGAATGTATATAATGTTTTAAGACAAGACATGGACAAATTTAAAACATATCAATTTAGGTTTACAGGCGTGGGTTGAATATTGCAATCATTCCCCATAACAATAAGCAACTCTCGTTCAGAGCTCCCCACCACCATGATCCTCAGAACTAGAAAAAAAACATTTTAAACACGTTATGTCTACGGGTCAATTGTGTAATCAAAGAGAGTATGTGAAAGTATTTTTGGTATGGATTGGAACAGGTTATAGGGGGCTCAGTGGTTTTGGCCGCTGCGCTAGCAACCTGTGAATTGTAGGCGGCGCAGATTCGATTCCTATTTGGGTGTATTTCTATCTTCTGTGTCAGTAAAACTTTCCTCGTGTGCATGTCCATACTTGATGCTGCCTTGTGTTTTGCGCAGCTTGGCTAAATATGGCCCTTGCGCCATGAAACTCCAAATCAACAAACCGATCAACAACGAAAAGGGTTATGAGAACGAGAAAAGGAAAAACGAACTTAATAAAACTACAGGGAGTAAGCAGAACAAAAAGAGTCAAGTTGTAGTTATGACGTGTCTAATGAAAGTAATGCAGTAAAATATAAAATGGATAGATGTAAGTTATTCTAAAGTTAAATTCCAATTAAAATTATTTAAAAACTTTTTGAAATTGCGACGCAAAGACCAAGAATTAAATAATATTTCGCACATTACGAATTAGTGTATTTTAAAACATAAAAATCATTGAGTTTTGTAAATTATCCGAGTATAAAATTTCATAAAACATAATCTAACGTTTCCTTCAATGAACATATAAATTGAAAAATGTGACCGCATTCTTATATCTTAGAGAACATGTAGATCAAAACCTTACTGTTGGATATGAGGTACACTATCACATTGAGTTTCATTTGATGTAGAACTATTTAAACAGACGCGCTTATTAGATGTCTTGAGCCAAGCGATGCATCTGATTTGATTTTCAATTTCCTCTCTTTCGAATGATGCATACATTCCAAATCGGATATTTTTCTCTCACTTCTCACTTTAGCCTGACTACTCCAAAATTCAATATGCGAAGGAGATAAACAAGGTCGAAGGTTTCCACTGGATTTTCCTACATTATTTCAGAAGACTCTCAAAGTAGTAATTGGTATTGAAATTTTTGACAGTAGGAAAGGATACGGACCGATGTTCTAAAGGAAATGCGAAGCATACGGATGAACACTTGCTTTCCATCCATTCGTACTGAAACAGAGTCGTATTTTGAAAATTCTGGATACAGAAAGGATTTTCAAATAATTTATATCAACGCCCACTAGAATTAAACCCCGATCGGATTTGTATTAGGTCTCGAATTTCCTTTCACTCGAGATTCTATGCATAATTGCATATTCATCCTCGAATCCTTTGAAAAATGAGGCCGCGGTAGTCCGGTTGGAAGAGTAAAGGATTAGTAAGCAGAGGGTTGCGATTTCGTATCCAACCAAAGACCGTCGCGTACATGGGGGATGATGCACGTCAAATCGGTAGTGGCTTCCAATATCATCACGTTGTCGTGGTGTGGAAGTTTTGAGAGTGGGGTGCCATCTCAGATGTTACCTCGTCATCTGACGTGGTTGAAAAGTACGAGATGTGCTCGGATCTTTCCTTTCAACATTTACTTGACTTTGGCGCATCTTGGCCAGATATGTACCCTTGCCGCATAAACCGCCAAAACAACCAACCTTTGATAAAAATCAGCAGACAGGTAGAGCGAGTTCATATTAACCCTTCTGGTGGTTTTCTCGACGAGATATCTCGTCATCACAAAAAATTCGGCAATATGGCGATATATCTTGTGATTATCAAAATTAGTCAGACCTTGATCGACGAGATATCGAAACTACTTGGAGGATTAACCACAGTTTGAAAAATAGAGAAAGCCATTATGCTTAAATTTAAAATTCTCCAAACATTCCACTTTAACACACTACTTCTCGATCGAGTTCCAGATTCATCATTAAATCAATGTACTCTGAGAAACCCGTGAAACGCCTCCGAAACTTGCTGCACGTTTTCCACGCGATCTTGTCGTTTCGCATATATTTTCCTCGCACCTTTTGACCTTGATTTTCAAGCAGCTCGAATATCTCACCCCCCCCCCTGAGTCTGCTATTCATGTTCTGATGTCGTTACATTATATCTTAATAAATGATCTTTTTTTAAGTAACCACCTAGGCCATGGTGCCGATGGGCAACTGATATTGGTCGTTGGTGAATCGCAGACTTGGTTCTCTCAATATGCTGATTGGAGGCCGTCGAGGCTCAGTGGTTGTGCCCACTGCTCCAGCAGCCTGCGAGTTGTAGGCGGCGCAGAAAACTTTCCTTGTGTATGTATGTCCGCTACTTGACGTTGTCTGTCGTGTTTGGAGCACATGGCCAAATAAGGCCCTGGCGCCATAAAAGCACACCAACCAATATGCTGATCAACGCCATGTTCATATGATCGCTGTAAACTATAAATTGTCATGTATTTATCTGAATTAGGTTCACGCTAGTACCGAGTTGATTTTTTATGAAATTTGTTTCGCTAGCTTCATAACCTGGAATTTAACTTTTAACTAACAAATGCTCAACAAAATATTAAGTTTAAAATGTGTTTGAGTAGACGTTTAATGAGAAACGCTACTCAGGGCAACCATAAGGCCTATAGCTCCTTCACTGCAATACGGAATTCTCTTAAGAGCTGTAAGGGCCATGGTAGCCCAGTAGGTAGAGTCACGGATTAGTAACAGGATAGTTGCGATTTCGAAACTAGGTCCAGCCACAGTCCGTCGTGTACATTGGAACTATCATGTCCTCAAATGGCCTCACGTTGACGTGGTGTGAAAGTTTGGAGAGGCTCTGAGTAGGGTGCCAGCTCTGATGTTAACCTCGTCATGCGACCGTGGTTCAAAATGACGAGGTACCGTCCTCGAATCTTTCCATTCGGAACTGATCCCGGACAGTCGCCAATAGCCCGCTCTATTTCCTCCAGTGAGGCGTAAATTCAACTACCTATCTACCCAGATGAAATGTCTAAAATAAGTTTGAAATCTTTTCATGGGTTACATCAAAGTAAATCAAAATAAATCTTTGTATACTAAAATAATCCAATCCATTTTTGAATTACATTAGAGAAGCCATTTCAGTTTTTACCATACTTGACATAAATCTTAATAGTAGACCTGTACTATGACTTTATACGTGTCTGGAGGGACTCATTTTAAGATAGACGTTGACAGCACCAGTTGAAGTCATCTTTCATTTATAAAGTTTTTTGAGTTTTCAATTCATGTCTATTTTTAATCCTGAACGACCGCTGACGTTTAGTTCAACTAGCATAGCCATAGACTCCGACGGATTTTCTATTTTGTGGTATTTTCTTACAAATTTGACTACGTATAAAAGGAATTTTTTGTTTCTCAGTGTTTACCGAAAGAATTTTGAATGTCTTGACAGGAATCTGATTTTGTTGTACTCATTGCTATGCTCTAATTAAGATCTTTTATTGTTATTTGAAATAACTTAAGAAAATAATTTCCTTTGAATTCATTAGAGTGAGAGATTAGGAAGTTACTTCTGGAAACGGTCTTTCACTAAATATTTTCAATTTTTCTAGTTTGAAAAACATTGTATAAATTACAGAATTAAATAACTCGCATAATTACGTGTCGGAATACATTTATTTCCGGGCGTGAATTAGAAACATCCCACGCTTAGAATTTATTTGTATGCCATGATTTTATTTTCCGATAGTTATGTGTCGGATTGAATCTATGCTGCAATCTGTAAAACGAGTTTTGTGACAAGGTTACACTTAACGCCGTGAAAACAACTAACGAGTATACGGTTGATGATGCTTGTTTCGAGGATATAGGGAGGATGTGATGCCCAAGAATAATTTGGAAAAATAATCTCCTATAAAAGGGATTTTTCAAGTATTTGAATAATCTCTTATTCAAGGGATTATTCATGAAGTGAGGAGATATTCTATTCTATCCAAACCCTCTTTTATAAAAATCCTGTTCGCTACAAAATAAATGCATTTTTCAGACTGACAATACTGTTCAGATAAAAGTTCGATTAAAGCAAGATGTCACATCTAAGGAAGTGTATTTGATATGAATACTAATTGTAGCAATTATTTCTTTGACCTGCGCAATTTTCGTTAGTTCTGTTCAGCTGATAATTCCTTGTAAAACATTATTTGAAATCTCTATAAAATACTGTTCCTCAATCCTCTTTTTCCCTTTCACAACATTATTTACTTGGCTTTGTCTTGCGTTTGGCGCAGCTTGGCCAAATATGGCCCTTGCGCCATAAAATGAAAAAACAACGAATCTAATTATGTAAAGATGAATTTTGATTAAAAAGGAATTCCCCATTCCAAGTTGAAAGTCAGCCCTCATGGATTTCACCAAGGTGATTATCACTGATTAACTGAACGCATTTCTATTAAATTTTGCTGTTCATCGCTTCCTATCCATAGAGACATTTTCAAATCATGCATTTTTAAGACGCGAAGAATTTTCTATTAGCAGACGCGAAATGTAAGAATACCGCAAAGGTATAAAATATTATCGAGAGAATACCAAATCTAGGTGAGCTACAGTGGTGATGGATTTACTTGTATATGTATCTTCAGTGAGAGAATATTCCATTCTACCTGAATTCTCTTTTATGAAACTCAAATAGCACTTTCACTTTAGTAAATATTTCCCGTCCCTTACAAACAAAAATGCATTTTCTTGCTAGCATACAAAGCAGACTGGGAAACACTGATTTTTCCAATGTGCATATTTATCCACTCTAGAAGAATCGCGATCCATCCTCCGATATTTGTTTCGCAGTTCGGATCACAGCCTGGCTTTATCGGCATCGACCGAAACATTTCCTTCATGTCCTCTGCATCCCAAAAAATTGTTAAAGGCACTTGAGGATACTTTTACTCCGTAACCATTCCGATCTGCCACATACACCCCGTGCAGTCACAAACACCTAACCTTTAAACATTACCTCGAGTCAACCCAAGCACAAAATACATCATCCGCAGTATAACGATTGAACCGTAAATCTTTTATCGTATTTGTTTCTGCCTCTGCTTACCGTGCGTTTTTTTCCCCAAGTAGTATTTTTTTATTAGCATTATCATCAGGACGTAAAAGCTTTCCATATTTTCGACATTATAACCCATTCGGCGCACTTAAAAACGAGGTCGTTTAATGCGTGCGATCCGGAATGCTTTACGAGAGAGGCCCGATGCTTTACGAGGCTCGTGATAGCGATAGCCATAAAGACCTGGATACGATCCTAAGTGATGATTTGAAAACGTTGATGTAATGTCCGAGGAAAAGATGCTCTCTTCAGTGGGGTACGTCGGGCGTAGCGAAAGCGTACGGCGGAATCTGGTTATGGATGGAGTTAATTCCTTCGCATCGGGGCGATGGGCAATCGCAGCTGCTTTTATTCGGGTTGTGACAACCGTTTCGTCTGTTTATTTCAGCAGCGGAGTTCCGGTAACCAGATGTTTATGAGAGGAGATCTTGCTTTTTGTGTGCGACGAACGGTGCTGGGAATCGAATTTGTGTGCTTCAAAAGGTGGTTTGGATTTTTATGTTGCAAGACTAACGTTATTTCCCAAGGTAGTCCATTTGGTTGAGTCGTGGAAGCAAAAGAGTTGGTACGTGATTTCGAGTGGTTCGAAAACGTATGAATGGTCGAAAGACAGATGCAGAATGCCTTCAACTTAGCAAACATACAGAGCGATACGTTTTCCCATATTGTATCCGGTCTTTGTAGGTTCCGATTGAGATTGCAATCAAAGGTACTTTGAATCTGCACATTTTGTTCTTGATTTATATTAGTATATTTTTAGTATACATATTAGTACAATTTTTAGTATACTCGAAAAGCACTCATCGACGACATGGATGTTTGGTAGGTGAGAGTCCACGTGTCTCGAATATTTCACGAAATGGTTTTGGAATTAACCCTCTTGTTGGTTGTCCGACGAGGTATCTCGTCATTAGCAAAACTGACCCTATCTTAATGGACGAGATATCTCATTCAGACCCGATTCATCACCGCATTAGAAGAAAAATCGACAATTATCTTGAGATATCGTCATTTTCAAAATTGGCCAAATCTTGACGGAGGAAATACCCCGTCAAAACCACTTGGAGGGTTGAGGCACATTTGGTAGACATTCCTCATGTAAAAAACTTGTATTCTAATGCATTTTGAAAGCTTATCCTAATAAAATGTATAAGTCTATTTAGAGTAGAGATAATTGTTTCCTCTAATTTTCATATCATATGTATAATATCATTGAACTTTAGTTGGAATAATCGAGAATCAGATTGCCTACAAATTTTCCGATTAACTGAACTTTAAAAAACTTATTTTTCTACATTTCCTTTTCACGACGAAGGTATAAACAGCTATCGAAAACGCAAGATGAAGTTAGTTATAACAGAGCAAAACAGTACTGGTAAAATATCAATCAATATTCTGAAAAGGTTGAAAAAATTATTAAACGAATTACTCATGTAACATCACAGCATTTAGGGCGCAGGTAGAAAGAGTTACTCGTATTTTCTGAATATGTGCTTGATGAAGGGAAGGGAAGGTTTTCAGAAAATTAAACTTTTTTGAAAAGAGTGTTGCTCAGGTTTGCACGAGCAACCGGTTCTCAACTAGTGCGAAAGAAAGTGGGCACTTAGAGAAGTTTAGAATCATACTCACTGTGTTTCCTGCTGCTGCTGCCGCTGCGGCGCCCGGCTGTATGATGGCGACCGCGGGGTTGTCGGCGGACATGATGGTGCTGATGCCCTGCGAGGCGGAGTTCTTGACGGGGGACCTGTTGCTGGTGGTGAAAGACGTCTCTTCGTGCCGTTCACGATCCGAGTGCTCGCTCGCCGAGCCGTTCGCCAGCGTGTTCAGTATCGTCGCCGACTGAAACGAGAAAGCCACACTTCGGTAAACGCATTTTAGTCGCCATAAACACATTCTGGCCATAAACACAATGTAGCCCGGTTGGAAGAGTAACGAACTAGCAACCAGAGAGAGAATCCAACCAAAGACGGTCGTGTACAAAGGGGGCTGGTGCACATTAAATCTTTCGTGGCTCACGTTGGCGAGGTGTGGAAGTTTGGAGAGTGGGGTGCTAGCTCAGGTGTTGACCTTGTCATCTGACCGTGGTTCAAAATTACGTGGTGTTGTCCTCGGATCTTTCAATTCGGGGGTTGATCCCGGACAGTCGCCAATAGCACGTTCCGGGATCCAGTGCTGACACGTTAATTAAAATACCTATCTACCATAAACACAGTCAAATCCTATTTATCACAATTACTCGAGAAGGATATTTGTGATATCACCTCCCCTAACTGCAACCGAAAGGCTACAGTACGTTGTGGGGAGAAAAAGTGCTCGGGAAAAGAACTTCCTGTTGGTGCTCGAGGCAGGGTGGATGTGTTGTCCCTGCTCCGTTATGTTAAGCTTACGTGCTTCTTGTTCCTGTATCTGTTATTTATGTTGTTTTTCTTCGTCAACTGTAGAAGTAAACATGCTGTCCTCAAAATTCATGCTCTTTTTAATATGATGTCATTTCATCAAATCGAACGAAAGACAATCTAACAGGCATCACTTTAGGACTCACCGCAAAGCAGCTCACATCTCAGAAAGATAAGTTTTAAAATACAGAATAAGCGAGGGATATAAATCTAGAAGGCAGAAACATAAAAATGAGCAAATACAGAACCAAAAGGGGCTCACCAAATCGCAAGGTAGTCAGGAGGTCACCGTCCCATCTACTTAGGCTTTAGTGATCAGTTGCGGCTCGGGAAGTACTACTGTTTACTTTCAAAGTAGTGATAATTAGATGTATCCATTGCCCTTGTTATTGGTGATCAGATTTTGAGAGATGCCATTTAATGGGGGAATTAATTTACGGAATTGAAGTTATCAACCTCGGGGCCCAAACGAAACACTTCCCACACGCTTAGTCAGATGTGGAAAGGTGTTAAACTGTTTATACTGAAGAGATCGAGATCTTTCATGCAAGCAAACTTGAGAGGTATAACCGGTTACACGTTATTTAGGGGCCTCAGTGAGGTTTGCTTACTGCGCTATCAAACTGCGAGTTGTTCGTACTCCAATCGGCTCGTTTACAGTTAATAACGATTTCAATGATTTCTAACCCTCCAATAGTTTCGAAGAGGTATGTCATCCATCAAGGTCTGACTCATTTTGCTAATGACGAAATATCTCGTCGTCAAGTTATTGACAACTTTTCTAGACAAGTAAAAAAGAACACCAAAAATTAGCTATGTCGAGCAATGAAAATCAATGTAGCATAAGAAATTAACGAGTAAAATAATATTGCAATTTACAGAAGAATTTTCATACATAGTTTTTAAATGAAACTGAACCGTTCATGTATTTTTGTGACACAAGCTGTTTAGCAGATTTAATAATTAACCACATACAAGAGAAAATCACTTCCCTCAATATTCACCGTTCCGGCCACTTGGAGCACTCGTTCTGCATTAGCATAAAGGTACACTCGAATAATTCATCACGCTTTGTTAGCAATCGCGTATAGTGGCTGGAGAGCGACTGTACTCAGAGCTTGTTAATAGTCAGTGACTCTTCAGTGAATTCACACTCGAAACATTGTGTTGAATCACTAATGGATCTCGTATCCATGAGCCGAACGAGATAATTGGTACTGTAAACGGCGGAAGTATCATCACGTCATTTTATCCCGTCTGTAAGTATTAATTTAACGCCAGATAATTTTTTGTCAATACTTGTCTCAGTCATCACTTTGTGGAGCCGTCAGGACTCAGTGGGTATGTTCACTGCGCTAGCAACCCGTGAGTTGTGAGACATTGGTAGCCCAGTTGGACTAGCAACTGGAGGATTGCGAGTTGGAAAATAGGTCCAACCAAAGACTGTCGTGTACGTGGAGGCTGGTGCACGTTAAATCTGCCGTGGCCTCAAATGTCCTCACGTTGACGTGGTGTGGAAGTTTGGGAAGTATAGGTGTTAATCATCACGTAGGCATCTGACCGCGGTTCAAAATTAAGAGACATTGTCCTCGGATCTTTCTCTTCGGTATTGATCTCGGATCGTCACCAATAGCCTGTTGTGTTGCTTCAGTGCGACGTTAATTAACTACCTACCTAACTGCGAGGAGTTGGCGGAGCAGGTTCGATTCCTTCCTTGGGTGTATCTATCTCTTCTGTGTCAGTAAAACTTTTCTAATGTGTGTATGTCCATAACTTTACGTAATATGTCTTGTGTTTGGCAGAGATTCGTCCATTATGGAGATTGCGCCATAAAAGTCAGCCCAACCGACATCCGTCAACCAATAGGTGTGGTTATTTAGTCATCCTTTGTGTTGAGGGGTGAAAGCAATACCTTAGAGACGCCTTTATTTTCTTTATAAAAATTGTATCAAGTAAATCAAGTAATGGACGAACACACACATAAAGTTTCACTGGCACAGAAATGCACCCAGGAAGTAATCGAGCCAGCACCGCCCACAACTCGCAGGTTTCTAGCGCAGTGGACAAACCCACTGAGCCACGGCGACCCCAATTTTTCACCAAAAGTTCCTCTAAACGAAGTATGAATTCTGTGTGTATCTTGATTAAATATATGTAATGACTCGTTTGGATCTTTGCTCGGCTTGTGACTAAATTTTTCTAAGAATTCTCAATTGACTGATTTCCCTTTAATTCCAAACGAGAAGGTGGGTCAAGAATTAGAGTAACCATGAAATTTTTACCCATTTTCAGCATTCAGAAAGGACGCAAAAGCGAATACAAAAAACCAATCTCAAGGCCAGAGCACTGCAGCTGTTTCCATTATTGGTTTTTCTTCCCATTAATTATTTTTTTCCTATAGTACCGAAAAATCCATCTTTGAAAGGTCTAGGGCTTTGTTTCCTTCCTTTTTGTCTCCCGGGTAGAGAAGAATCCCAGGTTTAATAAAAGCGTTCCCACGCAAGCAGTTTTATCGCTGTCGTCAGCACATCACGTGACTGGTTTGCCTGACTAAATGTTGTCAGTGGTTGGGAAGAGATTAGCTAATATTGCCTGATTGAGATGGGCGAAAAATAAAGAGGAGTGATCTAATGATCTTGGGAGGAACGTGGATTTCGGAGAATGTGCGGAACGACTCTTAACGTCGGAACGGAATAAGCAGTTCTGAAGGCAATGGTAGTGAAATAATTTCGATCGTTTCGCTTCTAACCAGCTCTCAGAGTCAATCCCCTTCAGGTGTGTACAGGCTTCAAGTACCCGAGGTACTCTAGTGATCTTTTCTTTTCCCATGAGTTTACTGTCTGTAGTAAACTCATGGGAAAAGAATAGTAGGGATCGCGCTTCCGGAATACCCGGGCAGTCTTTCTGCCTTCATCCTACTACTCCATTCCCTAATCGATTTCATACCTGACGTTGTCTTGTGTTTGGCGCAGTTTGGCCAAATATGGCCCTTGCATTGTAAAACCCAAAACCATACGTTTCAATCCATACACAGATCGAGCCATTTTGTACTTAGGTTTGTTTTCCTGATAAATCTTAGAAATCTATGGTAAAAACGTGCTGATAATCAAAACATCTAAAACAATTCGGTCAAACGCCCCTATATCGACAAGCTCGATAATCCTTGCATCGTAGGGGACCACGTAGCCCAGTTGGAAGAGCAAGGGATTAGCAACCGGAGGGTTGTGAGTTCGAAGTTCGGTCGTGTACACGGGAGATGGTGCGCGTTAAATCTGTCGTGGCTTCAAATGTCCTCAAATTGGCGTGGAGTGGAAGTTTGGAGGGTGAGGTGCCAGCTCAGGTGTTCTCGTCATCCGACCCTGGTTCAAAATTACTAGGCGATGTCCTTGGGTCTTTCCCTTCGGGATGGATCCTGGACCGTTGCTAATAGCCCGTTGTGTTGCTACAGTGTGACATTAATTAATTACCTACCCTACCTTGCATGGTCGGCTTTGAGCAGAAATTCAATAACTGATCAATTGAATTTTTTTACTCTACAGCTGTTTAGACTATTCGAATTCAGTTAAAAGAATAAGAATTCTAAGCGTTTTGATAGTACAATAATACATCTTTTAACAATATGACAAAGTATCATGAAAATAAACAATGAGTGTCTCAGTTTATGAGTTTCTTATCTAAGCCGACCATAGGTTGCACATATAAGAATCAACGCGTCTTAACTCAGGATTTCATTTCATATTTTCAACATCAATTAATTCATTTTCAATAAATAAACGAGTTGCAGGAGGCGCAGGTTCGATTCCTGTCAGGTGCATTCCTACCTGGGTATATTTCTCTCTTTTGTGTCAGTAAAGCTTTCATTGTATGTGTCTGTCTATTACTTGATATTGTATATCTTATGTCTGGTACAGCATGGCCAAATATGACCCTTGCGCCATTAAACTCCCAAACCAACCAACCATAAATAGTGCTGGGCTAGGTGAAGAATCATTTTCATGATTTGAGTCTTGTTTGAGATTGAAAAAAGGATTAAACCTGATTATTTTTTAATGCTGGTCCATACCTAAAGTTTATTTCCTCGATCGAATCCTTATTGTAGTTCAGCTCCGACGGGAAGACAGTCAACCATGGGTCATTCGATTTTCGTAAAAGTGTGAAACTTTGTTAGAAGACTGCCGTACGCAAAAGCATAAATGGCGATTGCTATGCCCTACCTTCTCGAATGGGGCCGAGGTAGCCCATCATATTGATTCCCGGATTAGCAATCGGAAGGTTCTAATCACGAACTCAAGACCGTCGTGGAGGCATGTGCACTCAAAATCCGCCATGGTCTCAAATGTCCTCACGTTGGCGTGGTGTGGAAGTTTGGAGAGTGAGTTGCCAGTTCAGGTGTTGAGCTCGTCATCTGACAGTGGCTCAAAATGTCGAGGGGTTGTCCTCGGATTTTGCCGTTAGGAGTTGAGGGGCCGTCGTGGCTCAGTGGATACACCCACTACGCTAGCAACCTGCTGGTAGGGGCCGGCGCAGGTTAGATCCCTCCCTAGGTGTATTTCTCGCTTCTGTCTTAGTAAAACTTACGTCCATTGCTATTGTCTGACTTGTGAGTGGCGAAGCATGGCCCATAAAACACAACGAACGCAATCCTTGTTGATGCTGGACCGTCTCCAATTGTCAGTTTTGTTGCTCCAGTGCAACGTAAATTCATGTACCGAATGGTAAACTGAGAGCCGCGTTTAAGACGCCAATTGTGGAAGGGATTTGTTAACTAGTCCCCTAATCAACCCAATACTCATTCAAACTGCCAAACCCTTTCGAGCCAGACCATGGAGAGTACACATCATAAGGAACACTCACCTGCAGGCTCTGGACATTGGTGAGCGGGTCCTGGGGCGCACCCTGCCTCTTAGCCCCAGCGGCGGCCCCTTCCCCGATGGCCGGCAGGGGCGAGGGGTAGAGCACGGGCCCCTCTCCGGCCGTCACGATGTAGGAGCTGAGGGATTCCTGTGTCCGGACGAAGGGCCGCTGGCAGGTGGGGCATGACACGCACTGGGGGCACGAGGAGCAGGAGGAGCAGCAGCCCCCGGCCGTGGGCACCGAGACACCACTCGGGTAGCCCCCGTTGGCCTTGGCCGCGTCCAGGAGGACGCGCAGCGACGCGATGGCGTGGAGCTGGGAGGCCTTCTCGTCCAGCTTACCTGCAGCACAAGAGAGAAGAAAGTCACAAAATGCACAATATAAACGCGCGGCCAAACTATCGGTAATTAAATAAAGTATATCGGGATAATTTATGCCATTAAAATTTAACAATGAGACAAAGTTGTACAAAAAATGCATTAAAAATTCAAATAAAATAATTTTAAATAAAAGCATAAAAACTTATTCACTCTTATTTGTTGGTAAAGGGATGAGGGGAGATGTTCTTTACTATTTAATATGTTTAATTATAATAGATAGGAGAAACTATTTATAGCGGATCATCTTTACATCACACGCTCATCGTGCGTGGCTGTATTCCACCTTCTTTGCAGGATTGTACTGCATCGCAGGGATCTGACTCAGTCGAGAGGGGGTTGGGATTCTTCCTTTGTCGGATCGCTAAAGGAAGTAGGAAAAACTCACTCAACGACCGAGTTCTGATCATACTACTAGGTCGTTAAGCGAATGGGTCGATAAGCGAGGATCGTAACCGTTTTAATAATTTCATTTACAAACCTCAATGGTTTATGAAGTGGATAAATGTGTGTGAATTTAGAGGGCAGAAAAGTCAAAATCCAAAGAAAAATTTATCTCTAAAACGGAAAAGCAAATCGTGATTTCAAAAAAGAAATTCATTTCGGTCCAGTTCCGTGCCTTGGGCTTGCCTATTCTCACTTTAATTATCAGAATCGTGGTTGGATCCTGAAAGGAAAGTAGAAAATGTGTACAAATGTACACATTTTACATATACACTGCTGGCCACCCAAATTGCAACACCAAGAAAGACAAGAGATATCACAACAAAATTTATTTTGTAGATAACATGTTGACCAAGTATCAAATGATTCAATTTATAGACTTCTGTGAAGTGTGGTTCCTGCCAAAATCAGTAGCCAGAGTAGCCGCCATTGTTGGAGATCACCGCTGCCACACGCCTCGGCATTGATTCAAAGAGACTTTGGATGTGTTCTTGGGGTACAGCAGACCAAGCAGCTTCCACACGTTGCCAAAGTTGATCTGGTGTGGCAGCTGGGGATGTATTCTGGGTCAATCGTTGAGCAACCATGGACCACATGTTTTCTATCGGCGAAAGATCCGGAGAGCGAGCTGGCCAGGGAAGCAATTCAATCTGGCGATTGACGAAGAACCCTTGGACAATGCGTGCCACGTGTGGTCGCGCATTATCCTGTTGAAATATGGCTGTGGGCAAGCCCTGAAGGTAAGGAAGGACAACTGGCTCCAACACCTCGGAGATGTAGCGCTGGCTGTTTAAAGTACCGGCAATGCGTACTAGAGGAGTGCGAGAGTGATATCCAATACCGCCCCATACCATAATACCCGGTGCAGGACCAGTGTGGCGGTGCATAACGCAGCTGTTCAGCATCCTCTCTCCACGGTGTCTCCAGACTCGAATCCGACCATCGTGGTGTTGCAGACAGAAGCGTGACTCGTCAGTAAAGACAATTTCATTCCATTCTGCCGTCCACATCCTTCTTTCATCGCACCATTGGCGGCGGAAACGTCTGTGGTTCTGCGTCAAGGGTAGACGAAGCAATGGACGTCTTGCGGACAGACCACTCTGCTGTAAACGGCGTCGAATGGTACGCGCAGACACTGGATGATGCGGTACAGACTGAATGTGCTGTGCTATGGTTCGTGAAGTGGCTGAGCGATCCGTCACTGCCATACGCACAATATGCCTGTCATCACGTGAAGTGGTGCACTGAGGTGGATGCGATCGAACACGTCGGTCCGTCGTACCCTCCTGCATCCAACGATCCCATATCCGCATTACAGTTGTTTGGTTTCGTCCAACACGACTACCGATTTCCCTGAAAGATAATCCACAATCTCGGTAGGCCACTATCCTTCCTCTGTCGAACTCGGATACTTGATCAAAAGATGATCGCTGTTTTCTACGAGGCATAATTGATCGTTTTTTTGAAAAAACCACAAGAAAAACACAATTGCCGTACTTGAAATCGTCGAAATCTCCAAGCCTTAAATAGCGCTTTGAAGTGGCGCCACAGGCGCGCGTGATGTGCGTCTGCGCTGAAATTCTAATCATTTGCATATCTCACCTCCGCTAATGCATGTTGTAAATTTCATATTATTTGCATGCTTCCTTCAGGGTGTTGCATTTACGGTGGCCAGCAGTGTATGTGTACAAATAAATTCTACCGCATTGTGGTTTCACGTAATTTTAAGTACAAGCCATTCTCATTTAACGACATAGTTCCATTCGTACGACTAGGTCGTTAAGCGAGTTGGTCGATAATCGAGGATTGTAATCGTTTTAACCCTCCTGGTAGTGGTCTCGACGAGGTATCTTGTCATTAGCAAAACTGACCAGATCTTGATGGACGAGATATCTCGCCATTAGAAGAAAACTGACCAGATCTTGATGTCGTCATGATAAACAAATCGGCAATATCTTAATGACAAGATATCACGTCATTGGCAAAATTGATCAGATCTTGATGGACGATATATCTTGTCGAAACCACTTGGATTGTTAAAAATTCGATTTGTAAGCTTTAATGGTTCGTGAAGTGCATAACTGGGAGCATTTAGAGTGAGGAATAGTTAACATTCAAAGAAAAACGTATCCCTAAAATAAAAAAAAAAATCGTGATTTCAAAAAGAAATTAATCTCCGTTCACTTGTTCCTTGCCTTGAGCATGTCTACTCCCCACTTTTGGTATCAGATCTGTTAACGCTTATGAAGCGTTTGGAAAAGAATCACATACCAGTAACGACCGACAACAATGCTCGAAAACAAAACAAATGGGTAGCCAATAAAATGAAGCAAAGCTAACGGCCTTCTTTCAGACAGGTCTAAATGCCCTGATTTCATTCTCAGTCATTCCCATGATGTATCAGTCTTATGAAAGACAAGATGCGATAAATATTTATGCCCGCAGAGATCGTGAGACGCATTGTGTTGAGGCCATTAGAAGTAGCGAGTTATTGCTTTAGACACGCGGAGAAATACAGCACAACTTGGATTAGTTCAACAACTGTATAGGTAAGAGATAAACTTTTACACACACTTCATAAGCCCATCTGTGAAAAGGGCAGCATGTTTCGGATGATTTAGATGAGAACTTAGTTCACGGAGTGTGAATCTAAAGATACCACGTTCCTACATAAAACGTGGGCACTAAAGTAGTTAGATGAAATGGCTATAACTTATTTATTTCTGGATACAGATAGTTACAAAATTGAGTTTGATAAGGAGAAAAGAGGACTGAGAGCAAAGTAATTTCCTATGGAATAAGACCTAAGAGTTTTGAAAAGCAAAATGGACGCTAATGGATCTTGTAGAGTGGTTCAAACTAGATATTGAAGTGATAATCTCTAACCGCTTCATTGTAGAATCATACTTCTAATTAGTAAGCGCTCAAAAGTATTTGATGGATATAATAATTTAGGGGTTGTATTTGTATTGGCGTAATACTGATCCCTTGACTACATAAATTCAAATTGAAATATTTTTCTATGCTTAATCAGTGAAATAAAAATTAAGATATTAAGTGTAATTAAATATAGAGAATATAAATATACGTTTAAATAGTTTGAATTCCTGGCCAAAAATTTAGGGAGCATCTCGAAGTGAGAAAAATTATTAATCATTTAAATCAAATAAATGGTTTATTTATGAATGGTCCTTTTTTAGCATATACTTTACAAAAAAAGATTCATTAATGTAATAGGTAAAGTAGATTGTCATAAAATTTTAATCTTAATAATTTTATGGTATTTAGGAATTTGTTTTTATTTCATGCATTGAACTTAGAAACACGTTTTAAATAGAAATTTCCTGCTTAGAAGATTGCGTAAAAAGTTAACATTTGTAGTTTTATAAAAGTCATTTGTAAAATTAACGATGCATCCAACCTTTATACAAAATAGGAACTTTTCCTAGTGAAAAATATTTCCTACAACAAACGTTTATACAGATAATTGACCATTATTGCCAACATCTATTTTGAATAACATATTCTAATATCATGCGTGGTGTTTTTTCTGCGTGAAATTATGAATTCCTATAACATCAAAGCGGCGTGTCGTTTTGGAGGTACAAGTTTATAATATCAATAACGATTGGTGGGCGTACATTTCAACAACTTGTACATGTAGAATTGGAGTGCACAACGTACATTGCTCATGTAGAATTGAGGGATATTTTGTAAACAGCCTCCCCCGTCATTCGTGATTGTTTTCTTTCTTTTCCAAGTCCTTTACGTAAGCTAAGTGAATGAATAATAAGCAATGTATAAGTCTCGGTTTAAGGAGTCTATCACATTAGTGAATATTTTATTTTTACTCTTTATACATTCGGAAGTAGACATGCATACCTTATCTTATTTAAGATATATGTAAGATATCCCCTTTTATAAATCCAATTATCTAATTAGTTATTTAAAAAATTTCTCTCTATCTTCAACCTATTTTTTATCTTTTATAATCTCGTATATCTCAGCTAAACTTTTGGAATTCGCATTCAAGTTGTTATGCATTTCATTGGTTAGGAATGGCACATGACACAAATACATTGAAATTTTAAACGTCATAAGTCGTCCGTTAGATTTCTCAATTCACATTTTGTACATTGCTTGCTAATATTTTAAAAGTTACAAGGGAAATGGTTATTATTATACATGCTGTTCCACATCTTTGTGGGAGATGTACGGGCATCACAACCTCGAAGTACCGAGCGATCTGTTCTCCCTTCTTTTTTACCCTAGTCTACCCTTCTGCGTTTTGCTCTTTACCCTCCCTCGTTGTTGTCGTGTTTGGTGCAGCTTGGCCAAATATGAACCTTACACAATAAAACTCAAAAACAACCAACCTAAGCACAAAACATGTAACATCTATTTCAGAAACATTAAATTCTCTTCCGACACTCATGTACTTGAAAACCCCTGTGCCACTTTGAGAAACCTTGTACCTCTTTTAGGTAATAGCCCGTTGTGTGTTGCTCCAGTACAACGTAAATTCATCTACCTACCAACATACTTTTTCAGACACCTTACCAACAAAATCCCTCTGAAGCATATTTTGTTTAGGATCCCAAGTGAATACATACTAAATTTTCACTAAACTAATTTTTATTTGTTAAAAATTATAACGCGTTTCATTTCCAAATAATTACGGCAATTATCAACAAACCAAATGTTTCTGAGAAGGAAAGATACAAAAAAATACCCAGGCGGATACATTTGGGCGATAAGAAAAAAAACGGTGTGAGGATTTTAATCGTGCAGTTACAACTGTATTGGGTTTTGTATCTTTTAACTCGTATTCCCTCGGGTTAAAATATGTGGCGCTCATGGAACTGGAAAAAAAGTTAGATTACATCTCTCAAAGACCAAAAGAGAAATCGACATCATTCGGTATCATGAGACTGTTATCGATACAAAAAATGTTTTTATTTTTCCACTTGAAGAAACAAATAGTAAGTCTCTAATGATTTCATTTTGTCGTGGAGCGGTTTGTGTATTATGTTCATTAGCTCCGAGAAAGAACCTTTAATGTAAGATAGAATTTATTTTGCTTTTGGAGATTAAAGGGAATGTAGTACTAAGTCCGAAATAGAATTAGCTGTCAAATGTTGTTTTGAGGATTTAAGAGATCTGAGACTTGTTTTAATGCTTCTGAAGTGAAGTAATTACTACAAGAATAAATGTTTTAGCGATCATTTTTAATGTTTAGTTCATACTGCATTATATTAGTCAGGTATTAGGAGGTATCTCGTCATTAGGCAAAACGGACAATGTCTTGTTGGACGAGATATTTCGTCATTAGGCAAAACGGACCATGTCTTGTTGGACGAGATATCTCGTCATTAGAAAAAACTGACCAGATGTTGATCTCATCTTCAAAAAATCAGTGATCATTAGAAAGTTCTTCAGATATTGATGTACGAGATATCTCGTCGAAACCACACGGAGGGTTAGGGCACTTTCGGTAGACATTCATCTTGAGAAAAAACTTCTATTCTAATATATACTACAAGTCTATCCTTATAAAATGCATCAGTTTTTATTTACAGTAGAAAAATGTTTTTGTTCTCTAATTTTCATACATGTTTAATATCATTCAACTTTAGTCGAATCAGATAGCCACACTAATTTTCTGATTCACTCGAATCTAAAAAACTTATATTTCTATATTTCTTTTTCTCAACCTATCGGTGTAGTAGTCGGAATCTGGTCCGATAACGCAATGTCCAATTAGAAAGTACGAAAACGAACAAGCTGCGCGAAACGCAAGAATATAAAAATTAAATTATTGAAAGCAGAGTAAGGCGAAAGACTAAAAATCAATAATAGAGTCTGATATAGAAATTTCATTTACTTACACGAAAACTTTTAATGTTGAAAAATTGGATGTTGATTATTTACAAAAAATAAATTTACGAATCATGTTGGTATATAAATCAATTTAAATGAGATTTTTAAATCTCCAATGGTGTGTAAAAAAATATTTTAATAGATTAGATAAATTGTTTTAACTTTTTCTATTCGGTTCAGAGATATAATGCTCCAAAACAATATTAATTTTCTTAACACTCCTTTTGTTCATTGGGGCCGTCGTGGCTCAGTGGATATGATCGCTCTGCTCTAGCAACCTACGAGTTGTAGTCAGTGCAGGTGCGATTCCTGCGTGTATTTCTCTCTTCTGTGTTAGTAAAACTTACAATGTGTATGTTTATCCATTAATTGACGTTGTCTGACTTGTGTTTGGCGCAGCATAGCCAAATATGGTCCTTGCACCATAAAAACCAATCCAACCAACCTTTTGTACATTTCAGTTAACCTTAGATTTCCAACATTGGAGTGCGTAAATGTTCATTACCATTTTTTGGAAATACTTTATGGACCTACGAATGCTCAAATGAGATAGATGAACACACCTCGAAATAAGCTTAATCTTTTTCCTGTGGCGAAATAACCATTGTTCCAGATTTTTAAACGTTTTCATGTCAGTTTGACTTAAAACACTATTATTTTGATCATACATTTCGAAAAGGGGGTAAATACTGAACTCGAAGGTTTCAAAGTGAAATGTCAAAAAATATTGCTTTTAGATTCTAAGCTTTTAATATGGTGATGTTTTTTTCATAGGGATGAAAAAACAATTCACATAAAAATATAACATTCTGAGCTAACCACAATAAACTTTGTTTACTGTTACGTAATTTTTAAAAAGAAACGCTTCTCATTAAATTCTTTCACTTTAATTAGAGATGATTGAATTTCCACATTTCTAGTTTGTACCCTGAATTTCAACATAATCCTGAAATTCAATCCCAAAGGTTAATTCAAATTTTTAGTACCTTCAGATTAAAATTTTTATTTAAAAGGAAATAACGCCCCGTAGAACGAAATTTTATTAATCACAATCAACATAATTAACAGAGGAAATCTTAAAAGTAATTTAATGGAATAGTTTTGTTCTTGTATTGCTACTTCTCAGTTGACCCGACTTAATTCGGGTTGAAATAGCTAACTGTAAAGTGAAAAGTGACCAGAATAATGAATTTTCTCTATCGTACCAACATCATTTAAAAATGCCAACTATAGAAACATACCAACATCATTTAAAAGTCAGGAAAATAATTTTTTAACACTTTTTCGACGTTTTTATAATTTCTAAAAGAAAAGGTAACCAATTACCATTTTTCAGAAAGCGGTAGGTCGACTTGACAGCGGTTTTGTTTAAAGAAAATTACTATTTCTAACAAACTTTTAACTCATGTAACTTGCTTCAATAGTTTCAACTCGTAAAATAGGCAATATTGACCTTTTGTCACTACAACAAAGAGTTTAATATTTCAAAAGTCCTAGTGCGGATTTTCTCTAACGTTAATATATTTTTCAAAATCGGCAAAGTTCCATTTAAAATTTGCTCTTTTTTAATTTGCATGCAGGCTCAAATATCGAATCCTTTCTGTGGTTGTTGCGTGTGATAAATAGAAAATGCAATTTATTGAAAATATAAATATTTATTAAATTTAAACCGCAGAAATCAGAACGAAATAAAACTAAAGTCGGCGTCAAAACAAAGTTGCTCTAGAGATATTAATTCATGATCTACTTCTGTCTCGCGATCTCGCATGGTTGCCACAAATTACAACCAAATATAGAACCAAATATTGAAAGTGCAAAATTAAACGCGAGCGAAGCAAAATTTAAAAAAAATCAAACTACTACATGTGGCCAACGAACTAGTTTCCTTTTCTTTGAGCAACCTTGCAGTGGAGCAACACAATGGGCTATTGGCGACGGTCCGGGATCAAACCAGTAGGGAAAGATCCTAGGACAACACCACGTAATTTTGAACCATGGTCAGATGCCGAGGTCACACTTGAGCTGACACCCCACGCCAACGTAAGGGCATTTGAGGCCACGACATATTTAACGTGCAGCAGTCCCCTTTTGTACACGACGGTCTTTGGTTGTCTCCTGTTGCTAATCCATTACTCTTCCAACCGGGCTACCGCGACGCTAAATATTTGCCGGAGTGTGGTAAACAAGTTTTTCGAAACACTATTAATATTAGATTCGGAATTTCTCTCATCGCCTATTCTCTATTATGCGAAGCACATTCCTTCCTTTCGTGATAAATTATTCTTATGTTCACAATATCTCTAGCCTCAACATAATTTTATTTTCGTCTCGGAATAAAACGCATTTCTCTCGGACACAATTTCGAACAGAAACAACAACATCAAATTCGAACAATACCCTCCCCTCGAGACGACAGGCACAAAGCAACGGGGAGCGGACGGAAAAAAGATTATTTCGATCGAGAACTGGAAAAAAAACTCACAGTAAAGTGTATTTGTTACATCCGAAAATGGAGAATCATATCTCATGGGGGGGAAGATGGGACAGACGGTACAGAGAAATGAAGATCTTAATGGGGGCACATTAAAAGCCGCCAGTCGATATCCGCAAAGAAATCTATCCGTGTTCGCTATCGCAGCGTATATTTCAAACATTCAAACCCTCCCACTCTATTCTTCGGGGAAGATAAGTGGTTTACGGTGTCATGTGTACGAGTGAGAAAAAATAGGAGCAGGAAAGAAATCGGGGTAGAGTTCTTAGAAGGTCAACAAAAAGAATATTTAGAAGCGATGGAATAAAAAAATATCAATATAAAAGAAAGTGGTGATCGAACAGATTGAGAAAGGGTTCTTATTCCTCCCGCCCGAGTGCTGAGGAAGGCAACTATCACTCCTGCCATCGATCCGTAAAGTTGAGAGAATGTTTTTGTTTTAGAATTATTTGATTTTTTTAGTGTTTTTACCTGAGAAGTAAACAAGAATCGTATCCTTTCGGCGTAAGGTTGTTTGGAAGATGCGAGTTTGTTCGACTGAGGAATAAAAGAGATTGGCAGTCCATGATCTGGTTCAGAGAATATCGAGCAAAAATTGGATTTTTCGATTTACTTTGAGTCTCAGTGAAAGCGTAAGTTATAGCTTGTGAGTGCACCTTGTTGAGGAACTAGCAAATGTATATCTTTGAGATTTTGTATGCACTAGCTATGCTCGCGCGATGTGAACATTTTGCAAACGTATATAAAGATTCTTACCGGGATCCTTTTTTCAGGATAAGCGGGGAGGGTAGTTGAATTAACGTTGTACTGGAGCAACCCAAGGGGCTATTGGCGATGGTCCCAGATCCATCCCGTAGGGAAAGATCCTAGGACAAATCCTCGTCATTTTAACCCAAGGTCAGGATGACGAGATCAACATCTGAACTAACATCCCATTCTCCAAACTTCCACACCAAGTCAACGTGAGGACATTTGAGACCACGACAGATTTAACGTGCACCATCCCTCACCCAAACGACGTTCTTTGGTTGGGTCGGTTTCGAACTCGCTACCCTACAGTTGCTAATTCGCAACTCAACCAACGGGCGGCACCATTCAGAATAGGGATAATATTTTCAGTTTAACACAATTCCACCATCTAGGAATAAAACGTAAAAATCAATTTCTACAGGTATATTATGTTGAGGCATTCCCTAACCAAATGACATTCAACTCATAGAACCATTAGTCATTATTTCCAAATGGTTACTAAACAGCACAAAAAAACAATAGGTTTAGCAGGCTCTAGGTTCGAATCTCGACCTAGAGTGTCAATGTCGATGTCAATGTCCTCATGTTGACGTGGTGTGGAAGTTTGGAGAGTGGGATCCAAGCTCAGATGTTGGCATCATCATATGACTGCGCTTCAAAATGACGAGATGTTGTCCTAGGATCTTTCTCTTCGGCATTAATCCCGGACGGTAGACAATTAAGCCGTTGTGTTGCTCCACTTTGATGTTAATTCAACTACCTACACCATGACCTTCATCCGGAGATCTTCAAACAGAGCGATTGGGAGAAATAACGAAACTACGCGCGCATGCTCCACCTATTAGGTCATTGAATCGGTTGCATGTTAGTTGACATATCTGTTACCGGCAAAGTTTGAAACGCCGGCATTGTATATAATACCTAGGCATTCTATAGAATGACAAATGCTATTTAGGCAAAGTATGAAAAAAGGTCACGATAAGGCTATTATTTAAAAACCGTTCATTCCTCAAATATACAAATGTTATTTTGAAAAAATAATGAGAGTGCCATTAAAAAACTTTTATTCAAAATACGTAAAAAAATTAGTTGTACAAAACAAATTTATGCCTTTCTTATTAAAGAAAACAAAATAAAACATGAACCTACTTGTTGCACCAATAAAGGAAATAATTTTATTTTGAATTGCAATTAATTTTATTTCTATTGACTGTGACTCCTTCTCCAACACTATATCTTGCTCTTCCATTTTCATACAGCACAATATAAAACTAATTTTTTGTTGAACAAATTTAAGTAAAATCGCGTATTTTGACACTCCCGAACAAAGCGCAAAATGCAAAATGGAAAATTATGAGCCTGAGTGGGATTAAAAGTCACGTGCCTTGCCACGTGATATTCGAAACGAATCGGACATGTATTTCATACATTGCCGGTTTGTCATTCTATAGAATGCCTAGGAAATGTGTGAAATATTAATCGTTTCATACATTGTCGGCCAGTTTTCGGCATTCTATAAACTGCCTAGGTATTCTATAGAATGCCGGATTTCAAACTTTGCCGGTAACATATACATTGTATAAATTTGAATTGGATCAACGATTGGAATACACCATTTGTCCCCATCGATACACGATTCACGCTCTCTTCCTCAAAACCCCAGACGACGCGTTTCAGAGCATTTCGCCGAAAGGCTACACACATCAAGAATGCAATTTTAATTTGAAAGAGGGGGCCCACCCGCGTGAAAGCGCGCAGGCCGTAAAAACCCCAATCGCGGGCACTTTGGTTCCAAATCCAGATTTATTACTCTCCGTGACACGCTTCCGCTCTCCAGTCATTTAAGTCACGGCGCAAAGCAAGAGACCCCTCCCGGCGTTGTTCATAACTCGCGAGGACCCCAAGATAAAGCACTTAAAACCCGAGACGAGTCCTTTTCCAAAAGGAGAGAGGACGCATTTGAAAGTCGAGGCGATTTTTTCCCTCCTCTCTCTCTTCCTCTCTGATCCGGCTGATTTTATAGCCATCTTCCCTCTCCTCCACCCTCCTCAATCATGTTCTTAAGTCAGACTTCTAAGGGGAGAACAACGGTTTGTCATTTTAAACCGGGGAGATTTTCCGGAACGTGTTTTGTTTTAGTGTGATGACGTTAAAGAGAAAAGTGGAGACGTTCCTCTAGACGTAAAGCTGAGTTTAGGGGTAGGTTTTCTGTAAAGCTGGACACGATGGTTGTATTCGTGTCTGCATTGCTGAGAACACAATAGTGGCATCAACCGGATCTCTTGAACTGGTATAGCTATAAAGATCTTTAACCAGAACTCTCGTTTGGGATTTTCTCGAATCTTTACAGCACCCAAGTTTTTTTCAAATGGGTCTTTAGATTCTTTGATTTACAATACCGTTAGTTTATTTTGAAGCTACCAGAGAGTAGCGGATTAGCAACCGAAAGATTTGAGTTCGAAACTCGATTCATCCAAAGACCATCGCGTATTTGAGGGCGGGTGTACCTTAAATCTGTCGTGTCCTCAAATGTCCTCATGTTGGCGTGGTGTGGAAGGTGGAGAGTGCCAGTTCAGGTATTGCCCTTGTCATCTGACCGTAATTCAAAATAATGAGGTGTCAAAGGATGAGATTTAAAGGAGGACCTTCTCTTTGATGCTACAACTCTTAAAAGAAAGAAGTGGAAATGTTTGCGATGTAATTTAATATCCGAAATGAATGCTTTTTTTTTCTTTTTCAACGAAACTACTGTAGGATTTAATATATAATTTAGCATCGTCTAAATGGTGTAGAGGTCATAGTACCCAGGACCTAATGGCCAACCAGCATGTCCTGGTTCGGAGCATGGAGGTTGGTAATTATCACTGTTAGCAGTAGCAGCGGCTTACCCGTTAAGTGCTTCCCCCCAAATAGCAATCGGTTCGTCCCTTGTAGTGCGAAGAGGTCAGTGGTTGGACATTAGGAAAAAAACATGTATTGGGTTGACGCATAACTTCGTCCTGTTTTTTGACAAAAATTGAAGAAAAGTTTTATTTACTAAAAATTACATTTAATCAATATAGTATGTGCCGTTCTGTTCAATGACCTTTCTCCTGCTCCCCGATAGCTGCATAATCCCGTGCTCATAGAAGTTCCGAGGTTTCTGGCTAAAGAACTGATCCAGGTGATTTTTCAAGTCTTCCAAGGAATTAAAATTTTTACCATCTAAGCTGTTTTGAAGCGATCTAAATAAATGGTAGTCGGAGGGCTCAAGGTCGGGAAAGTACGTAGGATAGACCAAAACATCCCAGTCAAGTTGTAAATATTTGTCGGGTGGCCAAAGACATGTGTGCTCTAGCATTGTCTTGATGCAACTCAATGCCTTTTCTGTTGGTGTTGCACTTAGTTGTGAGCAGTATTTCTCAGAACTAATGGTCTGGTAACAGCTTATAATAAACAATTCCATTCCAGTCCCATCAAATCCATAGCTTAGACCATTACACAATTAATTTTTCATCACTTGTAACTATCCGTTTTAAAATTGGATCGATTTTGTTGCGCTTCAATAGAGAATCGCAAGCAGAAATTCGGTCTCTCAAAATTTTCTCCATTAACTCATGCGGCACCCACACCTCGGCCTTGCTAACCATTCCAATTTGACGTAATCACCTTGACACTTTTGACCGGTTGATTCCACAAGGTTTTCCGATCTCTCGAGTTGTTCTATGCCGATCGCTTTCAATTAGCGCCAATATTTCGTTGCCATCAGCCTCAATCGGTCGTCCAGAACGTGGTGCATCGCTAAGATTAAAATTGTTTTCACGTTTCATTGTTTCAAAAAAACTTTCTGAATCACGTGGAATCGTCAACAGCACCATCACCCTACACAACACATCTTTGCGTCTGCGAAGCATTCTTGTCTTTTCGGAAATAAAAAAGCATATGTCGAAAATGCTCCTTGTTTTCCGCCATTTTTAATGCTTAATAAAATTTAAAAAACACTACCAAATAACACAATTTTCCCCCAAGTACTCGCTTAAATTATTCCTTCAAACATCAAAACTTTACACGTATGAAGTAGATAACACTTCGATTTTGCGTTGCAATGCCATCTAGCGCCAAAATCGGGACGAACTTTTGCATCAACCCAATATTTAATTTAGTTGAGTATGTGTCATGAACAGACAGCACTAGCGCTATTTTTAATAAATATTTTATGCTATGCTAGTTTTGTCCCTCTAGTAAAAGATTAACATCTATTCATATTGTTTCATCCTGTATATGCCAATTTGTAATAAACCCATTCGCTTTTAAAAGGATCTTGTCTTATGATAACACGATTAACTAACTCTCCTGGTGGTTATTTAAACGAGGTATCTCGTCATTAGGAAAAGTGACCAGATGTAATCACGAAAACTGACCTGATCTTGATCTAGTCGGATATATGTATCTTGATAACGAGATATCTCGTCAATAGAAAAATTGAGCAGGTTTTGATGGACGAGATATCTCTCAAAACCACTCGAAGGGTTAATGAAAAGTCATATTTTCTTAGAATCAATTTACTTGTTTTAAAAGTATTTTTGATTTGAAAATCTTCAAATTCTGTTGAAAGTTTAGGGTAATTTGCACATTTTTTCGGTTATTCTTTTGAAAGTCATGGGATATACTTAAATCTGAAATTAGAGATAGCTCATTGGACGAAGCAAACTTTCAGATGTGTCAATCTTAACGAAGTGTTTTTAATCTTATAGACGGAGCTGACTAATTCGGTAAAGTCAGAAATATCATGTTATTCGATAGACTGGCGGGAAGGAAAGTGACTACAAAAATTCAATTTCTCCCGATTTGAATGGAGGAGATCGATTATTTTCCAGATAACTTCCATTGTTCCATCGACAAAACTAAGACAGGCTCAAAATTCAGTATTATCTAGTTTGACTAAACCTTTGAGTAGAAACGAAAAAAAAAGACAATTTACTTTTCCAGAACAGGACGCAACGAACAAAACCATGATTACCGAAACATTACAAAAACTACTGCATGGAAAACAAACGAAAGTCGTACTAGTCAAATTGGTTTCCCTCCCCTTATTGGTTCCCTTTATCGAAAACGCCGGTGCCCCTTCTGGAACTAACTGAATTTATTTAACAAAATCAAATGTCCAAGTCTTCATTCCCTTCTAGTATTAAGATAGATAAAAAAAGGGATTTGAAATCGAATCTAGGTTACGAGTATAAACTTTCTTTTCCTCTATCCTTCTCATCGCACAAAACGTAAATTTCTTTCTCTCTTCCAAGCAATAGGAAAGAGAGCTTCTCAAGGAGTATAAAAAGGGTTATACGAAAGAGATAGCGGACACATAAATCTCGGGAGAGGCCTTTCAGCGTCCGAGGAATGACGATTGATTACGTGCCGAGGCAGGATTCATCACACAAGTTCCCATGCCGTCGTCATCGTCATAGACCAATAATCGATGGCCAGGATCTTCGGTCCATGCGGAGGCCACGCCTCCAGTTTATGGACGGATTCGAGGCGATGACTGGGATTTCAGACTTCACGCTATGGTAATCTCGGCTTGCGAAATTCAAGTCCATCTTTCTTGCGCTGGCAAATAGCTGTTGAAGACCATCCGGTACACAGACCGAAGCACAAGGCGATATTCGAGGCTTTAAAAAAGAAACTTTTCTTTACTCTTGAAAGTACTTTACAAAGTCCCAGTTTGCTACTGTGCAGAATTTAGATCTTGATACTGGCTTTGAGTAGTTTCTTAAGCCTCGAATGAGGAACTGTGAAAAAAAAACAGTTTTCGTTATGCTGATGACTACCGGTGAAATGCTTTCTTAAATTTTTCCGAATCCTTACACCTCGCATTCTTCAAGCTATTCGCTCTCAGGATCACATCTCCTTTAAGTGTGTACGGGTTTCACCGAGGTACACTAGTGATCTTTTCTTTTCACAAGGGGTTTACTGTCTTTAGTAAACACGGGAGTCGCACCTCCCGGGGTACCCAAGCGATCTTTTTCTGCTCTCATCGCTCTACTCTACTCCCAATCCCTCTTTTTTTCCTTTCATGACAAAAAAATTTGAAAGGGAAAAGAAGACGTTATCTTGTGTTTGGCGCAGCTAGGTCCTTGTCTTGATGTTGCCTTGTGTTTATCGCACCTAGGACAAATATGGCCCTTATGGCGCCATAAAACCCAAAACCAACCAACAGATCTTCAAGCTATTCAACAGCACGTCGTGTTTTCGATACGTCGGCGGTATAGTGCGGCTCCGTCTAGAGGGCAGTCGACCTTGGGTCAGTTAATTTTTGAAAAGGTGTGAAAGCGCGTTGGGAGAAGGCTGGCCCGCGTAAAAGCATAATTGGCGATCGCTGTAGATGTCCCCTCCCCTCTCTGCCAACTCGCTACCACTGCTATCGCTTTTGGCACCGAACGACAAACTTTGAACCAGAATCAGGGTTAAGGACGCCAGTTCTGGAAAATCTTTTACATTGCCACCAGGCCCATGATTTAAGTAATAAATTGGCGGCCAACTCGTGGGAGACGAACTATATCGGTTGATGTCGGTTTCCCCTCGAAGCTGCTTCGACGAGATATCTCATTCAAGATCTGGTCAATTTTGCTAACGACGATATATCTCGTCGGGACAAAACTGCCCTATTACTCAAGAGAATGAAGATCCGAGTTGGAAAGACAAATTGTTCCTTGCCTCGAACTAGTGATAGTCTGGAAAAGGTTTTACGAGTAGTATTAGAGGTTGGCCACTACAGAGTGGTTTTCGACGCAAAGATCACCAAGAGGGTTAATTCTCTAAAACTTTTAAAGTCATATCATAACCTTCAACATATCTTTCGTGAAGCTCTTACCAAAAATCGACCTTCTAATGAAATAGACTGAGAATGTGGGCGGAGTCGCTGTCGTCAGATCTCCGAAGTGTAGGTCGCGCGGGTTAAGGAACCGACTTGGGACGATTGGCGCAAACTAATGTTTTTTTTTATCACGCTTGTCCTACATTAAGATTTCTACCAATTCCACGCGACCATCACCCGGATATCTTTTTAACACGAGCTGCGAGTACATGTTCCATCAATTTCGTAAGAAGATCGATGCTTGTAGTAGTTCCGAATATACTCAAAGTAGTAGGTTCTGCTCAACTTAAAAACTGCATGAGAGGGAGTTTTCGATGTAAACCACTGGAAGGAAAAAAATACCTGCGGTTAAAAACTGTTTATCACTGTTCACTCGGTGTTACTTTTTCAACGTCCAGAAATTGCACTCGAGTAACTTGTCTAGTTACGAAAGAGGTAACTAAAATATTAGCACCATCTACATTTCGCTTTACAGAAGTCCTAACATAGTAAAAGTTGAATGTAGCAGCAAGCCAATTCAGTCCATTGTAACGCATTGATTAAATAAAACCTTGTGTATGGAAAGCATGTAGTCAACATCACTTAAAACTGAGGTTTAAGCTTTAGTCAAGAACATTTATTTTATGCCGAAAAACACACTACCTCCAAGCCAAGATAAAAAAACGGCACTTTAGGATTCTCCTTTGAGACGCAGGTAAACACGCTTAATGGCAAATTAATTGCAATAAATAAAATTAAAATTAAGTTTAATCCATTTAAGATAACAGCCAGTTTACTCAACGTATTCATAAGGCACCAGGAAGGTAATTTTTCGTTTACAGAAAATCACCTGTGAATTGAAAAAATATCCACATCTTGTGTGGTACTTTAATGTATTTCAATGCTCGAACGTAATTATATTCAGCAGAATTAAAAATACTTGAAACAAGAACTTACTAGACTTAAATTTAAACACATTAGTTCTTAGAGTTGTTAATATAGAATGTTCTTCACATGAAGCTAGGCTAAAAGTAGTAAACATTTGTTTGCTTTTATTTAATCCCTCCAGTGGTTTTGACGAGATTTCTGGTCCATCAAGATCTGACCAATTTTGACATCTCTTCATCAAGATATTGCCTATTTTTCATATCACGATATCAATATCTGATCAGTTTTCTTTTAATGACGAGATATCTTGTCCATCAAGATCTGGTTTTGCCAACGACGAGATACTTCATCTTGACAAAAGTACCAGGAAGGTTAACAGAAAGGTTTGCGATGTAATATAGTTTTAAAAATAACAGGAACGAGAATCCGTGTTAGTTACCCTAATTTTAAAAGAACTTGAAACAAATTCTCATAAAAACAATTTGGTTTGTCAGCTCTACATTCTCTAGTAACAATAGTGATTGCATCTCAAGGGATGCAAATTATCTTAAATCGAACAATCATGAGCCCAAGGTATCATATGTTCCTTGAAATAGCGTGAGGTCTGTCAGAAATATGTTAAAAATTATGTTATCGAAAACTGAATCTTCGTATTTAAAAATACATTTACAATAAATCATGGTGACATTTAAATTGGCAATAAAATTATATTATTTCCATTTACAGAATGATTATTCCAGTATAATTAACAAACGATAATGTAATTTCGAACGAGCATGCTTCGATAATTATGTTTGTATAGCAAGTTTTACTAAAGTATACAATTCCCGAAAAACTAATTTAGTAACATTAAATGTGTATTACGTTGAAATGACATGTCCTAACATAATTTCTCCATTATTTATATCTTTGGTATATTTAGTTAACATTTGGGAAAAAGTTCCCAAATGAGTATCGAATGTAGTAATTTAATAATACTTAAATCTCCAAAAGGTTTTGACGAGATATCTCTTTCACCATGATCTGACCAATTATGCTTATAATGAGATACCTCGTCATCAAGATGTTTCTGATTTTTTTATGATGACGAGATCAAGACCAGGTCAGTTTTCTTCTAATGACGAGAGTCCTCGTCCATTATGGATACCATAGAAAAATACTGATACCTCGTCGTGGCATCCACCAGGAGGGTTAACTTGAATAAGAGACTAAATAAACACTTAAATACGTACTTAAAAACACTTAGAAATGAGACTAAGTAAAAACAAAATAAGAGGCAAATCAGGATGTCAAAAAAAGCCTTAGATTTTGCAAACAGCGCATATTGTTAAAATAAAGCATAGTTGTCGAATCGAAATGCTACGTTTCTTCTGTCTCGGGAACTTTTACTCCCTGAAAAGTTAACGCCTTCGAGTTTTCCCGAGTACATTTTGAATCCGTCAAAATACGGAATGCATCAATCTTTTTCTTAAGATATCAAGCATCCTCCTTTCTCCATACGGAGTTTTTTAAATTTATTGAAAATAAAATGCCCGCTTTTCTCGCGAAAAAGAAATAAAATTAAAAAAAAAAACCTAGAGGCGAAGTTCACAAGGTGGAAGAAATGTAATTTCCAGATAATCCGAGAGAGGTTTTGACGCCGTTCATTTTTCATCGCAACAAAGAAAATGGCTGAATAAATATTTTTTCAGTGTTCGTTGCCTAACTTCCATTGTATCCTTTGCAGTGACTAATATGTTTCCTTTGCAGAGCATTCTAAAAAAAGAAAGTAAAGAAATGAAGCCCCGAAATTCTTTATATATATATATATAACCATCTATTTTGTTAAAATTGAATAGTTTTCTTTTGAGTGAACGCTTTTGATAGCTGCAATTCCTTGCGTCGAAATGTACGATTAAATCGCCAAGACTAACGGGACTAATTTGTAGTTTTCACTACTAAGCAGTTTTCAACACCTAGACATCGATTCCAGATATATATCATTAAATATAGTTTCTGATATTAGATTTAAGTCCTTTCCAATAATTCGTAAAAGTAGTTTATTTTCTAACTATTGATCTGCACGTTAACGATTTTGGATGAAAAATCAATTCCTTTGTTCCCATTCATCCCATTTTCCATGTTCAAGGCAATTGTTGACGCTGAAACTATTTTCACTCATATCTGTGCTGATTTCTGTCATCCAAATTACTCATTTGCTTTCTGTGCTGAATAATTTCATTAGAGTGGTGAGCTCTTCCGTGTAATTTCAGCAATATTATGCAGCTTTATGGCTCCAAATCCAGAATATTTAAACTGAGAAATTAGTGAATGCATCCCGTAATGATCGATTTGGTATTATTTATATTGTACTGCCACTTCGACAGAAGCTTGACCAAATATGGCCCTTGCGCCATAAAACCCGAAAACAACCAACCATTCAATATATATATTGAACTTCTGCGCAAAAATTTATTTCATTTCATAGAATCACCAAAACAGTATAAAAATTCATGTTTGAGAGCAACAAGAATTAATACTGATGATTATTTATGACATACTTTTAATAACAATGTGGTTGGCATTTCTCTCTACTGATATTCACGAGGGATATTTTACTAGGGTACGTAATCAGAAAATCTAGGGGTTGATTCACAAGTTACTGAGAGGAATGCAGTCACATTGAATTGGTAACGAGATTGTGTCTGGGAACTCGATCGAGGAATGAAAAGCGAATATAGTAAATAGAGTGTGTTAAAGAAAATTACTTCAGGATATCGCCGCACTCAGTATCAAAAAAATAGAATAGCCATGTAAGAATAAAGTTAACTGAGACAGTATGCGCTTGATATGGTCCTTCGAGATAATATCGAATATCGTCGTTATTGAGAATCCTTTCATTTCTGAAATTTCGAAATCATGCCTTGTTGGATACTGGTTATGTAGGCATTCCCGAAAATGAGAGGGCAGACAGCGGCAAAGACCTCAACGATACAACATTACTTACCAATCCCTATTGAAGACTGCATTATTTTTAAAGATAAAAATAAAATCAAATTAGCAAGATTCTTGGGATAAAGAATCGCAAAATAAGCTCCATTATATGCAGCCATCCATCACAAGATTCGGCAATACAAATTTGAATAGGAAAAATAAAGTAGAACTGACAAGACTTCGCATTTGACCATACCTATTTTACACATAGACACTTATTAATCCTGCTCGGTTATGTTCAACTTGCCACCGTATTTTTACTATTCGACACACTTTGACTGAATTTAGAGCTTTTAATGACCATAGACAAATCTGATTTGGAGTTTCAAATCCAAACCTAAAAGACCTTTTGGGAAATCCTTGCAATAAAATTTTGTTTTTATTCATCTCTGCATTCACATCGGTTTGGGGAATTTTATTTAGGTTTTATACATTGGCTAGTTTCAATTTAAAATTGTAAATAAATAAATTTTATATAAGTCTGTAGTTTGTCTAGACTTTTTTGTCTTCTGTCTGGCACAGTTTGGCCATATGTGGCCCTTTATTTGGTTAACCAAGGTAATGCAGAATGGGCTAAAAACAATTCGAAATTGCCATAGGAATAACATTGAGCATAAAACTATTGTGCGGTGCGCAGCTCAGTTTGTTTTACTAATATTGATCGAAAATATAATTTTCCAATAAAATTTTTTTTACCAGAATTGCTCGAAATTGCAAATTTTTTCTAAAACATTACAGTTAAATAATTTAAAATCCTAGTTATGTTTGAATTGATTTTATTATTTCTTTCCAGAATATAAATCATTTATGAATATTTGAAAAATGGATATTTAAAATACTTAATTTTACACAACTTACATTTTGTAATGAAACACGAAAAACTCATTGATCATAAAAGCGTAATTTTGCTGTTCGGTATCTGGCAACGCCAGAATTAAAATTTTATAAATTTGATTTTAAATTCGGTGTTTGGGTATTTGAGTTGACAGCGAAATGATGCGGTCATATTTGAGCATCTCTAAGTTTTGTAAATGTGTGTTCTTTTTTGTAAATAATTCATTATTGTCTTCTATTTCAGAATATATTCAGGAAGTCCAAATTCGATACGCTTGCTCATATCTTTCGTTTTTCAGAATTCTGCATTTTTTCAATGACCGGAATTTCATTTCTGTTTGTATTTATGTGTTCTAGTGTTTTACACATTGAAGATATATTATTTATGAGTTAAATTTAAATGAATTATTTTTATTTTCTGCAAAATATCATTAGACATGGGTAATTTCTTGGTGATATATGTATATTCCTGCCAAATGTTCCTAAGTCTGGTTAAATACGTAATGGTTTGTAGAATTCTGTTTCATAAAAATAAATAAAATATACAAAACAAATCCCTTTTAAGTAAGGTGTGTAACTTCTTATTTAAAAATGACCGGTTAAAATAAAATAATTTTAAAATAACAGATTATAGTTCAATTAAAACGGGTAACCATACGTTGTAGTTCAAAGATATTTCTAATTCGACTACTGAATACATATGAGCTGCTCTGATTTGATGATTTGGATTCATCCATAACGTCACGCGCAAATGCAGAGATAGCTCGGTTATTATCATCTTAATATCAAGTTCATGCGTGCATGGCCTGAAAGTTTTATATAATAGTGAAAGGAAAATTTGAACTGCACCTCCGGTCTACCAATCTTGAACAAGCAGTTATCTTAACCATTCGGCCGACTGAAGTAAAAGGTGGTGATTGCAAAATTATCCGGAAAATTTTCCCCACGGCATTGTTGTTTCCTTTTGGTTTCACCTTTAGGTTTGTTATACAAGAAAAGCAAACGAGCTCGTCCTCATTTAGGAGGTATTTCCCATTGAAGAAATATAAAAGTAGAGTGAGCAATGGTAACCTTTTAATGTGCCCAGGATCATGTGACCAAAACTTAGTAGTAACGTGACACTTAGACTACTTTCGTCTCTATGATGGAAACGAATATTCATCATCTGATTGGTCCACCGGGATGGAGGAAGACACCCATCCATTAATTCATCATCTCATTAGTCCGCGCAACATAGTTGTAGACTGGCCATTTCACCACTTTTGTTGCCACTCTAGAAATACACATGCACACACCTACTCTGTCATACGATTTTATATCGCCTAACGAGGCGTTAAAATGTCAAACGGGCCAAACAAGTCTTTTTTTCACAGAGCAGTCACGTGACTACTAGTCGACATGTTGGTCCCTTTTTGAAGCTCCTCTCACTTGTATTTCGCGTCTATGGTATTGCCTACGCAGGCATTTTATGCGTCAAAAATTATGTGATATTCAGCAAAATAAAATACAGTAATAAAATGAAAACAGTAAAGATTTTCATTTTTAAAGTATGTAATTCGATCGTTTCAGATTTTTAGAAATGTATTATTCAAATTTTAATGCTACCCGAACACAGACCTCTTCGAGCTTCGGACTCAATGGGTAAACCGTCGTTTTTCTAAGTATGGACAATCACCAATATCCAAGAGCTTACAAACCAGGATTCGAACCCGGGACCTACTGGGTGGAAGATTAAGCTACGACTACTAAATCATTTGCTTTCGATTGCTTAAATTCTATGCAAAATTTTATTCATCTGAGAAATTTGTAGTGTTTCAAGAATTATTTTTGTGGTGGAAGGGAAGGTTCCACTTAGCAGCATTAACCCTCTGAGCGTCGTGAGATTTCCAAGTAGTGTGATATTGCTTTTACCCTACACAACATTTAATGACTAAATAACCACATCTATTGGTACTTTCCATAGAATAGAATTTTTTGGAAATATTCCATTGCTCCTTTCCTACGATAGAATCCTTCAGTAAGATTCTGTTGCTCCTTTCCTTATAGCAGAATCCTTCAGAAAAATTCTATTGCTCATTCTCTGTTCTATTCTTTCCTTAGAATGGAATCCTTTGGGAAAATTCTATTCCTCATTCTCTATTCTATTCTTTCCTTAGAATAGAATCTTTTGGTAAGTTTCCGTTGGTCTTTCCTAATAAAAGAATCCTTTGGAAAGATTCTGTTGCTCCTTTCCTTAAAATACATATAATCCTTTTGATAGATTCTATTGGTCACAAAGGTCAGAACTGGTTAAAGTCATGCAGGGAAGACTGCATGATTCAAGGTGGAATAGCCCTCCGAGGGTTAAAGGGAATGGTCAGGTTGACCTGAAGCACAATCAAACGCTAAACTGAATCGCTTCTTCAGACTACATCCCAACAGTGAGAAAATATTTGCGCAACCACCCGTCCCGAAATTCCCCAAGAAAAATCAATTGATAGCAACATCTCCGATCCCAACCCCTTGCACTGCTAAGTAAGTGGGGCAAACGCTTCCAAAAGGTCCACCAATTAGGTTGATGCTGGTGTGCCTTAAAATTTTCGTCCGTTAACCACCGAAAATCCATTTAGCAGGCGACACACCTTTCCCTGAAAGGAACCGTAAACGGATCAATGAAAGCGAGAAACGTGGAATTTCTGCGGTTCCCGAGAGTTCTCCGCGTAAGGTGAGGAGGAAGAGAATTATTGATTCCATTTGCGAGAGACCCCTTCCGAACGCGCGATCGGCTTTCCAGGGAATTGGACGCCGGTGCTAAGAGCGACGCGGAATGGGAAGATAACGCGCGGGCCGCGTGAGAATTAGTCCTCTGAGCTAAATTATGCCGGTGCTAATCATTTTCTTTCTGCGCGTTGAGGAGGGCTGATTCATATTTAAACATGTTGGAAGCATACTCCGTAAGAGTTCGGAGTTTTGACTGTTTTAAAAATGTAGAAAAGGGACCGTCAACCGGCATGTCAACCAACGGTTTTCTTTGCACGCTGTCTTAACGATGTTGGTTCTAGATATTCGGTGAAAATTAGTTAAAATTGTCACCTGACTAATTTAAAGTTCAGAGAATTCATAAAAAATTTACACGCCTATTCCTTATATTTTCTTCTCCCATGGGGTTTACTGTCTTTAGTAAACACGGGAGTCGCGATCCCGGGATACCCAAGCAATCATTTTCAGTTTTCATCCCCACTTTGTTCCCCAATCTCTTTTCTTCTGTTCACGACCATTTTTTACTTCTGTATGGCCAAATTTTGCACGCGCCATAAAACCCCAAAACAACCAACCCACGCCTGGTGGGAATTGTACGGAATTGGTGACGCATGGCCGATAAAGACAACGCAATACAGTCAACGGTTTCTATCTTCCATTGCTTGAGCCCGCACACAGAAGTACACTCATGATCATAATACAGATCTTACGGTCTTACGCAAACGAACTAAGTGGTAGAACCTATCGAATTCAGCTCCTCCTAAATTCTGGAGGGGGAGTATTGTGTAAATTTCGCCAACCTACAAAAAATAGTGAACGATATAATCTTTATATAAGCTGGCCAGATATTTTCAAAACAAATTGTAAAGGGAATGGGTAAAATTGTGTATTGTGCAAATTGTAAGGGTTTCCTCTACAATGGTAGAGGAACCCCCCAAAAAAACATTTTTTGTCAAAGAATGTGTTCGGAAGTTCCAGTTTAGGTGGTAGTGGGTGCTGTTTAGGTCAATTGATAACATCGTGTCTCTGGCGTAAGGCGTCATTCCCCCACTTTGATTTTCAACGGCAAACTCCGAATTCGTGTAGCGATGTATGCCGTTGAAAATCCGAGCTTTACTGTTACCAGCTCAGAAAGAGGCTCATTCATTTTTACCCTAACACTCAAAAAGTCGAACATAAAGCAGATGTTCTTCAGATGCATAAAACAAATGAATTATAGAATACTTATTTTCATATAATATAAAATAAAAATAGACCGTATTTAAACCAAATAAATAAGTATTAGTATTGGAAAGCCAGTTGGTTCATATCAGGACAGTTACATCAGACATCCATTTCCCTTGAGAGTTTCTCTTTGCTTCAGCTAATGTACGTTGAAATTTGTCTTAGTAAAAGACAAACACGCGTAGAGTATTTCACTTATTATTTTGAAGTCTGCAATTTTTAAGTAATAATGAATCATGGTTTCACGGTAAAAAAAATTGCTCACTTATTCTATGCGCATTCAATTTATTATTAGACTTTACGTTTTATTGTTAACTTCAATGTAAATTCGGACAGGGAAATACTTTTATTCTATTTGATTGTGGATGAAAAATTTCCCTGCTTTTAACATTTGCAATTTCACTTTATTTCAAAAGTGAATAATTGGAACCCTGTGATAAATGATAAACCGAAAATGTACATGTTATTTTCATTGAACCTATACATATTTCACTAACTCTCATGGCGCAAAAATCGGCGTTACGTTTTTGAATCAAAGTAACGGATGTAAGCAAAATAAAAATGACAGATCCTGGATTCATTCGCCAATTTTGCAGCTTAGTTTAAATATGCTTGATTTGAGCTATGGAGCTGCATAACTTTGCTAAACTCAGAGTTCGCCACTGAAATGAAATTCTTCAACAGTCTGATGATGACAGAGGGCGATGAGAAATCTGGATGATAGAAATTAGCACAGAAAGAAAATATGAGCAAAAGTAGGTTTACCGTCAAAATATACCGAATCGCCTTTGAACAAGGCAATGATGAAACTGAAGTAAAGATTCAGAATCTAATTTCAGTGACATGATTGATGTGGGCTTTTTGCGATAGATTTGATTGGAAATAAGAATTGATATCAGTAAAAATAAACGAAATGCCTTACATACGTGAAACTGTTGCATACCTTTGGATAATTTTATTTCATAAAGAGGTATAAAATCCACATTTATGTGAATGTGGATTCTGTATTCATTATAAATGGATTGAAATAAAATGAAATGTGAATAACGACACTTTGAGATATAGACAATTAAGAAAGTTTTGCACAGATGCCATGCGCGGTCTGCTAGTATCTCTTAGTATATTGGTATTCGAAATAAAATTGTCGTCGCCTACACAACAGAAATCTGCCGTCACTTTTCCATAAAGCTCCAGCACAATTGCTGTCACAGTCCAAGCTAAATTTATCCGGGCTGAAAGATCACGCGATACGAGAACTTTACAGCTGAAAATAAGAACTCCCCTCCTATAGAAAGGGTAGGAACTGAGCGCAACCAATTTCGATCGGGTTAAGCACAAAGGTCACTCAAAAGTCATCCGGAGTTTTACGCCACCACACCTTAGTTTAAAAAATCGATGTCAAAGGTCAAACAGGAAGATCGGTCTTGGATGCCTGTGGATAGCTATTCTGTAAATCCAAAAATACGTCCTTAACCAGTAAGGCATTATCTATATATCCCAATAGAGTAGTAGAAGCTACAGCTACAATTAACATATTAAGACCTGGAATACCAAATGCAATGACTCCATCTATCTTCCACGACACGTCTGGATTAATGCTCCCCAAAAGTAAATTTTACTTTTAAGAGGGTAGGTAGGTGAATTTACATCACACTGGAGCAACACAACGGGCTATTTGGAATCAAACTCGAAGAGAAAGATCCGAGGACAACACCGCGTCATTTTGGACCACAGTCAGATGACGAGCTGGCACCCCACTCTCCAAATTTCCACACCAAGCCAACGTGAGGACATTTGAGGCCATGTCAGATTTAATGTGCCCCAGCGGTTTTTGGTTGGATTGAGTTTTGAGCTCAAAATAAGTTCATGACATCAATGAAGAGTTCCGAATCACTCAATGGAAAAATCCATGGATGCCTTTTAAAGAATTAACGGCCGAACAGTTGAGGCCAATAATTTTTAAACCCACGTAAAAACACGGCCCGAAGAGTAAAAAACTAAAAAGGAAAGGAAAACACGGGTGCTTGGAGAGAGAGAGAGAGAGAGCAAGCCCTATTAAATATTTAACTTCGAGGAAGACGAGTACAACATGTCAAAATAATCGTTTCCGATAAAGAAAAATCAAAACACACGCACTTGTGTTTGACGTTCTCTAATCGGAAGGTAAACGCGTTACCACTTCCGAACTTAAGCAATTTAGGGAAAAGGCAAAAAAATATATTTTTATTTGATAATTTTATTTTATTAAGTTCACGCGGGGACGCTGTGAAAACAAGATAATCTGATTGGATTTCATTTTGCTCGCACGTTCGCCGAGGAGGAAAACTCTTAGCTGTTTTATATTCTCCATTTTTTTATCCTTCAACAAGCACGAAATTGCTGATAAATTGAACGGGAGCACCACCTCGGAAAAAAATGGAACTTTGAAATAATATTATCGGTTTTATTTTTATTCTCTTCCCTACCTCAAGGGTGGATTCTACGCGCGCATTGCCTCCCCTCTGCTTTAAAGTATTATCAAATTCTTCTCCGACGGCCATATTCCTTTTATCGTGCATGTCGGAAAGACAAAAAAAAACGTATAATCCGGGCTTTAAATATTTAAAAAAGAGCCAACGCCGAACTTTTCTTTCTCGTGCATTTCGCGCGATGGGAAACAGAAGAAAAGACCCCCTCGACTTCGTTCCTTGTCAGATTGGAAAAGTAATTGAACTTGAAAATCATTTTCCAGAGCGTGCGGATATTGGAATAGCGGAATACGTGGGCGTGTGCGGTGCGAAAAAAATACTCTGCCCCGACGCCCGAAATTAAAGTTCTTTTGGTCGGATAAAACACGATGCGTTGTGAAAGGATTCAATGAAACCACCCCTTTGCTGTTTTATACTAGCTTTTTTTTTAAGTTGGAATGAATATGTATTTTCAAAGATTACTTATATGTTGGCTGTTTTGAAGATTTAAGGCGCAAGGGCCATATTTTTGGATAAGCTACCGATACGAGCAACCAAAATAAAGTTTAAGGAAAGACGGCTATTTTTAAAAATGTATGCTGCTATTTTACGAGTGCTCTGCATTATACATTAATAAAGGGGTTTTGTTTAACGTTATGTGAAACTACACAAAAACGATGGTTAATGTACGACGACAAACACAAAAACGATGGTTAATGTAAAGTAGAATATTTTTGAAAACTAACTCCTTCTCATCCACTTTTGAGACACATAGACTAATTAAGTTTAGGATTGCCGATTCAAGATATTAACCTCTGAACTCCCACTTTTCAAGGATTAGAATAATTTTTTGAGGTTCGTAAACGGAAAATTCTACGAGGGACAGGTAAAAAAGCGATACTGCCGAATACACGAAACATCGAGACGTACATATATTGTACGTATATACATGTAGACGTATATATCGCAGTATAAATTGGGGTTCTTATATTTACAATTTCATACCATAGTTTGATTACAATGTAAATTTTTTGCGTAAAGATCGATACCACAGGGCGGTTGGTTGGATTTTATAGAGAGAGCAAGGGCCATATTTGGTCAAGCTGCAAACACAAGACATAAAACCTACACACACTAGGAAAGTTTTACTGACACGGTTGGTTGGTTGGTTGTTTTGGTGTTTTATAGCGCAAGGGCCATATTTTTGGCCAAGCTTCGCCAAACGCAAGACAATGTCAAATGAAGAATATTGTGAAAGGGAAAAAGGAGAATTGAGAAATAGTATCGCGACCCCCGTGTATACTTAAGACAGTAAACCCCATGGGTAAAGAAAAGATCACTGAGGTATCTCGGGTACGTGGAGCCCGTACGCACCGAAAGGAGATGTGCTCCTGAGGGCACTTATAGGCTAAACGTGTTGCTAGTTAGGTGATTCTCAATGACACGTCATACCTATTGTAATAAATCAGTAAATGCAAAAGAATTTTATACATAAACTAAGCGAAGAAATATTTGGCTTCAACTATCTATCTCTATACGATTTATAGTAATTCGATGTTTATAGCGGCTTCAAAGATGGTCATGAATCTGCTGAAAGTTATCCATGTCCTGGAAAGCCTTCAACAGGCTGCGCCGCGGTAGCCCGGTTGGAAGAGTAGCGGATAAGCAACCGAAGAGGGTGAGAGTTCGAAACTGGATCCAATCCATGACCACCGTGTACACGAAGTCTGGCGCATGCTAAATTTGCCGTGGTGTGGAAGTTTAAGCAATTTGGTTCAAGCTCAGGCGCTGACCTCGTCATCCAACCACGGTTCAAAATAACGAGGTGTCGCCGGCCGGATCTTTCTCTTCGGGATTGATCCCGGACCGTCGCCAATAGCCGAGTGTGTTGCTCGTGCGGCATTCATTAAACTGCCCCCCTTATGCACCTGGAGAGTAACCGTCTTCCACGAGGTTTGCCTAAAACCTTACAATTAATTCCAACATCCTCTCAAATTCCATTCTTTCCTTGCAAATCAACCGCAAAGCAGTTTTCGGAAAACCAGGAGAAAAATAGCTCCTCTTTCCCAGGAAGCATGAAAGGCGATCCCACGCTCTGCTATTCTGGCGCAAAACATCCATCTCTCCCACGCAGAGAACATACTGCATCGGACGGGAGAACTTCAAAACTTTGTGCGGCCATCATCCGCACGTGTTGGGGAGAGAGGGCTGTTGCAGAGGGTGGGAGTGGAGGGAAATTTACCTCATTTGTCACGTACTTCGGGATGGCAGTTTACGTGCGAGCATGCGGTGGATGCGCTCGTATGTGATGCCCCGAGCCGCGGGGGACCCTCCACAAAGCGACGGTGATTCGATTGGAAGAATGACGCCACACTAGGTTTGTATGAAGATACATTGAATGCGATATGAATCGAATATTCCCAGAATTGCTGAAGAGTTGTAGTATATCGAACAGAAAATGCAGAAGGGAAATATACTGCATTAAGGCGTATAGTTTTTTTCTTATGGGCCGTATGGGAGGCATAAGACGTAAAAATTATTTACTATGTAAGTGTATCTAAGTCTTGATATATGAGAGACTTTTTCTCCATGTAGACGAGAGTAGTGTTTTTATGGTGGCTCTGTTCGTATTTAGTATCGGATATATCAGATTTAGAGATTTAATTATATAATATAATTATATTTTATTTAAAGACAAATATTTTTTTAATAATATAATTTTAATATTTTAGAGACAAATATTAATTGAGATTTAGAGACAAATATTGAACCCTATTTGGCTAAACAAAATCGAACAAAAAGACATGCACAAGCAAGGAAAGCTTTGCTGTCACACAGAGAGAAGAAATACAGCTGGGGTTGGTAGTTAGTTGAATTTATACATCGCACAACGGGCTATTGACAGTCCGGGATCAATCCCGATGGGAAACATCCGAGGACAACACCTCGTCAGTTTGAACCACGGTCAGATGACGAAGTCAGCAGCTGAGCTGACACCTCACTCTCCAAACTTCCACACCACGTCAACATGACGATATTTGAGGCTACGGCAATTTTAACTTGTACCAACCCCCACGACCATGGCTCGATCGAGTTTCGTACTCGCAACCCTCCGGTTGTTAATCGCGAATCCACCAACTGGCAACGCCGGCCAATACCCCCAGGGAAACCCTATTGGGTAACTTAAAATAAACCATCATCTTCCAGTGGTTTCTTAAATCTCTCTAATTGGGATCTCAATAAGGGATTGATCTTTGTAGTTACAATGAAGAAACTATGTTTACCTGAGTTCCTTGAGGCGTTAATTTTGAATAAAACCTCCATTGCTGTGATACCTTTAAACCTGTTGCAACGTGGCTGCTCGATTCCATATTAGTCTAAAGCTCTGTTGGAAGAGTATTAGCAATCGGAGGGGGTTGCGAGTTCCGAAACTAGGTCCAGCCATTGACAATCTTGTACGTTAAATCTGGCTTGGCCTCAAATGTCCTCACTTCGGTGCCAGCTCAGGTGTTTACCTCGTCATTTGACCGCGGTTCTAAATGACAAGGTGTTGTCATTCCGAATCGAGGCGAGGTGTCATATCGAGGTGTCCTCGAATCTTTCTCTTCGGGGTTGATCTCGGACCGTCGCCAACAGCCCGTTGTGTTGTTCCAGTGCGAAGTAAATTCGCTACCCACAATCTTAGTCTCGGTAGACACATGGGAAAAATTTGTGGAAGCGTTCAAAAATTACATATGTAGAGGAAAAAAGCAGGCATCTTTCCCAACACTCATGCCGGTCGTGTCATTTTCAAGGACATTGCTGCTTTTCTCATAAGTTTAACGCTGAAATTGTGTACCAGCGTGTAGATACACTATATTCTACAGGGTGATTCTACGGTCATGGGACAAACTTCAGGGAGTGATAGAACACAACGAAACAAACGCTTTTCCCCCATAGAATGTAGGGTCGCAAGTGCCGCAGAGAGTAGAAGTATGGCCGCTAGAGAGCGCAGTCAAACGCTTGTATAAAAGCCCATAGAATGTCTATTAGGTGAGTCTAAACTAATGCGACAAACTTCAGGGGATGATAGAAAACAACGAAACAAACACTTTTTCACCATAGAATGTAGGGTCGCTAGAGGGCGCTTTCCATTTCGGCACAAACACACGGTCCGACGCAAGTTGGAAAGAAGAGGCATGAAATATGGAAACAGCGCTTTAATGTCAAATAAACATCAATAACTGCTTGACAAAACGAAATAATACAATTAGATTTGCATCAATTAAAGATAAGTACAAGGAACAACGGGTAAGAAAGAAATGACATGTACAAAACATGAGAAACTTTTCACATGGAAATGAAACTACATGTACAAACATCAGTCGGTAAGTACAACGCAAATGCACAATTAGAGAAGCTAATCAAAATGTCGACCACCACACCTGATGCAGATCGCCGACGTAACGCTTTTATACAAGCGTTTGACTGCGCTCTCTAGCGGCCAACCGCTGCATTTGCGACTATACATTCTATGGCGAAAAGTGTTTGTTTCGTTGTGTTCTATTACCCCCTGAAGTTTGTCCCATGACCGTAGAATCCCCCTGTATAGTTCTTAACAGTTTTCAGCCTACCACATGATATGGATAAGACACCGGGATTAATATTTTCTATTTAGGTATATTTAACCCTCAGTGGGGCCACGGTAGCCCTGTTGGTAGAGTAGCAGATTAGCACACGGAGGGTTGCTAGTTCGAAACTCGATCCAACCAAAGACCGTCGTTGTGTGTGAGGGCTAGTGAACGTCAAATCTCGTTCTCAAATACACGCACGTTTGCGTGGAGTTGAAATTTGGAGAGTAGGGTGCCAGTTCAGATGTTGGCGTCATCTGACCGTGGTTCAAAATTACGAGGTGTTGTCGATCTTCCCTTCGGGATTGGTTCCGGACCGTCGATAATAGCCTGTTGTATTGCTCCAGTATGATGTTAATTGACCTACCTATCCTATCGCCCGAAGTACTTTTATAATTCAAAATATAAACACACGCATACTTTATTAGTAAAAATGACAGAAATCCTAAGACTTGATTGAAAAATTGAATTCTGCTCCATGTATTACTAAAGCCTACAGATTAAATTTAGGAACTGTACTCTTTTGTAATGGATTGAGAATTAATTTTAAGTAATAACGGGTTTTTATGGGTTACATTATGCAGTTAAAGTATACATTTAACTACCATATTTGTATTTTCCTAGCACGTATGGCGTAAATCTTTTATTTGCTACAATTCCAATGCAATAATAAATTTTCGTAAAACTTCGTTTCGGGTAAACGAGATGGCATGGCCGCATATTTTAATCAAACTATTCCGTGAAGTGGAGACAATTCAACAATTAATAATAAATTCCTCTACTATCCTGCAGCAGTTCCTGAGTATTAAAATTTATAGTTTTACATGCGCAAAAGAGATTGAGTGCTATATTTCTAAAAATTGTTCGTTTGGCTTCCTAGTGGGATCTGACTATTAATATGAATATCTCTTGCAAATAAATTGAAATGTGGTGAATAACTGAAATATTTGAAATTCACAAGTATAATAGATCACTAAACACAGTTATTTTTCAACTCTGAAAACTCTTGAGTTTGAGATATATTAGTAATGGTCTAACATTTCAGGATTGAGTATAGCTTATGTTCCAATAAATATGGATTTTTAAAAAAGGTCTTCTAGGTTGAGCGGCCAAGTTATCAAGATCTAGCGATTAATATCTTGTTAGGTTGGCTGCTGCTTATAGCGCAAGGGACCGATCTAGCCAAGCTGCGTCATGCAATATTTGTGCAGTATGGTAGGTAGGTATTTAATTAGCGGGCTATTGGCGACGGTTCGAGATGAATCCCAAAGTGAAAGATTCGACGACAAAACCTCGTCATTTTGAACCATGGTCAGATGGCGAGGTCAACGCCTGAGCTGGACACCACGCCAAAGTGAGGACCTTTGAGAGCACTACAGATTCAACGTACACCAACCACCACGAACACGACGGTCTTTGGTTGGATCGAGTTTCAAAATCGCATCCCTCCGATCAGGTATATGGAGAAACACGCAAGGGAAGTTTTCTGATACAGGAGACAAATACACCCATGGTAGTTACAGGAATAGAACCTGCGCCACCTACAGCTCGCAGGCTTATGGATCTTATGGCAGTGAATTCCTCAATGCTCTGCCTCTTTGACGACGCAGTTATATTACTTATTAGTAAAAATCTGCTTATAGGTCAATGCATTAATATAGACCATACTGGATGTTCAAGGGAATCATACTAAGAAAAACATTTCTATATTTAGTAGGTCAGACCACGGGGTATGCTCCAATCCCATATCTTCTTAAGTAAGTGATCTGCTCCTGTAAACTTAAACACCGTGAGTTCCCTCTAACAGTTACAAGTGCAGCAGTTTCGCTAAGTTCTAAATTACCGGCGCTAAGAGAGCTTATGATCGTTTTATATTCCACATCCCGTCTTTAAGCCATTGTTTCTCCAGTAATTCACTCCGTTAGTCGTTGTTTTCAGCTTTCCCTTCTAAACGCGGTACAGCGTCAGCAACATCCACGGAATGGCTACTTCACAGAAAGCGGCCCGTTGGTCATAATTATTTGGTCACTGCGTGTACAAAAGCTACTGAAAGGGTGTAATGGAATCTTGGCTTGTGTAGGCAACTTGAAAAATCGCATTTGCCTCAAGTGGAGTTTAAAACAACCGTTTCCAAAATTTTAATGGAAGGTAGGTAGGTAGTTTAATTAACGTTGAAAGGGAGGAACACACTGGACTTTTGGCGACGGTCTAGGATCAATGCCGAAGAGAAAGATCGAAGAACAACACCTCGTCGTTTTGAATCGCGGTCATATGACGATGTCAACATCTGAGCTAGCACCCCACTCTCCAAACTTCCACACCACGCCAACATGAGGACATTGACACCGAGACCGAGATTCGAAGCTAGAGCCTATTAAACCTATTGTTTTTTGTGCTGTTTCTCCTGAGTAACCGTTCGGTAATAGTGACTGTTGGTTCTGTGAGTTCAATATCATTTGGTTAGGGAAATGCATCAACAGAATATACCTATAGAAATATTGATTTTTTACGTTTTTTCGTAGAAGGTGGAATTGTTAAATTGAAAATATTATCCGTATTCTGAATGGGGACGCGGTAGCCCGTTGATAGAGTAGCGGATTAGCAACTGGAGGCTGGCGAGTTCGAAGCCCGACCCAACCAAAGATCGTCGTGTAGGTGAGAGCTGGTCGTGGTTAAATCTGTCGTGGCCTCATTCGAACTCGCAATCCTCCGTTTGCTAATCTGCTACTCTAGAAACCGGGCTACCGCGACCTTCTTTAATGAAAGGATATCCCAAAAAGCGAGAGTTGGCGCAGCTTGTCGGTTTCCGAACCTTGTGCCATAAGACCCAAATTACCCAACCAACCGAAGAAGCTAGAAAATTTTTTGGGGAAATGCAGGCTCGACAGTCTATTTTTTTTTATCGATTTTTTAAATTGTGACTATTGGATGAAAGAAAAGTTTCTCTGTGCACGAAGGTTCAGTTGATGCACCTTATGTGACATTCGATACACTGTAACTGCAGAAAAGACTCGAGTTTGAACAAGAGATTCATCCAATTCCGGTTGAGACAGGGCCCGCCATGCCTCATTGGGTTTGCCCACTGCGATTGCAACCGCATAGGTTCGATTCCTGTAACTACTCTTGGTGTATCTCTCTTCTGTGTCAATGAAACTTTATGTGCTTGCCCATTTAGTTGACGGGAAAGCAATTTGCGTTGCATGTCCCGATCTGGCTCCTTACGCTAAAAAACCCAACGACCTATAAACCCCTCAGGGTAGGTAGGTATTTTAATTAACGTCACACTGGAGCAACACAACGGACTATTAGCCTTCAGGGTAGGTAGGAAGTTGAATTAGAGTCTCACTTGAGCAACACAATGAGGTATTGGCGATGGTACGGGATGAATCCCGAAGAGAAAATGTCCTCACTTTGGAGTGGTGTGGAAGTTTAGAAGAGTGGGGTGTCAGCTGAGGTGTTGACCTCGTCATCTGACCGTGGTTCAAAACGACGAGGCGTTGTCTTCGGATCTTTCTCTTCGCTATTGATCCCGGATCTTCACCAACAGCCGGTTCCAGTGCTAGCGTGTGCGCGTTAATTCAACTACAAAACTTTCGGTCCTCTCGAGGCTTTTAAATTTCCTTTTTCATTTACAGAACACTTTTACGTCGAACCATCCCGTTGCCCGGAGCTCTTCAATTAGAGAGGCAACTCCGGCGCCCAACTCCAGAACAGCAGCAGCGTAACTCAAAAGCGGAAACCAACTCGGCCTTCATATTAAGAACCGCAAACATTTGTTCACTCCGCTTCACAAAAAAGAACTTCCCCACCACCAACAACCGCACACACATTTCCCAGTCTTTCTTCATTATCGCAGGCCCACCAGATGAGAAACTCCAGTTTAATTTTAAACTAAAAAAAACTCGAACCGGTGTCACGTGAGAGAGGAGGTAAAGCTTCCCGGGAACGGCCCCTCATGCAAATCGTGTGCCCTTCCGAAAGTTGCTGCTTCTTTCGCCGCCAGGAATTATGCAGAAAGTTGTCCGAACAACTAACTTCCCTACCGCAGTTTTATTCGAAGGAATGCGGGAGACACTCGAGAGAGAGAGAGACAGACGCACACAAGGGGAAGTGTTTATAAAGATAGCGGCGAGAGGGAAAATAAGTCGCGGAATTTAATGTCCCCCGCGCAAGGGTTCGCAAATTGGAATTGTCAAGCTGTTCCGCGGGATTATGCTAAATTGCGGGCGACACGTTATTTGTTTGCGGACAGAAATACGGAAAAGGAGACAAGTGTTATAGATTCCTAAGAAAACGCACCAAGGTTTATTTCCGTGTTAGGGTGCACCCGGTGTCGGATGCGAAGACATTTCATTTACTTCTTCCCGCTTTAACAGAAAAACACGAATTCATTTTATTTACAGTTACTGTCGTGTTTCATTTACCGCAATCGCTGTTTAGGTCAATAGCTAGATAGGTAGTTGAATTTACCTCTCACTGGAAAAACACAACAAGCAATTTGCCATGTTTTATCGTAGGTAGCGTGTCTAACGACGGGATGTTCCAGGATGATAATGCTCAGTGTCACCGGGCCCATTAGTTTGAGCATTCTGGACAGTTCCAGCCCATGATTCGGCCACCTAGATCGCCAGACATGAACCCCATGGAGCAAATCTGGGATGGGGTCGATAGAGCCATTCGTGCACAAGATCCAGTACACAACCACGCAATTATGGGTGGCTATCGAGACAGCATGGCTGAAAATCTTTCCTGGCTATTCCAGCCGACTATTCAAGTCCCTGCCACGTCGAGCTGAAGGAGGCCCCAAACGATATTAGAGAGGTATCCCATGACTTTTGGCGCTTCAATGTATATAAAGTTTGGTCCAAAAATATTAAATCATTAAGAAGTTGCAACATAAAACGTGGTCAAAATTATTTTTGAAAGCAATAATTAATAGGTCCCATGCACGTTATCTTTCCATGCACTGTCAAATTTTTAGTTCACATAATAGTTTATATACATATGAATCAAACTAAGTCCATTTGGTAAGTGTGTCGCTCAATTGTAAAGGTAAATAACTTATTTTGTACTGAAACATTAAAAACATTGCAAACAAAGCATAAGTTAAGCAACATTTTAACCCTTCAAAAGTGGTTTCGACGAGATATCTCGTCCATCAAGATCCGACCAATTTTGTCAATTACGAGATATCTCGTCATCAAGATAATGTCGATTTCTTTATGATGATGAGACTAAGGTCAATCCAGTGTACTTCCAATGACGAGATATCTCGTCCATCAAGATCTGGTTAGTTTTACTAATGACGAGATACCTCGTCGAGATAACCAACAGGAGGGTCAAGCCAAAATTTCAAAATTTGGAAGCATGATGAATTTGCCATTTACTATTAGGTATATATAACTTGATTGCAAGAATTATTATACAAAACAGATTTCAAATAAACCTGAAGCGCAGGGAACATTTTGAAAACGGAAGGTCAAAAAATCTAAATTGGAGAAGAACGCACTTTTTGTTGAATTACTATAAATCTTTACTGTTAAATACCCTTTTTAAGCGTCCGATTAAAAAATTACTTACAAACTTTCTGATCAACAAATGCAGAATACTAAGTTCTCTCTCCATTATGCAGGGAAAGGAGAGTCTCTATTTCATGTATTATTACAGAAAGGTAAAATCTATGGTACTGCAGAGGTGGCGGGGTCTATCTGTTATTTATACAACCAAAATCTACACAACCAATGACGTTCATAGGTGGCTTTGCAATGTATTTTGCATAGGCTTGTCTGTAGCAGTTTTGCTGGCACTTCAATGTATACTATATAAGCAAAGTTGGAGTCTGTCTACAAATCTACATCTTTTGACCAATCCACCCCAAATTCGGTATGCCTATTCTTTAGAATCCTGCGGGTAACCTAGGATACATTTTAACCCCCATTCTCTTTGTCTGTGGTTTAAAGCTCAGATCGTTTTACAAGTATTGCGGGAAAAATAATTTTTCCAAAAAATTATATTTTAAAGAGTTTAAATTCTAACATTTATGTTTGAATTTATTTTTCGAAATTTCTTTTTCAAAGTATCAATAATTTATAAATATTTGACTGATGATATGAAATGATTAAAATATTTAATTTTCCGTAACTTACATTTTGTAAAGAGGTAGTTGGTAGGTAGTTGAATTAAACGTCGCACTGGAGGAATACAACGTTCTATATATTTTGTAAAGAAACAAGTCCATTTAATGCGAAAGAACGTGAGGGAAACACATTGGTTATAAGTGTTATTTCGCTGCATTTTATTTGGCAACGCGAGAATTAATGTTTCATTTTATAATTTGATAACGAATTGTTTATTTTGTGCAAAATTTAGCAAGAGACATGGGTTCATTTCTCGGCGATGTATGTATATTTCGACAACTTTCCAAAAATGTCATTAGTTCAATACATAATGACTTGTAAAATTCCTTTCCATAAAAATAAATTAATCGTACAAAACAAAACATTTTAAAATTAGACATTAATGTCTTACTTTAAAAGGAAGGTAACTCTAAAATAAAGTTGTTTTAAAATCAGGCATTTAACGTTAAAATAAGATGTGTAACCATACGCTGTAATTGAGAATTTTTTTTTCGAATTTCGATGTAGATTTCCATTTACAAGGCAATTCATTAAAATCAGTAAAATTTGCTTTTATGTTTCAAGTTACATTACTGGATTATATTGAAAGCTGTACTCAATAGTACATTATTTGACCTATGATATGAAAAGATTAAAAACATTAATTTCGTATAACTATGCACTAGTAAAGAATCTAGGTATGAGATACACACAGAAGAGAAAAAAAATGACGTACCATCGTGAAGAGGATCGATCGAGTGAATCATGAGCTGAAGTAGACCATGACGGAATTTGCTGCCAGCATGCAGTATGGGGGTACTGGCACGTCTCTTCTTCATCTGGAAAAGACAGAAAAGATACCAATGTTAACATGACTGTACATCGTAAGTACGAGAAGAAAATACCAACCGAAGCATATCCGAACGAGTTAATAATCGTCTAGGATCTAAGTCTATTAATTAGTTTAAGGAAACCTTAACTCTCCAAGCGGTTTCGACGAGAATTCAGATCTTGATGATCCGAACTGATAAGATCTTGATGGACCAGATCTTGATCTCGTCCCTCAAGATCTGACCAATTTAGCTAATGACGAAATGTCTCATAAAGAGTGTCGATTTTTTGATGATGACGAGATCGAGATCTGGTCGGTTTTCTTCTAATGACGAGAAATCTCGTCCATCAAGATCTGATCAGTTTTGTTAATAACGAGATATTTCGAGACGACCACCAGGAGCGTCAACAAAAATATTACCGAAGTAATAGTTTTAAAAATAACAGAAATGAGAAGTAGTTTTATTGACTCTCTCTGTTAACGTTATTAAAAGAACTTGAAACAAATTCTAATAAAAATAATTTAGTTTGCCCAAACTGGTTTATCAGCTCTATATTCTAGTGACAATAGTGATTTTATCTCAAGGAATACCTTAAATCGAATAACCATGATGCCCATGGGGTATTATATATGTTCCTTGTAATTGTTTGAGGTCTGTCAGAGATCAAGATGTGATTAGTTTTTCTTTAAAGACGAGATATCTCGTCCATCAAGATCTGTTCAGAATTGAATTTAAATTTCTAAGAATTTGAATTTTCAGAGCTGAATTTAAATTTCTAAGCCTTTCCCTCGTAGGAAGTATCTACGAACATCTTCAAGATATATCGGTAGAATATTTTTGCACCAGATGCTTTTGTTCAGATAAATATTAGTTTACTTTATCCTCTCTTTACCTTTAATCGGAGTGAACGAATTAACAATAGAGACACACATTCTAGAGTCACGTATATGTTTTTATTGGTAGGTAAAACTGCACCACCGTTCCAGTATTGTGAACAACCTCTTTCCATTAATCACATTTTAACATCTTGGGACAGTTTTACCAACTTTTTTAGGACATCACCTGTTTGATCTAATTAGTTGGATCACCCTCCACATTCATCACTATTTACCTTTTTATATTACTCAGGCTTTTTATCGCATATATAATGCATAATGTTTTAATTCTGTTTATAATTAAACTATTTAAGGTTGAAGTTAGACAAAAATTTCTTGTGTTCCTTATTCGGGTATGTGCATATTTTTAGATTCTTTTTCATTGTTCTGGTTGCTGTTAAATATTTTTTAATCCCACGTTTGGTGCAGCTTGTCCGCTACTGGACCTTGCGCCATAAAACCTCAACCAACCTCTAATCGGCGGAAAACTCCCGTTTTCCACCGATTACAAATCTTAGAATGCAGACTTCGGTTTGAATGCTTTGCCCATAATAATTTGGTACTTATATCTAAAGCAATCTTTAACACTAGAAAGACGGAAGAGGTCACTGTGATACGCGTTCTTATAGAGAGTTTGGTCAAATTGGGGCAGATTATATTAGGTAGCAGATGGTAGATTTCAAATTGAAAACTTCTATCACTCTGATCATATGGTAGGTAAGTAGTTGAATTAACGTCATACTGGAACAACACAACGGGATATTGGCTACGGTTAGGGATCGATCCCAAAGGAAAAGACACGAGGACAGCACCTCGTCATTTTGAACCATGGTCAAATGACGAGGTCAACACCCGAGCTGGCACCCCGCTCTTCTAACTTCCACACGCCAATGTGAGGACATTTGAGGCCACGACAGATTTAACGTACACCAGCCCCCATGTACAACTATCTTTGTTTGGATGGGACTCACACCCCTCCGGTTGCTAATCCGCTGCTATTCCGACTAGGCCTACCGCGGGCCCTAAACATTAATCATATGTTTCTATTGAATGTGTCACGCGAGTAAAGTGTTAGACATACAAAACGTTTAGAAAAACAATTTCTAGTGAGACTATGCTCACTGTCTATTTACACAGCTGGGGAGGGGAACGAAACGCTTGTATACAGAATATAAAAAGGGAGAAAATAATGCGAAACTACTTTGAACGTCATTTCTAGGTGATAATCAAACGGAAAAAATTTCACTGAATCATTGAGAAATACCATACGTCCGAGGGCCGTTCTTTCCTGCCCGTCTTTCTAGGTAGATGGTCTTACATATCTCTGGTCTGTGGAAGCTAGGCCAAAGTAATCAAATACACACTAAGTGTGAACCGAATAATGTAGTCATAAAATAACAGAGCATAATCAATTCATTGGTAAGAGAGTTAAAGGCTGACCAAAAGCTCTAGGCCTTACACGACAATCCGTCTTTCCAGTATTCAAGTTATTCTCTGTTTAATATTACCATGCAAATGGATCACACACGCACATACATGATACAAACGTAATCTCAAATAGGTAGTTGAGAAACAACAAGTGCGGTTTATTTTGGGTTTTATGGCGCAATGGACATATTTTGCCAATCTGCGCCAAACACAAGATAACAATGAGGAAGGGAAAAAAACCAGAAGGGTAGACGAGGGTAAAACAGAAGGGAGGACAAATCACTCGGGAACCTTGGGGTTTATAAAAATGTTCTGAAAAGCTTAAAAACCATGGTACGTCAGATTTCTTTTATCTTGATGTGAAGCTTCCACGATCTTGGATGGAAGTGAAGCTTTCTCATGTGCTGTACATCGTATTAAGATTAGCCAATTTTTTCAAAAAGGTGAATGAAATAAGAGTCGATATAACAATGACATGGGAAATATTATCGAGCTTTTATTCACTCATCTTGTAAAATATGACACATAACCTAGTGACCTCGACCGAGTGATTCAATGAAATTTAATTAAATTTCTAGCATTTTGTTATAACTTTTGTCACTGAAAAAAAAACAATCGCGCCCTTCGCCCTCAGATCGCACATCTGCTTTAGGTGTGTACTGGCTTCATAGATCCGAGGTACTCTAGTGATCTTTTCTTCTCCCATGGGGTATATTGTCTTCAGAAAACACGGGGTCGCGCTCGCGGAATACCCAAGCCATCTTTTTCCGCTTACATCCCAACTACTCTGTTCCCAAATCTCTCTTTTTTTTCCGCTTCTGCACCATTTTTTGACGTTGTCTTATGTTTGGCCTAGCTTAATCAAATATGGCCCATGCTCCATAAAACTCCAAAACAACAATCTATTCAGATTTCTAACTAGGAGATATCTAGTTCATAAAGATAAGATCAGTTTTGTCGGTTTGATTCGATACATCGTCAAAACAAACACCAGGAGGGATAAAGAAGATAAAAAGTATGTGTAATATGGTAAAGAACAGCAGGGGAAAGGTGCTGACTCACCCATGTTTCATTCCCACGTTGCTCTGCGAGATGAATGAAATAACATTGAATTAATAATGAGTCTGTATCTGGGAAAATGGACCGAGAAATTAATAACAAATATAAATTTGAATGCATTTAGGAGATTTCGCTACTTGATAAGCTGCTTAAACCAAACAATCCGAACTCGATTATTATCTAATCAGCTCTTGTAGTCAAAGCAAATGATTGCAGAGCCAACAAATAAACCAAACAAAAGTACTCAATAAAAAAGGTTACCATCAAAAAAGCAATTCAGCACAATTTTCGATGACGTATGAAAATTTTTAAAGGATGCAATTTACCCTTATTATAGAGAAAATTGCCGAAGGATGTAATGTCTAGGACGCCCTCTGGGCATTTGAAATAAAAAAAAGAAATTCCATTCAGTAACAGAAGGACTTGTGATAATCTTGTTTTCAAACATAACTTGAAAACCGCATGGTTCATATGAATAAGAACTAACAAGGAATAATTAAGTAACGAATACATTAATCCAAATAAATTAAGGATAATAAAAATCAACCAGTAATTTTTCTGCGATGTAATTTTTATGCACATCGCATGTCTGAAATGTGATCACTAGATCCCAAAGAATTGGGAAAAAAATTCTATCCTTAAGGTGTTCCGAAAATGGCTGATTGGGTTGGGTTTTATGACGCAACGGCCCTATCTGGTCAAGCTGTGCCGAACACCAGACATCGCCAAGTAATGGACATACACACAAGGAAAGCTAGACTGACACAATCGGTAAAACCGGAGCCACTGCAGCTGAAAAAACCTCTCTGGTCCTCGTGATTTCCCGATCACGTGGGAGACAGGGATAGAACCCCGGTCTCCCACGTGAAAGGTTTGTCTTGAGTATGGCCCTTGCGCCATAAAACCCAAAAGCAAGCAATCATCCAACCCCGTGAAAGGCGGGGATGCTGACCGTTATACTAGCGAGGACGCTTTCTGAAAAAACATTCGGTTAACACTCCTGTTGGTTATTTTCTTGTTGAAAAGTGCTCTGTAGTAGCCAGCTTATACAAAAACCTGTTCCAACAGTTCTGGGCAAGAGACAATTTGTTTTTCATACTTGGATCTTGATTTCCATCTTGAATTTTGCATCGACAATATATCCGGCCAAAAAATAAAGTTGATCAAATATTGATGCACGAGGTATTTCATCGCAACCACTTGGAAGGTTAGGTGAGTTGTTTATTTGGCGGTTTTGTGGCGCAAGGGCTATATTTTTTTTAGTTGAAGCTACGACAGAAGCCTTCAACTAAAAAATGTCAAGGGAAAAAAGGTAGAGTAGAATAATGGGATAAAAGCAGAAAAAGATGGTTTGGGTATCCAGGGAGGATGACACCCGTCTTAATTAAAGAGAGTAAACCCCATGGGAAAAGATCACTCGGGTCCGTGAAGCCTGTAGACAACAAAAGGAGAAGGGCCCCTGAGGGTAAAGAGGGTTAATTAAGTGAGGTAAAAAAATAACCTTAATATCCTAATATTCACTCACAAAAGTGGAAATGTACCATAGTAAGTTAAATTGAGTAAAGAAACGCAGAAAGGTAATTCGAACCTTATCACTGAAGCTCAAAACTGGATTGGATGGGTTTTATGGTGCAAGGGAAGCTCAAAACTGAAGTACAGAACTAATTGTATTTATTTAACCCTCCAAGTGGTTTAGACGAGATATATCGTCCAAGATCTGGTCAATTTTGCTAATAAGATATCTCGTCTATCAAGGTCTGGTCGTTTTTGTGAATGATGTGATATCTCGTCGAGACAAAACTGCCCCTATTAATTCCAAGGGAAAATGAAGATCCAAGTAAATAAAACAAATTGTGCCTTGCCTATAACTGGTGTCAGTTTGGAACAGGCTTTTACATCAGAGGCTGGCCATTACAGGGCAATTAACTACGCGAAGATAAACCACCAGGAGGGTTAAATCTTACAGTGCGAATATTATTATATGCCTTATTCGAGTAGTTAATCATATCTGATTGAATTAAGATGGTAACACGATGTTTGCAAACATGTCTGAAGAGTAACGGATTAGCAAACGGTGGGTTCCGAGTTCAAAACTCGATCCAACCCAAGACCATTCTGGACGTGGGGGGATGATGCACGTTAAATCTATAGTGACCTCAAATGTCCTCACGTTGCCGTGGTGTAGATGTTAGGAGAGTGGGGGTGCTATCTCAGGTGTCGACCTCGTCATCTTACCGGAATACAAAATTACGAGGCGTTCTCGGATCTTTTCCTTGGAGATGGATCTCGGACCATCACCAATAGCCCGTCGTGTTGCTCCAGTCTGACGCTAATTAACTACCTACAACCTAAGGGGGAGTCGCGTCTCCACTGAAAAAGAACAAATCGGACAAACGAATCGACCCGAAAAGCCAAACAACGAATTGCAGGATTCAGAGATAATCAAACAAGCACACAATGGCATTGTTACACGACAGCCTTTTTACAAAAATTCCAATCGAATAAAAAGGTACGTTGAGAGAAACATCAAGATACAAAAGGGAGGGAAAAAACCGGTATTACCTAAAACAAAAAAAAATGCCTTATACAACAGGAAAGCACGCCACTAACGAGAAGCAAGAGATCCACGGAATGAAATTTTTTTTCGGTGATATTTCAAACCGAGCGATCTCAAGCGGTAGTACTACTCCACGTGCGGTGTTTGTTCTGGGAAAGCCACTCTGGCTAATAAAGCCTCCTTTTTATCTCGGGGAAAAGAGAGAAATACTCTACTCCGCTTCATTATGATTCCACGGCGCGTCTTCCCACGAGGGAAATTAAGTGAATTTTACTCCTGGAACCCATTCCGAGATGATATTTAAAATTATAAAACTCGGCTTTTTGTGTGTGCCTTGGAACAGCGCGAGGCTTCATTTATTTTGGCGGTGGATTCGTCTGAAAAGGAGATGGATACGAATTGGGTTTTTTTTTCGCTCGAAACAATGGGATAAAAAAAGGAAAAAAATTATCACGGAATTCGTTTTGGGGATGTAAAATTGGAGAGGAAGAGAGAAATAAACTAAAATCATTCTTTCTCTTGTATGCAGAATACTTATGATACCTATACTTAAAGAATTTTTGCGCTTTGAATTGTGTATGTATTTAAAAAGGAATAAATAAAAAACAATTTTGCGTTGAAAGTTTTGAACAGCACACGATTGGTGAATTTTAATTTTACGTCGTTCAAATTTACATCACAAAGGTTTTTTTTATATCCCTTCCAATGCTTTTCCACACATAATCCTGTACGAAAACACCCAAAATACAACACATTAAATAGTGAAATAGCTTTAAAACTTGAAATTGGGATATAACTTATGAACATCGACCGTTTGATGTGAGCCTGTGAGCGCAGCTTCCATTGTATTTCTCACGATAGCTCAGTTATAAGATGAATGGAGCAACACAAAGGGCTCTTGGCGACAGAGCGGGATCAATCCCGAAGAGAAATATCCAAGGACAACACCACGTAATTTTGAACCAGTCAGATGACGAGGTCAACACCTGAGATGGCACCCCACTCTCCAAACTTCCACACCACGCCACCGTGAGGACATTTCAGGACACGACAGATTTAAAGTGCACCAGAACCCACGAACACAACGGTCTTTGATTGGATCGGTGTGGAAGTTACGAGAGTGGAGTGCCAGATCAGGTGTTGACCTCGTCATCTGAATGGTTCAAAATTACCTGGTGTTGTCTTCGGATCTTTGCCTTTGGGTTTGATCCCGGACCGTTCGCCAATAGCCCGTTGTGTTGCTCCAGTGCGACGTTAATTAACTACCTACCTATCAAACTTCCCCTTGGGTTTACTATCTTAAGTAAACACGGGAGTCACGATCACGGGATACGCATGCGATCTTTTTCTACTTTCATCCTATTATTCTATTCCCCAATCCGGGGGCGTCGTGGGTATGCCCTCTGCACAAGCAACCTGCGAGTTTTCCCTGGAGGTTCGATTCCTCCCTGGGTGTATTTCTCTCTTCTGTGTCAGTAAAATTTTCCTAGAGCATGCCCAGTACTATGGTATTTTCTGTCATGTCGGGCGCAGCATGGCCAAATCCGACCAACCCTATTCCCCAATCCCTATTTTTCCCATTTCACGACATTATTATTAGCTTAAAGTTCTATGTCTTGTGTTTGGCATAGCTTGGCAGAATATAGCGCCATAAAACCCCCAAACAACCAATCAACACAACTTGAAACCTTTTTTTTTTGAACCTTTGAAACCACTTTTAGTTTTTTGCAACGTTCACGGGTCGCGGTAGCCCGGTTGGAAGAGTAACAAATAAGCAACTGGAGGGTTGCCAGTTCTAATCCAACCAAAGACCGTTGGGTATAGAGGTTGCTGGTGCACGTTAAATCTGTCGTAGCCTCGAATGTCCTCACGTTGGTGTGGTGTGATGTTTAGAGAGTGGGGTGCCAGATCAGGTGTGGCCTCGTCATCCGACCGTGGCTCCAAATTACGTGGTGTTGTTCTCGGGTCTTTCCTTTAGATCCAGGACCATCGTCAATAGCCCGTTGTGTTATTCCAGTGCGACGTTAATTAAAATACCTTCCTAAATCGCAACGTTGATAAGGGATGGTAGGCTTTAAAGTGTGATTACAGACCTTTATTATAATATAATGCACGCGTAGGTTGTTTTCACATTGGATCCATCAGAACCTGTCGTGGGCACCGGTACAGCTCGATGAAACACTTCACATTTAATTGAGTTGTCGATGCTAGTTTGATTAATGTCATAAAGTATTAGATTAGTTCATTTTACTGGCATATTGTTAATTTTACATTGAGTTCCTCCGCCTGCTTCCAATGATAATTAATAGAAGCCTGTTTTTAACAGACAGGGTTACGAGAATTTGTTAGTACCATTTTACTGAAATTATTAATATTTGTTAACATCCATATTCAAGTATTGTTTAAACTCTGTTTTATCGAATTTTCTAAGTTATAATTAGTGTGGGCATATTTTAGAAGTTCGCTCGAAAATTTTTAACACGATTAAAATAAAAATTATAAGCTTTAAACTTTCAAAATGCTCAGTTCAGGTTGGGACAGGCAAATTGTAGTGAAAGTCAAAACGTCTCATGGTTTGATGAAAAATGGACCGTATTTGGCCTAGCTTTCTCCATGATTTTCTCTATCATATTACCGCTATCAACAGATATAACTCCAGTAAAGTGATGGGGCCACAGAAGCCCGGTTTGAAGAGTAACGGATGAGCAGCCGGAAGGTTGAGAGTTATAATCCAACCAGACTGTCGTGTACAAAGGGGGCTGGTGCACGTTAAATCATCGTTGTCTCCAATCTCCTCACGTTGGTGTGGTGTGGGTGTTTGGAGAGTGGGGTGCCAGCTCAGGCGTTGATCTCGTCATATGACCGCGATTCAAAATCACGAAGCATTGTTCTAGGATCTTTCCCTTCGGGATGGATCCTGGACCGTCGCCAATAGCCCGTTTTGTTGTTCCAGTGCGACGTTAATTAAAATACATACCAACCAGTAAGGTGATGTCGTGGCTTAGTGGGTATGCAACCACCCTGTGTGTATTTCCCTCTTCTGTGTTAGTAAAAGTTCCCTTTTGTGTATGTCCACTACTTGATGTTGTCTGTCTTGTGTTTGGGGCAGCATGGGCATATTTATGGCCCTTGCTCCATAAAACCCGAAAACCAACCAATCAGTAAAGTAAAAAATCATGTTCTCAGCGCACACACAAGGACTGGGTAAACCTTTTGATTTTCATTTCGCAATCAGGCAGTTTTCTCCACAGAAAGGATGACAGTGACAAGAGCGAAATTAATCATTGCAAACATTTGGGAATTATATTGCTGTATTTCTGTTTCTTATAAAAAAAAGTAACTCGAATTGCGTGAGACATTTAGAAAAGTCCTTTCTAAATCAAAATTCACATTTTAAAGAAGGTATCAAAGTAAACAAAGAAAATGCTCAAATTAGAAAAAACATCAATGTAGGAGTTATCAAATGTAATGCTATGATGTTTGGGTGACCAATTTATAATTGTTTATTTTGACTAATTAAATTCGAAAGTTTATGTCCATGTCACTGAATGCGCATACCTTTTTTTCACTCAAAATTTTTTTCTCCATGTGAGTAAAACTTTACTTCTTCACCAGACAGTTTGAAAAAAAGTTTAGTTTAGAAGAAAGAGAAAGGGCCTTTCCAGATACTTCTCCAAACTACGGTAGACCACTTCTGAATACACTTCATGGAAGAGAAAAAACAGTTGGTCCACTTTTCCGTGTATGCCGAAGCCCTGTTCTTCTGGCTTTTTCATAGCATCCACTAAAGTTAAAAGTAAAGTGCTCCAGAAAGTGCTTTTCCTTTTAAAGGAGGCCATATTTATTTTTTCAATTTCAAGTTTCTTTTAAAAGGGGGACACTAGGTTTTTTTCATTGGTTTTTCCCGGTGGTTTTCATTCCGTCTTAGAGCAATCTTAAATACGGAGATATAATCTGGATAATGATCTTAGATATAGACTATATAAAAGCCATCTGAAAAACTACTCGAGGATTAGAGGGCTTCCCGTTGGTTGATACCAATAAACATAGAAATGCATCTAATGCTAACCATGATGCGATTTTTGTTTTGAAAATGGTTAAGTAATACAGTAAATACTCGTGATGTCGCGTCTTGACATATCACTTAATTGGTTATATCGCTCTTTTTACTTATCCCCGATGACTTTTCAGTTTGGAGACAACAAAGGAAATTTTAATTTGCATCTTTAGAATTGGGTTGTAGGTAGGTAGTTGAATTTACGTCGCGCTGGAGCAACACAGGGGATTGAAAAAAAAGCGAAAGAAAAAAAAATGAAATGTCCGCTAGAAGAAACCACGGAAGAGAGGGGAAAATGATTAATATTTGTAAACAAGCGGTGAGAGTATCACAGCTAAAGAAAGAGTGGACAAAATATTCGCAAAGCATTTCGTTATCTGCTGTTACAGAAACTGAACTCCATTGTCATCCTGGGTTATTGGTGACGGTCCGGGATCCACCCCGAATTGGAATATCCGAGGACAACACCTCGGAATTTTGAACCATAATCAGATGTTGAAGTCAATACCTGAGCTGGCACCCCACTCATTAATATTCACACCACGCCAACATGAGGACATTTGAGGTCTCTACAAATTTAGCACGCACCAGCCCCCACGTACACGACGGCGGTAAATGTAAAGTATGAGGAATCAGTAAATGCAGATACAAAATGGTTAGTATTGAAGCGTCACTAAGTGCAAAGGAAGAGAGGAACAGAAACAAAAACGCGACTGGACAGTCCGAAAAAAAAGAAGATAGAAACGAGGAATCAGACCACTTCTTCATTACGCCCGTGACGTCAAATTCGGCACCGTCCATGCACGAATGACGTAGGAAGGGTCCGTGATGGACGGTCCGGTGTCAAAAGATCGACTTTCTCGAGGCGGAGGTATGTCACGGAAAAGGAGAGAAAAAGAAACATTTCTCTCTCTCCCCATGTGCCGCCGGACGAAAATATTTCAGATCAATATTGCATCCTGTCGGTCCACTTCGGGAATCACGTGTGTGTATGCGGGAATTCTCCCACACCGACTCCAGTCGTAGATTTTCATTCGAATGACAATTTTATCGCCATGCGCCACCCCTCTTCCACGTGTGAAAAGTGCGTGACTCTCAGCGAGATGTTTCACGTTTTCCGTAACAAAGGCACTCCTCGGGGTTTTTTTACATTCATGCTAAGAGCTTAGTTTCATCTTCAAGTATCAATAGCCGTATTTGCATCCGTGTGGCGAAACAGTTGCCGTTACTATCTGATCGAATCACGATTAACACAAAGCCTGGACTCGTGTTTAACATATCAGCTATTCAGTATACTATTCTTATAAATATAAAAAAATGAAACTTGTTCAGAGAGAAACGTTAGGCACCTGAAAAATTCGGTGTATGTATTTTGAATGAACGTTTCACCGCATTTCGTTTTATACAGGAGGATTCAGATTTGGTTATTCTTTAACCTTCCTAGTGGTTTCGACTTGATCTCCATCAAGATCTAACCAATTTTGTTAACGACGGGAGACCTCGTCATCAATATGTTGCCGTTTTTGTGATAATGACAAGATCAAGATCTGGTCAGTTTTCTTCTTTTGACCAGATATCTCGTCCATCGAGATCTGGTCATTTTGGCTAATGACGAGATACATCGTCGAGGCAACAACTAGGTTGGTTGTTTTGGGGCCATATTTGGCCAAGATGCGCCAAACACAAGGCATACAACTTCAAGGAAACAATGTCGTGAAAGCGGAGTAAAAGAGGGATTGGGAAACAGAGTAGTGGTTTAGTTGGTTGGTTTTGGGTTTTATGGCGCAAGGGGCCATATTTGGCCAAGCTGCGAAAAACACAAGACAGGCAAAGTCAAGAAATTGTGAAAAGATATAATGGAGATAAGAAAGAAATATCTTTTGGGCAATTTGGGGTCGCGATCCTCATGTTTACCACACACAGAGCCAGTAAACCCCATAGGAACAGAAAACATCAATAGGGTACCTCGGGTTCATGAAGACCTAAAGATGTGCCACCGAGGGGTCATAGAGTAGTATGATGAAAGCAGAAAAGATCGCTAGGGCAACCCAGGAACGCGACCACCCTGTTTACAAAAGACAGTAAACCCCATGGTAAAAGAAAACATCACTAGAGTACCTCAGGATCTCGAAGCCTGTACACACCTGAAAATGTTCTCTGAAGGGAGACAACCACTAGGAGAGTTAACCAGATACATTTACTCCAATTAAAGTATTCAAATTAGAAAAAAATTTAATTAAAAATATTCTATTACGTCTAATATGTCAGTTAAAAGTTCCACCTTTCTAAGACAAAATATTCGTTAGGATATCTAACAATTAAAATGTTAGTAATTATGGCCCATGTATGGAAATATTAGATAGCAGTTTCAATAAAATCGAAATTTAGTTCGCTCACGGTCACTTAGAGCTACATTTATTTCACACAAACAAAAAATCACCAAAATGTGGTTAATTTTAAAAATTTGAAGTTTTATTATATCATGAACATTTTTTAAAAAACTTAATTTTTATTTGATCAATTAAAGATAGGAAATATTTTTCTACCTTTACTATTCTTGGAGTGTCTGTATTAAAAATCTAAATTTCGTAATTTTGTAGATGCGTTGGCTGGTTTCGGATTTTATAACGCAATGGACAGATTTGGGCAAGCTGAGCCAAACAACGTCAAGCAAAATGGACAAACACAAGGGAAGTCTTACAGGCACAGAGGTAGGTAGGAAGTTGAACTAACGTCGTACTGGAGCAACACAACGGGCTGTTGACGACGGTCCGGGATCAATCTCAAAGGGAAAGGTCCGAGGACAACACCTCGTCATTTTGAACCATGGTCAGATGATGAGGTCAACACCTGTGAGCTGGCACCTCACTTTCCAAACTTCCCCACCACGCCAATACAGGAACAGTGGAGATAAATACGCCCAGGGAGGAATCGAACCTGACAAGAATAAACGAAGAAAAATTGTTTCTTCAACATGTGTACGTCGTTTTTTATCATCAATATAATCACCGTAACATTTTCCTGAATCATCCTGTATTCTGTGCAGCCAGTTTATCGATCGTTGCGTCATTTTATGAGCTAAAAATAGAAATATTAAATTTACTATAGGATAATTCCATGTCAAGTGGTCCAATTTCGAACACGGTTCGATCGACCCCTTCAATTTTAATTAAACTTGCACAGAATGTACCTGAAGGACCTGCACGCACTTCTGAAAAGTTTCAACTCAATGTATGGCCTCGTTCAGGTGCCAGCGATATTTTCGTAAACTTCGCTTTTTTTTCTATACGAGTAAAAACGAAAACCTTATCAACTTTGATAGTTCACTGCTCCTCATCCAAAATAACTGGAACTCTAAAAATAGGTATTGCAGTTCATTTTTGTGCGTTGAACATACATGGTACGAATGTTCAAAACACAATAATTTTCTCACACTAGTTTGAAACTTGCTGAAAATTTTCATCCAGATAAATTTGTACCTAACTTTATCAAATCCCAAGTAATAAACAAACTATTTTTAGAAGCTAAAGTTTGGACAGATCATAGACCATATAGTATATACATGACACAACACTTTTCAATTAGCGTTTTTCCTGCATAAATATTTACTGAGCTATTTGCCCCGAAAATTGTCCCCAAGTCAAAATCTTTGAATTTGCTCTACTATGAACAATACTCGAATAAAGAGGCGTGGTCTCTCGCTTTCGCTGCTGCTCATTAATAAATGCAGGGTGTTCCACTTCTGACTATAATAAAAAGAAAATCTTAACCCACCCCCCTCAGAAACCATAATAAAAGAAAATCTTAACTCAGGTTGCTATAATGAGTTTGCAAGTATAGCATGTTCCGCTTAGGACTAATGAAAGAAACATTTCAGAAATAAACCATGGTGTAGCAAGCCAACGTACCACCAGATGGCGTTGTGACTTTCCCAGGAACTGTTCCCGCCATTACTGCTCAGTTGCGAGTCAGTCATGAAAGTGCTAAGTTGTATTCTTCGAGCTCCTAATGTTTTCTTCTAATTTCTGTTTGAACTTTGGTTCTTCTGTGTTTTAAATAAATTTTTGTATAAGTGTTTTTCCTCTCGTGCTCTTTTTGGTCTTGTTGGAACAATGCTGACACAAAACTGGGCCCCACGTTGGGCTCCAGTACATCTCCAGTGAGCTTTTATGGGTGAGCAGCAATGGCGGGAACAGTTCCGGGGAAAGTCACGCCATCTGGTGGTACGTTGGCTTGCTACAATGGCAAAAAAGTACAAAAAATATCATAGTGTCATATTATAGTCCTAAGCGGCCCGTACCCGAGGTACCCGAGTGATTTTTTTCTCCCTTTCATTTTTACACTCGCCTACCCTTCTGCCTTTCCTTCCTCCTTCATTGTGCTGTCTGTCTTGTGTTCAGCTTTGCCAAATATGGCCCTTATGCCATAAAACCCGAAAACAACCAACCTAAGACGAATACCCTGTATATCAAGTAAAGCGACAAATATGTTCTATTTTATAATTGATTACTTTCTTTACTAGTCGCAAAGAGAACATAAAAAAGGGAAAAAATGACCTTAAGGCACCTTATATTTTTACAAATATTCGAAATCCAAATAACTGTCCGATACCAAAACGCTTCCGACGGTATTAATTCGAGACAAATTCATTAATTAGCATTTTCACCGCGCGAATGAATATCAATCACTTCAAACTCTTAAAAATTCCCGAATGACCGCATCCTTCCCCCCCCCCCCCCCAACAGATAAAGTCGAACGCAGTGTGCAGCAAATCATTCGATCAGGCGCATCGGAAGGTATTTCAAAAATTGGCAACAAGTTCGCTAACCATTGCCCTCCGTTTGATTAATCGGAGAAACTCGTTATATCGAACTCGCCGAGCGCCATCCATCAGCTAGCCCCCCTTCCGATAGCTCTGAACTCTAATAGTATCCGACTCTAACAGAAATTAATATTAGCTGGGGCTCCGAGAGGGCTTCTTTTGAGCAGGGCGTCGTTAAGGTTGCCCGACGGCATAATTACGCAAGCGCTTAGGAGATTAATAGCCCGACACTGGGGCAATTAGGGATTCTAATAGGTGAATATTACGGCTTTAATGTCGCATTTTGGATGGACCCGTGACAGTATTTATTAGCGACCATGGAGATATGGCATTAAATTATGTGGATTGTGCCGTCCAAGATAGGCACGAAACTTAAGCTCTCAGGATTTGATGACGACATCAACCTTCAAACATCGATCAAGTTTCGAATTTTGGAATGAGTAGGTGTTGCGAAAACAACTCATGACGCGGATGCAGGATTTCAAGCACAGGGTGAAACAGTTTCTATCGAAAATTGAAAAACTCGTTCCTCCACTTAAACCTCCAAGTGGTTTCACCGAGATATCTCGTCCATCAAAATCTGACCAATTTTGCTAATTACGAGATACCTCGTCATCAAGATATTGCCGATTTTTTTTATGACGACGAGATCAAAATCTGGTCCGTTTTCTTGTAATGACGAGCTTTCGATTCCATCAAAGATCTGGTTAAAATTTGTTAATTATACCTCGTCGAGAAAACCACCAAGAGGGTTAAATATTCACATTTCACTTAAAAATTGCGTCGAATTTATAAGTCAGTTAAATTAACAAGTAATCGATAATCACGCAATGAGGTTATAAGACTATATAGGATTAAAACTTTCAGTACAAACTTTAACCCCTTTGGTTTATCTTCGTGTCGAAAACTGTCTTGCAGTGGCCAGCCTCTGGTGCGAAAACCTGTTCCAAACTGTCAAGGGACAATTTGTTTTTCCTACTTGGATTTTCATTCTCCCTTGGAGTAATAGGATAGTTTTATCTCGATGATATACCCACGTCCTTAGCAAAAATTGATCCGATCTTGAACGAAATACCTCGTTGAAACACTTGGAGGGTTAAAAGGAATGTAGGGTGCATAAAATTAAACCGTATTTCCACAGGGATGTATGTCCTCAAACGCCATATGGATTTACTAGAGATCGCTGTTCCGCATCGCAGGCAGTTGGCCAGTTTAGGTCATCCTCACTTTACATGCCGGCCTCATACTGATGACATGTATTGTGTCAAGTAACCTGAAGGTGGTTGGGCGTTCATATATAAAACGCGGCAGCAAACTCAAAAGACCGAGCCGCTGGGAGATTACATCGCGAAGGGTACCCCAACAGACACGTCGAAAGAACAAACGTTTGTGCCAGACTTTATGTCTTTGAATCAAGGCAGAATATTCCACGGAAATAGACACGATACTGGGTGGCGATTATCATTCCCTTCCTCCCATGCCCAGACGCAGTCAGGGGTACATTACTGTTGGTGGTCGCAACTTTGAGCACTAACAGTAAAACTAAGTGTACCACTGCTGTCAAAACTAAAATTAGAGCAGATAAAAATGTATTGCTGTATTTTTGACCGGAGGAGTAACTGACAAGGTATAATCTCAGAAATCGAAATGAAAAAAGGAGATGACAGATAGGGTAAACAAGACAGTTAAGGCAATATTTATACTATAAATTCATGGAAAAATAGTAAAAATAGTTCAATCAAGTTGAAATTCATTGTAGTTTTTCCTGAATTTAAGCGTAACTTTAAGCGGAATAAAGGGTTTCTTACAAAAATTATCCCTGGAAGGTATTTTGCAATATATTGAGAATAAATAGTGCAAAAATCTGTTATGACACCCTATGGATGAGTAATTGACACCACAGTTATTGGCATCCCTTCATTCTTATTTAGTTTATTTGTGCAGTATATATGGACTTATGCAAAGGAAACTATGGCTAATCTATCTAACAAAACATCCTCATGCTCTTTTCTTAGCAAAAACAGAAGAAACCGTCCTCTTAACTAGTACCTTGTTTGTATACTTCTTGATTACGGTTATATTACCTTTCTTGATGTTTATAGTTTGAAAATTTTTTTAACACAGCTGACTTCTATGATTTCACAAGGAATTTTTCCCGCCCTTATTTGAAACTGAACATTGACATGAAAGCTTATTTTTTTTAATGAAAGCTTAGGGTGCCAATAACTGTCCGAGGTGTCAATAACTGTCTAGTTTACCCTAGTTTAAGTCTGCAGTCTTAACCCTCCTAGTGGTTGTCTTGACGAGGCATCTCGTCATAAACAAAACCATTAGAAGATCTTAATGGTTGAGATATCTCGTCATTAGAAGAAAATTGACCAGATCTCTCTTGATTTCGTCATCATAAAAAAATCGGTAATATCTCGGTGACGAGATAACTCGTCATTGACAAAATAGGTCAGAACTTGATGGACGAGATATCTCGTTGAAACCACTTGGAGTGTTAAAAACCTGAAGAAGTGCAAAATGAAAGCATTGGGACAAATTTAAGGAGACGGTGTAAGATATGAAAAAAATAATAATTCGTTATACATGACTCAGAAACTCAATCAAACAAATGTCAGGAACGTGTTTGAACTGTGAATGGATTGTTTGCATTTTTCAAAATACGAATGTGTTCGCTCTGTATATTACTAACAGTAAATCCGTATATAACTCTATACAAATGAGCAATAAAATAAGTACACCATTTGATACAAAAATGGTCTTCCCATGAATAAAAAGTCGAAACGAGACTAAACTTAACCCAGTGACTCCTACTTTTTGAAAAGATTAATTTAATTTCAAAGTTTTAAATATTTTAAACTTGAATTGACTCAATAGATCGTACCAAGCAAATGCTGCATATAGAATATATGAATTTACGTGAAAGTTTGATTCGTGTAAATAATGATTACGAGTTTTTGCTTTTCATCGACACGATCATAAACGTTACACAACATACTATTTCCTTAGAGAATGATGCTTTGCGAGGAAACATATCGCATATTACAGTTAACAAACAATGAACATGCAGTGATGTTTCTGAAACGTCTTCGTGAGGTTTTTGTTCAGATTTAGGAAATTACTTTTATTAAGAACTTCAAGGAAATCACTGCATATTGTGTTAGGAGATGTTTCACAAGTTCGCTAGAACGCGAGCGCAAACCAATGAGAAATTTAATCATTACTATATACACTACCTGACATTGAAAATGCAAAACCAAGAAGGAGTTGGCAGAAAGTGATGAAATTTGGCAAACAGAGAGAGACAGCAACGAGCAATAAGTGATCTTTATTGCAACATTATACACCTTGCCACTGAGCAGCAAGAACGTCTGATCAGTAGCTTGTAGGACCACCGCGAGCGGCGATACAGGCAGCAACACGTCTAGGTACAGACGCAATAAGCGTGCGGATGGTGATATCGATTGTAATCGATTCTAATATTTGTAATGCTTAGTTCATGAAAATGAATAATAAACGCCACACTGGGCGAAATGTAGTCTGTTATCCCAGCTGTAAGGTGATAAGTTACTTTTTGTGCCTACCAATTACTATCCAATTAGGGTTAAGATCCGTATAAACAGCACTGTAAGATTTTAATGATGGACTTTTTTTCATACACGCGTGTCCAATAATTAAGGATAATTCTGAATTCGCATCAAGGTCACCTGATCTCAATCCAATAGGAACAGGCTTGGGATGCTCTTGGACGTCATTGAAACCTACACAACAAGGACCGCGAAAGGGCAAAGACGTGCTATAGTGCGAGAATGGGAATCCCTGCCACATTTTGGAACTTTGGTAGGTAGGTAGATATTTTAGTTTCGCCCTGGTGCAATATAACCGCGCTATTGGAGACGGTCCGGAATCAATCCCAGAGGGAACGATCCGAGGACAACACCACGTAATTTTGAACCATGGTCAAAGCAACACCTGACATGACACCCATGACAAGGCAAAACCTGAGCTGGTACCCCACTCTCCAATCTTCCACACCACGCCAACGTGAGGACGTTTGAGGCCACGTCAGATTAAACGTGCACCAACCTCCTTTGTGCACGACGGTCTTTGGAACTCGCAACCCTCCAGTTGCTAATCCGTTACTCTTCCAACCACGGCCATTTGGAACTTTGGAGATTCGAGTGGTCAAGATCGAAACTGATTAGGAGTCATACAGGGAAGACTGCAGATTGCAGAATGGATATATGTGTGTGAGCTTGGATTAGAAAGCGGAGGGTTGCGAGTTCGAAACTCGTTCCAACCAAAGACAGTCGTGTAGGTGGGAGCTGGTGAGCGTTAAACCTTCCATGGCCTCAAATGTCCTCACTTTGGAGTGGAATTTCGGAGAGTGGGGTGCCAGCTCAGGTGTTGACCTCGTCACATCTGACCATGGTCCGAAATTACGAGGTTGTCCTCAGATATTTCCCTTCGGGATCGATCCCAAACCGTCGCCAATAATAGCCCTTTGATTTACTACCTGCCAGTGTCCTACCCGAAAAGGCTCTATCCCCTTTCACGTAATTTTTTTAATTCGACAGAATATAAAGTATTTTAAAAAAAGAACCAGAGTTCCGTCTTAGGCGATAAGACTACCTTTCCCCCCCCCCAGCCCCGAAGCTACTCCATAACCACAAATCTGAAAAAGAGAGCACCCAAAAGCAATTCACAAAAAAGAAAACCCTCTCTCCTTGACAGGACATTCATCCATCCATTCCCGTTACACCGAACGCCATCCTGCTGAAAGAGTGCCCGAAGAAATAGGGGACAGAAATATAAAAAAAAGCGAAAAAAGTGTCCCAACTAACTGAAGGGGAGTTGATTAGATAGGACTAGATTTGTGTTCTTTTATGTCTTCCTCGTGCATTTCAGGGTAAAAGGCCAGAGACAGGGGGAAAAAAGAAGAGGACATGAAAACTATATGCTATATTTACCATCCTTTTTTCTCTTCCAGATTTGTGCCGGATAAGTGGCGTGTATCCAATATGGGTCGATATATCGCGGGTCCCGGGAAGATTAGGCTCTCGGCTGTAATCGGGAAGTGAGCCCTGGTTCGGGTAGATTGAAACGAAGAGGGAGGGTTGGGGTTCGATGAACCTGGTGTATATCGGTAGTCGAGATTCTAAAATGATGCGTCTTCAGACAGAGGGAGTTCATTCACTGCTTTTCTTAGGTGTGCCCCTGTTTCCTTAATGAGAGAAAGCATCAATTTATGATGTGGATTTTCTCGGATTTAAGAGTCGTGCATAATTACGGGAATAATGAAATTATTATTAGATGAGCGTTGATTTATACTGTGGATTTATTTATGCATTCACGATTGAAAGGTTTTTGTCCAGTTGGTGCTCGGAAATAATCTTCGGTTTTGTAGTAATAAGAGTTGCCAAAAAAGCATCATTTATTATTTACTCTTTAACAAAAAATAGATCCGAAATTACCAATGGAAAAAATATCCCCTATTGCCAAAATAGTTTTAATGCTACAAAACGGTCATACAGATTATTTTTTAGTATTGAACAACGAAAGGGTAGGTAGAGGTAGTTGAACTAACGGCGCACTGGCGCAACACAACTGGCTATTGGCAACAGTTCAGGATCCATCTCGAAGGGAAAGATCCGAGGTCCGAAAGAGACAATACCTCGCATCTTTGAATCAGTGTCTGATGACGAGGACAACACCTTAGCTGGCACCCCTTGTCTCCAAACTTCCACACCACACCTACGTGAGGAAATTTGAGGCCATGACAGATTTAACAAGCATCATCCCCAACGTTCACGATGGTCTTTGGTTGGACCGAGTTTCAAAAACTCGCTACCTTCCGGCTGCTAATCCACTTCTCTTCCAACCGGGCTACCACTGCCCAAGACAATAGAAGAGTAGATTATTTATGATATTTTCCACACAGGAGTAGATTATGAATGATATTTTCCACACAGGAGTATATTATGAGTGATATTTTCCACACAGGAGTAGATTATGAATAATATTTTACACACAGGAGTAGATTATGAATGATACTTTCCACACAGGAGTATATTTTGAATGATACTTTCCACACAGGAGTACATTATGAATGATATTTTCCACACAGGAGTAGATTATGAATGATATTTTTCACACAGGAGTAGATTATGTATGATACTTTCCACACAAGAGTAGATTATGTATGCTTTCTCAGAAAGGCTTTTCCTGTCAAACTAAATGTAGGTGGCTGTAGTGTTTTTGTGATGAAACATTCTTTCCGTATGTATTCCGGACGTGACGCAATCTTGCTTGCTTTCACGAACACGATTTCAGCAAGTAGTCAATAGATATACCAAAGAATGAATTCCGAATTGATGTATGACGGTTGATTGGACAACGCCAAGATAAAAAAAACAAACGGGTTGACAAAACAGTGATAAAATTCATTTCAAGGGACCCCGGATATGCATCATGCAAAAGCAATTAGGTAACAGGTAGTAAAATCCCCGACTTCTATCTGGTTTTTCGGATAACTCCCTTCGGGATTGTAGCTAATAGCGCTTTGGGTTGCTCCAGTGCTTTGTTAATTAACTTCCCAACACTCTGGTTCATTTCGCTTACACTGAAAATCGCTCTCGTATTTTGTTTACTTCAACAAATTCGCAAATATTTAATGCTCTAACATGGCATTCTAAGAACAGCTGTAATGATAACGAAAACAGTACTGTTGCTGTCGATGGCTTCTATTTCCATTCATTTCTTTCGATATTTCTAGAAAAAATGCACTTTATTTCAGTAAATTGATTTTACTCATGTTAGGTACTCGGCAAAAGAATTTTATTCTATTCCTCAGAGGCACATCTCTTTTAGGTATGTACGAGCTTCACCAGACCCGAGGAACTCTAGCGATCTTTTCTTTTCCCATGGGGTTTACTATCTTAGTAAACACGGCGCTCCCGAGATACCCCAGCGACCCTGCTTTCAACCAACTACTCTTTTCTCCATTTCCTCTTTCTTTTCCCTTTTACGATATTCTTTAACTGTTTTATGTTTGACTCAGCTTGACCAAATAGGGTCCTATATAACGAAAAACGTGGAGTTTACAGCCTCTGGTAAACATGGGGTCGCTACCTTTGGATGCCTAAGCGATCTTTCTGTTTTCTTCTCAGTCCTTTCTTTTCACCATTGCTTGACATTATCCTATGTTTGACGCAGTTTGTCCCTTGCGTTTTGAAACCCAAAACCAATCAACCGAGGTGATTTATTCGATTTCTTTTCTTCGCGAATGTTTTGCTCAAGCTGTTGAATCGTTGTAAACTTGTTGGTGTAGACGCGTTATTTCATGGAGTCCCATAGAAAAAATCAGGGGAACGAGGAGGCCAATCGATATCACCAGATTTTGACATTCGGCTAGAAGAGAGTGCTTTAGAATTCGCATAGTTGCACGAGCTGTGTGACATGTTGACCCGTCTTATTGCAACCACACGTGCTATAGACTTTGTCGATCCATTTCCGGCAGAAAGAAATTTTGCGACATCGCACAATATCGTGCACGTTTGACACTAACCACATTTCCATTAATGTCCTCAAAAAATGGTCCACCTCCAAATTTCCAACTGCCATCAATTGAGTGAGTTAACAAAATGCAAAAAGAATTTAACTAAAAAGGTTGTATTTAAATGTTTTTCCAAAACAAAATGGTGCCCTTACATGAAAAAAGCACCCTGCATTAGATGTAGAAATTATTCTAAATTTTACATTGAACTATATTAAAGGTACACCCCTCTTTCTAAAAATCCTTCCAAATTTTACCGAATGTTTCTGATATCGAAGTTCATTTTTAATTCATCCGATATATCATCATACAGCATAGTTGTAAGTTGATAAAAAAGATAAACCAAGAACATCGATATGTAACTTGTCTTTCCTTCGACTTCACGTATCCTAACCAATGGTTTTACGATAGGAGAAAACTGCGATAACAACTGTACCTTGAGGTAGAATTTTCTCCGAACAAGATTCCTGTAATATTTTTGTTTCATTAGTTTCGCCAACTTTGTTCATGTGTTTGTTGGATATAGCTGTCGTAATAAATATAATGGCCAATATTGTTTCGTGTCAGAAATTCCTCACTTTTTTTCTGAGAACCCATTCTATGTCGTGATAGAAATAAAGTAGTATAGTTAGGTAAAAGTAATAAAACCCCTATATATATATATATATATATATATCGCAGATATTAAATTTATCACAAAATACAGCTTACAAGAGAACGAGTCAATACTACTTCAGAGTTATGATTTAATTTTTATGATCGCGAAATTGTGTCTCCCTTATGTGAAAAATCTGTCGGTAAGAAATTATAAAAATGACGACGGATTTTATGGTGCAGGGACATATTTGGCCATGCTGCATTAAACAAGACAGACAACATCAAGTAATGGATGTACACACAAAGAAAGGTTTACTGACACAGAAGAGAGAAATATAACCAGGGAGGAATCGAACCTGACAGGAATCGAGCCTGCGCCAACAACTCGCAGGTAGCTAGCGTAGTGGACAAACTCACTGAGTCTGAGCCATGCTGGTTCTTAAAAGGGACTGTTACTAAATAGAAACTATGTAACCTGTTATTAATCACTGTTTCTGTTGCAATTAACGATGTACAGTATATTAAAGTTACTACTAATTAAATCTCTGAAATAACTAAAGGGTCGCGGTAGCCCAGTTGGAAGAGTAGAGGATTAGCAACCAAGGGGGTTGCGAGTTCGAAACTCGATCCATCCAAAGACCTTCGCGCGCATGGGGCTGTGCATGTTAAACTCGTCGTGGACTCAAATGTCCTCACGTTGACATGGCGTGGAAGTTTGGAGAATGGGGTGCCATCTCAAGTGTTGACCTCGTCATCCGACTTTGGTTCAAAATTACGAGGATTCCTCGGATCTTCCCTTTGGAGATTGATCCCGGACCGTCGCCAATAGCCCATTGTGTTGCTCCTGTGTTTCGTAAAAGGAAATCTACCATTGAATATCTTAAGCCTTTTCAGAAGAATGAAACCAAAAATTTAAAAAGCAAGAGCCTATTCTGTTGAACATTGTATACACTTTTACTAGTAGGCAAACATGAAAATAAGACTTCTATATTGTAACGCATCTTTTATTTGTTAGAATGAAAAGTCAGCTGAAAGTAGTCTTTGCTTTAAAGTATGAACTCAAGTCACTCTCAAGTAAAATATTTTCCGTTTAATCACTGGCCACACAGAGCAAACGTGAATCAGCGTCTTTGCAATGGAGAAACGGTCAACATTAATTCCTCCGCCCAGTGCTTTCCGTAGCAAACAGTTCGTTAATTAAAATAGGAGGGTAGAGAGTTTCAATTTGACGAAGGTATCCTTTATTCGCGTGCTCCAGAGGATTTGGGCATGAGTTGAACCAGCATCAAATTTTAAGCATTGACTTTATTTCTGATTCATTCACTAGCAGGAAATGTTTTCTGAAAAAATATTCACAAACTAGACAATCGTTAAGGTCTGAACCGAATGCCCCGAATTTGTAGCTCTGTTCAAGTGCTTATTGCAATTATTTTTTTATTCAATTGACTTTCGGAAAGAGATTTATGACTAAAAATTACTTTATGTGTATTCACCAAAATATATGCATTCAGTAAACATCTGATAACATTTTGGCAGTGAATATAAATTGACTCAAAAAGTATTTCGGAATGCTTGACAGCATATTGACCACACCTTCTAGTGATTGCCATGCTGAAATTCCATCTACTAAACGTTCTTTGTTTTGAAAACATTTCGTTCCTTTGTTTAAGTCTTTCAACTTTTTCAATGTTTAAATTTGTCATTTTTGCATACATAATTTTTAGACTGTTTTATCACTTGTCATTTTTGTATACACAATTTTTAGACCATTGTTTATCACTTAGCTGTTTGTTCGGTTTTTTAAACAGTTTTTGTTGGTTGCATCTAATCTTGCGTTTGACAAAGCTTGTCCACTAAAGGACCTAATGCCATAAAATCCAAACCAATTGTAATCTGTTTAAACGAACATATAACCCTATCAAAACGCTTATAATTTTTATTTTTGACCTAAGAACTAAGTCTAAACGGCTGTACTGTAAAATTTGTTTTTCTTTTAGTTAATGGGATTGCTCTAAGACGATATGAATACTATGGAATAAACAGTTTCATACTCATTTAATTTATTCAGTATGAAATGCCTTAGTTTATTTACAATTATTAAACAACCAAAATAACTTAGATCTTATTCTATAAAATATAAACTAAGGACATCTCGTTTAATATATCCCATACTTGTTCATTACATAAATTTAATACTTGATTTAACCTAATTTTTTATTCGAATACATGTGTATTTTAATAAAATAATGACACAAATAATTTTAATAGTACCTATTTAAGTTAGAATAAACGAACTATATATTGAGGTAAATACACTTAAAAGCGGAATTGTATTAAGAATTGCTGACTTACGATAACACTGTGCAAAGAGAAAAATTAGAAACGGAGATTCAAAAACTATTTAACTCTACTTTGTTGTTCTCAGCTACTTATGATTTGTGCCCAAAAATAAAGTAAATGAATTGACGTAACTTGAATTCCGAAAAGAAAGTTAAAATCCGATTAGCAAATACGAATTTTCAAGCAGTAAAAGCCGTAATCCGTTTCCAAGAATAAAAGTAAATAAATTATCTAGCATGAATTCGAAACATGGAAAGAAAAGTACAGTTCTAATTAGGAAGAGCAGTTACATTCCTTTGAAGAATCTAAATCACGGTGTAAAAAGCAGCAAGTGAGATGGAAATGCAAAGATCCATATGTTTCCCAAATTTACTCGAATAATTTGTTCGGTTCAGGAAGATTGAAAGGGTGCGCAATAATGCTTCCTCGTCGCGCTGGAAAGTTCGAAAATCATGACTCCAGTGGTTAATGTATAGTTCACTAATTAAAAAGCACACTTCTTTTCCGTCTGGTTCAAAGAACCTCAAACGCGTGCGACCCAAAATCGATAAATTCCGATTCTAATGAGTTCTGAAAAAGGACAGCCTTGCTCGTCAAATGCGGATTTAATTTAGCAAGATACGTGAAGAGATGACCGCCTTCGAGTGGAAGACAGTTTTTAATGACGTATGAAGTGTTTAATGAACTGAAGAGTAGTTAATGAAGTGAAACGCACTTAGCTTTGTCGAGCGCGGCAACATTCGTACATTTCCGTTGAATGTTTGAAATAGTTAAATTTACATACATTTTTCGCACTGATAATTTAACGAAACGCTTTTTTCTGAAATGTAAAAGAGCTGTATATGAAATGTTAATGAGTTTGTGCATACCATAAGAACTCCTTCCCGTACATTCAGTCAGTCTACCAGAATCGATTTTTGTTCGTTTATAAAAAATTTGTATTCATTACAGGAAAACAAGTAAAAATAAATGTATGATGAATTTCATTTAAAAAAAGTGAAAATATGTTAACTTGATTAGTTTAAAAGAAAATCACACGATCCAGGGACCGTCGTGGCTCAATGGGTTTGCCCACTGCGCCAGCGACCTTAGAATTGTATACGGCGCAGGTTCGATTCCTCCCTATGTGCATTCTCTCTTCTGTGCAATAAAATTGTCTTCGTGTGTGTATGTCCATTACTTAACGTCTGTCTTGTTTGGCACAGCATGGCCAAATCGGCCCCTGGTGCCATAAAATGCAACCAACCACACATTATCCAACACGTATTTTGCAAGGATTCGATGGGATTTGGTTTTTTTTTGGCACAAGAGGTCTAAAAACGAACAAGCTGCGCCAAACGCAAGATTATCCAAACAAACCGCAAGGAAAGAGCGTAAAGCAAAAGGCTAAAAACGAAAAATTAAGAACTGAACCAGCAAAAACCTAGTTACATGAATACAAATTTTGAATAAATAAGGTTACAAATCTTGTTGAATATAAAAAATTAAGACTAAATTTAAGAAAAGCCAATGATATCTAAAAATGCAAAACGATTTGAATGGGAATTTCCCCAATCAAGTTTTGTAAATTTAGAATTGTACTTTTGAAAAATCTTAGTTGATGATGATTGAAAGACGGCAATTAAAATATGATGAATTGTTAGGAGAGTAGAGCATGATTGACACATAGGGGTGACACATTATGGCGCAAGGGTCTCAGAAAACTGCGCCAAGACATATGGGGACTCTATCCCAACCAATGATGGCGATGAGTGAATCGCGTGTGTCCGATATGAAGGCGGGGCAGTTTAACATCAGTCCTTCGCATTGGAGATACTGGTCACTGATGAGTGATGCATTTTGTGGAATGCAATTTGTTAATGGCCTGCAGATTTTTCAAGAAGGGAAGGTGAGGCATTATAAAAAAAATCTGCAGTTATTCCACCAATAATGTACGGATATCTTTAAGATAAATTCGCATTGCAAGGGAAGGAAGAATTGTTAATACAAAACACGACAATCGGCAATCTATCTAACGATGTCAATTGGAACAATTGCCATAAGGAGAAAGCTAATATTGGTGACCTCAATGGCCAAAAGAAATATCAACTAATAAAAGTTACAATTCATCTGTATACTAGTATTTTTATGAAAGCAATACTGAAAAATTGAAAGAAAAGTACTAAAATGCAATAGACACATTTAATCAATAGATACAGGGTAATTTTCAAACAAATATGGGCATAGTAGCCCGGTTCGAAGAGCAACAGATTAGCAACCAGTGGATTGCGAGTTCGAAACTCGGTCCAGCCAAAGACCGTCATGTACACGGGGTTGGTGCACATTAAATCTGCCGTGGCCTCAATGTACAATCTTCCCTTCGGGATTGATCCCGGACCGTCGCCAATATCCCGTTGTGTTTCTCCAGTGAGACGTTAATTAACTACCTACCTATCGGTATCGATCGATTGGTATACGCATTTCGTAATTTTATAACACGCCATGCAATGATAGCGACATAACTGTCTCGGGATGGCTCCGGGCAAGGCGACCAAACAACCATCTAATTAGTTGTTGAATCGACGCAGCCGCTTGGCTGCGAATTCCCTAATTACAATTCAGAAAGCTAGATGTGCATCGAGTTGACTCGGCAAAGCAGCTTCCCCCGTCTGGGTGTATTAAATGCTCAACGCCTGTAATTCGGAACTGGATGGGGTCGGAATCAATCGGCGATCGGGATTGGACGTCCCCGAAGTTCGTTACGGGCTTTCGGAGCTCACGGAAGGGATGTCGCGGTGGAATGCTTTTGAAGCACGGGTAACCGAGAAGGGATTATAATTCGATACATGTATTGTTTCCTTCTGAACTTGCGTGCAATCGGTCCGCTAATAAAATATTTAATGGATGATTAGGTGTCGTAACTCGAGGTTTCCCGAACTTTATGAATTTTATATAATAATTGATAAAGGTCCCTTGTGTATTGTGTGTATGTCCATGTCACTGTAACGTGACAAGTTGAAAAGTGAAAGACAGTGCATGAAAGCTATAACCAATACCAAATGGAACAACTTAAGTCATTGTGAACGTGAGGAATTGGGAAGGGTCAAGCAGATACAGTATTTGAATAAGGGATGAGTGAACTTGCTGGCATTGGCAGACCATTGGGTATGAAATTTGATTTTATTAGGGGTAGAGCAACTGGTAATGATAGAAATTGGGAATATCTCGGGGAAGCATAGAGACATGAAAACTGCAGAGTGGGTGACCAGCAAACTCCTCGACAACCCCAGAACTGAAACCGTCCAAAATTATCCCGGGCCCCGTAGAATAGTCGTGATCACGGCGTGCCCTGAATCAGCGACACCCCGGCGCCCAATGCCAGAGATAGTCTGAGTACCATTCTCTTCAACTTCTTACACATATTTGACCCCTCACCATACCTATAAATAACTATGATGCTTCCGCGACACCAATACGACATATAACATGAACTACTCACGGAATTTGTTCTTTCGTGATCAGTGTGGAACTCAAACTAGATTTATGTGCGTCACCTTTTCTTAAATGTGATAATTTTACTGTATACATACGTTCGTATATATACAAAATTTGCAAATGAATGAATAAATTGATATTTAAGAACGCACATTGTACGTATCTACCACAGTCCATTACTTAACAATTAGTGCTTGGCTCAGCTTAGCCAAATAGGACCCTTGCGTCATAAGACCCAACCAACCAGACCCAACAAAGATGTGTCCTTAGGGACACATCTTTAGGTGTGTAGGGGCTTCACCCGAGGTACCTGAGTGATCTTTACTAAACAAGGGGTCGCGCTCCCGGGATACACCCAATCATGGCCAAATACGCATCTTGGCCAAATACGGCCCTTACGCCATAAAACCCCAAAACAACCAACCGTTATACTTATAAATTATATGAAAATGTAAACAAATTAACAAAGTAATTGAGTCAATATTACCAAAAGGTTTTTAATAAATTTGTAAAACATATTTGCGAACAGCGTGCTACCATCATAATCCAATCAGAAATGACTAACGACTCGAATAACGCATGTAATAATATTCACATTGTGAGATTTAACCCTCCTGGTGGTTTATATTTGCGTCGAAAACTGTTCTGCAGTGGCCAGCCAATAGTGCAGAAACCTGTTCCAAACGGTAGCCAGTACTAGGCAAAAGACAATTTGTTTCTCCAACTTGGATCTTCATTCCCTCTTGGAGTAATAGGACAGTTTTGTCTCGACGAGATATCTCGTCCTTAGCAAAATTGACCAGATCTTGTACGAGATATTTCCTCGAAGTATTATCTTTTGAAAAAAATGTTTCTCGCATCCTTTCTATGAATGAAATCCATTTACTTTGTCAATAATCTTACAAACTTTCAAAACGTTTTTGCCAAAAGGAAGTTTTAAATTAAAAAACCACCTTCCCGAACCACGTCACTCGTTCTCAACCAATCACCGTCCACCAACTACTGCTTCCACCAATCTGCAACAACGCTTGCCTGATGGCCGTTCAATAATATTTAACCTGCAGAAGGGGGTAGAAAAGGCGAAAGTCTACTCTTAGCGACACTGCAGTCGTCCACTAATGAGTCTTATTGACCGAAGAGGGAAAGAAGGGGATAAAATAAAAAGAGAGATAATTCCGGCCCTGATGGAAAAGAAGAGAGAAAAGAGATAGTTTCTCTCTCAGAGATATAGGGAAGAGAAACTTGAAGGTCACACACACACTTTTGTTCCTGTTATGACACTCTGCCAGTTCTGAAAGTTGCGTGGAGACAGAAGCCGGGGGAGAGAGAGAGATCTCTTCTTCGGTCCTGACCTAATTCTATTGATGTCACTTGCGTCGTGGAAATGTTTCTGGCGGAAAAATGTATCTGATAGCTCCAACCTTTCGAACCCATCAGCGGAGGTTTTTGATTCGCCTTGCTTTTTCTTCGGCTTCCTCCCTTCTCGAATGAGGAGAGGGGGCGGGATGGGAAGTATCGCTCTGATTTCTACCCCGGTCGCCAGGGCTGTAAATATCGAGTAACTGCAGATGACTTTGTTGTCAAGAAAATTGCATCGCTTTTTTTTTCGACGTAGGTAATGGATTAGGAAAAAGGATCGGTGCAATACGGACCGTTTCGTTGGGGGTGGAAAAAAGTTGTGATTTATGTGCATCGATGGTCGATCGTACGTTCGGAACACGTGCTGTGAAGCAGAGTTCACTGTAACGAGATTCTCGTGGGGTCTTTTTTGACAAAAGAAAGAGAACACTTGAAACTCAAATAAACGTTTATTGGATAAACGTCAAAACAATAAATAACACAACAAATGACAATCTTTTGTCTCAGGGTAGAGCCTTATCAAGTACGATAGGTCTGCAATACCCGACAGTCTTCGTCTCCTTCTCTGACCTTTCTCTACTCCGACCACCCTCAAGTCAAACCCCTTACAGCGTCAAGTGGTCACCTCTTTCTGACCACGTGACACTTGCACCTCTGTTTTCCCCCTCAAGTAGGGGTTGGGTAAAGGAGCAGAATATCAAACTACATTCACATTGACGCGCGTCCCAATAACAAGTTGGTATTCAATACCCAGTTGGCTAGCTTAGGTGGAGGAGTCGTGGCAACCGGAGGTTTGCGAGTTCAAAACTTGGTCCAGGTAAAGACCGTCGTGTACGGGAAGAGGGAGGGCTGGCGCATGTTAAATGTGTCGTGGCCTCAAATGTCCTCGCGTTGGCGTGATGAGGAGGTTTGGAGGGTGGGGTGCCAGTTCATGCGTTGACCTCGTCATCTGACCGTGGTTTAAAATTACAAGGTGTTTTCCTCGGGTTTTTCCCTTCAGGATTAATCCTGGACCATAGTCAACAGCCCGTTGTGTTGCTCCAGTGCGACGTAATTTCAATTACCTACCAACCACAGTTGGCAATTGGGATTCCATCATGTTTTCAAACGTTGAAAAATTAGTTAATTCTTCGAGTACGTGTTAAATGTCACACTTCGCGTTTCCGGAATACCCAAGCAATTGTTCTCTCCTTTCATCCTATTCTATTCCCCAATGCCTCTTTTTTCCCCTTTCACATTTTTCACTTGAAGTTGTCTTGTGTTAGGCGCAGCTTGGCCAAATATGGCCTTTGCACCATAAAACCAAAACAACCAACCGTCTATCAACCCGTGAGACTTGAGACCCTCAACAACCAACTCACAATAGCGAATAAGCTGGCCTGAGGAACAGCTTGTGACAGATGATGCGCTAAGGCATTTAGGCTTAGTTGGCATTTAGAGCATAGGGAAACGCTTGCAACCCAATTCGATCTTTACTGGCTTCAAATGTCTACTGCTAAGTCTAGAAAGAACAATCTGGTCTTCTAAGATATCTATTTTACATATGGAGGCACCGTGCTGACTACAGGCGTACAAGTCGTCCTCCAAATTCTGTTTAGATACACCTGTATATGTTCTCATATTGTATATACCTTTATATGTGTGGTATCCCTATATGTTCTAATTGTTGTATCTGTATGTCATGTTCCCTGACATTGAATGCACCCAGGTACTCTAGTGACCTTTTTCTTCCCCATGAGGTTACTGTCTTTAGTAAACACGGAGATCGCACTCATGGGATACCCAATCGATCTTTTTCGGTTTTCATGCCTACTCTATTCCCCAATCCCTCTCTTTTCCCTTTTACATTTTTTACCTGACGTTGTCTTGTGTTTGGCGCAACTTGGCCAAATATGACCCTTGGGCCATAAAACAACCTACCAATATTGAGATTCAAAATAATTTTTTAATAGAAGTATCAAATATCATTCGTATACGAAAAAACTAACCTGTTTGGTTGTTTTGTAACAAGTATTTGAAATTCTGGATATAGTGTTGAGACATTAATCTGAACCCATATTTGCAATAAAACAGTAAATGCCGTGTGCTTATCATTTAAACTCTCTGGGAACTATCTGGGAACAGTAATTCTAGACGAAGTGTAATTCATTACTTTGTGGCTAATGGCTGTGTAAAGTTTCCATAACCTTTCATTTTGAAAACAATCATATTAACTGCCAGAAAGCTCCCGAAGCTCGTGAAATTCATTCTCAAATGAACGTCTGGTACAAGTCTAGCCGACTGTTACTAATTCTCCAAGTTACTGGTAATCTGATGCCTGAACTATCGCATACATGATCTGGTGTCGGTTTGCCACCGTAAACTGACGAGCATTCTTGCTCTAGTATCGCAGAGATGAAAATCGTCAAAATTAATCTTCATGGCTCGTTTCATCAAAACCGTTTTCAATGAGTTTATGAGTTTTAAGTCATGAGGGTATTAGATTGTGAGGCACAATAGCTTAAACTTGTCGACTTATAGTCGGGCTTAAACTTGTTTTCCCTAGAACAAGGGCCTGTTAGTTGTAGGCGGGTGTATTTCTCTTTTGTCTCAGTAAGACTTTCTTAGTGTGTGTATGTCCATTAATTGACGTTGTCTTGTGTTTGGTGCAGCATGGCCAAATAGGGCCCTATAAAACTCAACCAACCAACACGAACCAGGGCACTGTTTTAGGCGGCAAAGGGGAGATAATGTATATTCCTCCACGTGTGTAAACGAACAAACCAGACGAAATGTGAAGATTTTACTTCCATTACCAAATGCTCTCATTTGATATTTGGTTTACCTTAAAATATAGTTTAACGACGTTTGGCATTTAATTGGCGTTGTCGAATCAACTATCATATGAATTCGGAATTCATTTAGTGGCGAATTGCTGAAAGCATGCTTAGAAATCGTGCGAACCCAAATTTTTAAAGTTCATACTAAACCAATTACTACTCAATAAATTCTTAATTGCCTTAGTTACCTTTAAAATTTTCATATTTTTACCACATACATAGGCCCTTTACAAATATGTCTTTGCACTCCTCATTTGTTTAAACTTACCCAATTGATATCCTTTTAAAAAAATACTTTACATTGCTATTTCTTAGAGTCGAGCTCATACCTTAATCAATGCATACCTTAAACTGCTTTCTTGTTTGCAATGTGATAGTAATGGGAGTGGGGAAAGAGCATATCATTTCATTCCTACATCTTCATTGGTCTGCGGAACTGCCCTGCCGAAATTAGAAGCGTTCTAGCGGTGAAACTAATCTACAGGACTTCAAGGAGGTGAAACAGCTATCACTTTGACCCTCAGAACGCTACACGATTTCTGAGGCGTATAGTTGCTTTTAACGCATAATTACTGTAACCATATCGATTGACGAAAGAATACTAGTAAAGATTCTATTTGTCAAGGTCAAAACAAGTTAGATGTCATGCAGGGAAGACTATCTTACAGAACGGATGTGAGTGCGGACCCTGCAAGGAGGTTAATCAGAGACACGCTTCATATTTAGTGAATGCACTTGCCTCCACCTCATCCTATGTTGATTAGGTAATGTCGAGAGTCTAAGAACACACCAAGTGGTCAATTCTTGTTGTGGTTCAGGACATAAGGTTGTCAAATGTTAAAATATAATACTTTCTTTATCTATTTCTTTATAATGCCCTGGTCCGGGGTTGCCCGGTTGAGTAACGAATTAGCAACCGGAGTGGTGCGAGTTCGAATCGCACCCAAAACCGTCGTGAACAAAGCGAGTTGGTGCATCTTAAATCTGGCATGGTTTCAAATGTCCTCAAGTTGGCGTGGTGCGGAAGTTTGGGGAATCACACCTGAGTGGGGTGCCAGTTCAGGTGTGACTTCATCATCTGACCGTGGTTCGAAATTACGTGGTGTTGTCCTCGGATCTTTCCAGTCAGGTTTGATCCCGGACCTTCACCCATAGCTCGTTGTGTTGCCCCAGAGCGACGCTAATTAAAATACCATACCTCTATAGTGCCGCATCACTGATCTCTCGGCACTACGATGGGCGAGCTGACGACTACTTGGGAAAAAGCACCCAGTGGGTGAGCGACCGCCACTCCTAACAAGAACAAAGGCTCAGTGGTTATGCCCACTGCTCTAGCAACCTGCTAGCTGTCGGAGCCTCAGATTTTGTTCCTCCCTGAGTGCATTTTTCTCTCTTATGTCAATAAAACTTTCATTGTGTATGTATGTCCACTTATTTTATGTTGGCTGTCTTGTGTTAGGCGCAGACAGACCAAATATGGCCCTTGCACCATAAAAAAGTCAAACCAAAACCTAACAAGCACAATCACCAACATATGCGCTTACACACCGGGATTCGAAACCTCGACCCACTGGGTGGCAGACAATCGCTATGGCCATAATAGCAATCAAGGTAGGTAGGGATTTGGATTGTGTCGCACTAGAGAAATTACAACGGGCTATTGGCGACGGTCCGGGATCAATCCCAAAGGGAATGAACCGAGGGCAATACCTCGTAATTTTGAATCACGGTCGCAACGCTTCGGTTGCTAATCCATTACTCTCCCAATTGGGCCAATCAAGGCATAAAGTGTCTCTTAACCCTCCTAGGGGTTACTTAGAGGGTTAAAGAATTCTTATCTCATAACTAACACCAACATCCACCCTTGCACTTCAGGTCCTTGGACGTAGACGAGAAGAACAAGACAAAGGACCCCCCTTTTTCTGTATAGAGTTAAAGCGTATCGCTTGAAATGCTTCTATTCTAGACGGCCCATTACCGTCCACGAGGCAAGAAAACCGCGTTCATTTGCGTGGCGCAGCGATGGAGATCGCAGCACGAAGTGAGGGGGATGCACATTGTATCCCCGGCCAGTAAGTAGCGATTAAATGGTATTCGTCACTAACTGCATTAGCGCATGGCGACTGGAGTCGGCCGAGAACAATTAGAGGCCGTTCATTACTCGCTGCCGCGGCCGTTAAATTGGGAGAAGCGGACAGTGACGGGCCAGAAGCCGGCGGAATGATCTTTAGGCCGTGTCGGAACGCCCGAACGGCTAATGGGAAGCGGCCGATGGAATAACTGTAATCGAGCCGATTAGAGCTTCTCTCTCACTCGCTGGACGGTGATCGCACGGATTCTATTGTTGCTATCAGCGACTTTGCAGTTGTAATTTATAATCTTGCCCCTTAGTCTAGTGGTAACGGAGTGTGTAGATATTCGGCATGATTCAGAGATACGGCAAACTTAAACTCACTTCTCCCACTTCGTAAATGCATAAAACTGTTTATGTGGAAATTCCGTGGTGCACATATGAATGGGAATTGTACCCACAACTCTTCCATTATAACTGTCAGCGGTATGGTGTCAATGTACTTCCAGATCCCTGCAGCCTTTCAAAATAAATTCAAATTCAGTGGCATAAAACTAGATCGAAGACAGTGGCTAGAAAACTAATCGATAACACCAGACGAGTTTGAGAAAATAAATTTCAGTTTTCACAAGCATCCACGATTTGTATTGGCTGTCGATAATAAAATGACAAGATAATTTTGGATTATGCTCGTCATAACTTATCTTGAGAAATACAGGCGAATGAAAAAATGCAGAAAATTATATTTTTCCGAAATTGAAAGGAGGGAACTATTAAATTTGAGTCACAAAATAAATTTATCATACAATAAATTTCGTAGCGTATCATTAGTCGCACATCATAGGAGGAGAAACGCTGTTCTCATGCAACTAATTTTTTTCAAGATACGGTCACTTACAAGTTTTTATTCAAAATCATCAAGTGTTGCTCCGTCCTTACCTAAGACTCGATTAGAGCCCTTGTTTTGAAATGTTTAACCCTCTGAGAAGTTCACACTCAAATATCCATTTTGCAACTTGCAGTGTTCCCTCTGACTTCTCACAATTTTTTCAACCAATAAATGTGCTTATTTAGTCATGACGTGTGAGAAAAAGCATGAAGTACTACTTATAAATCTAGTGATGTTCAGAGGGTTAAGAGAGAATTTTAATTAGGTTTTCGAGACATACCTCCCTCCACACTACATATCTCAGGAGTTTCCAACTTTACCAACTGGAGTATTGCCTAACTATATTTTCCAAACTTCTCCTTTTATACAAATTACAAACTTTTTTTCAACACAATTATTTAGTGCAAAGAAATGTAACATACTATTTTAAATAAATGAATCATGTAGTACACAAAATAAACGTATTGCCCGATTTCAGCCGTGCTGGAGAATAATTGATTTAAGTATATCTGTATTGATTTAATTTGTTACATACTTTAATTTGCGTGCCGTCCATAATGGAATTTTTGACAAAAATATATCTGTCAAGTAAGAAATCACGAACGTAAAATTAAGTACCGTTAGAAATACATATAATTTTTAAAAACACCCGAATGGGTTTTACATACAAAATAATTTTTCGTGGAATTAATTATTATGTACATATTTGAAAGAAAAAATACGTAAATATATAGAAGTTCGATAAATCTATAGACATTAAAATACATAAATATATAGACGTTCGATAAATCTATAGACATTAAAATACATAAATATATAGATGTAAAATAAATATATAGATAAAGTGTTTAAATACACTGCTGGCCACCCAAATTGCAACACCAAGAAAGACAAGAGATATCACAACAAAATTTATTTTGTAGATAACATGTTGACCAAGTATCAAATGATTAAATTTATAGACTTCTGTGAAGTGTGGTTCCTGCCAAAATCAGTAGCCAGAGTAGCCGCCATTGTTGGAGATCACCGCTGCCACACGCCTCGGCATTGATTCAAAGAGACTTTGGATGTGTTCTTGGGGTACAGCAGACCAAGCAGCTGCCACACGTTGCCAAAGTTGATCTGGTGTGGCAGCTGGGGATGTATTCTGGGTCAATCGTTGAGCAACCATGGACCACATGTTTTCTATCGGCGAAAGATCCTGAGAGCGAGCTGGCCAGGGAAGCAATTCAATCTGGCGATTGACGAAGAACCCTTGGACAATGCGTGCCACGTGTGGTCGCGCATTATCCTGTTGAAATATGGCTGTGGGCAAGCCCTGAAGGTAAGGAAGGACAACTGGCTCCAACACCTCGGAGATGTAGCGCTGGCTGTTTAAAGTACCGGCAATGCGTACTAGAGGAGTGCGAGAGTGATATCCAATACCGCCCCATACCATAATACCCGGTGCAGGACCAGTGTGGCGGTGCATAACGCAGCTGTTCAGCATCCTCTCTCCACGGTGTCTCCAGACTCGAATCCGACCATCGTGGTGTTGCAGACAGAAGCGTGACTCGTCAGTAAAGACAATTTCATTCCATTCTGCCGTCCACATCCTTCTTTCATCGCACCATTGGCGGCGGAAACGTCTGTGGTTCTGCGTCAAGGGTAGACGAAGCAATGGACGTCTTGCGGACAGACCACTCTGCTGTAAACGGCGTCGAATGGTACGCGCAGACACTGGATGATGCGGTACAGACTGAATGTGCTGTGCTATGGTTCGTGATGTGGCTGAGCGATCCGTCACTGCCATACGCACAATATGCCTGTCATCACGTGAAGTGGTGCACTGAGGTGGATGCGATCGAACACGTCGGTCCGTCGTACCCTCCTGCATCCAACGATCACATATCCGCATTACAGTTGTTTGCTTTCGTCCAACACGACTACCGATTTCCCTGAAAGATAATCCACAATCTCGGTAGGCCACTATCCTTCCTCTGTCGAACTCGGATACTTGATCAAAAGATGATCGCTGTTTTCTACGAGGCATAATTGATCGTTTTTTTGAAAAAACCACAAGAAAAACACAATTGCCGTACTTGAAATCGTCGAAATCTCCAAGCCTTAAATAGCGCTTTGAAGTGGCGCCACAGGCGCGCGTGATGTGCGTCTGCGCTGAAATTCTAATCATTTGCATATCTCACCTCCGCTAATGCATGTTGTAAATTTCATATTATTTGCATGCTTCCTTCAGGGTGTTGCATTTACGGTGGCCAGCAGTGTATATGGACATTAAAATCTTTACATTTTTATGTAAAATGGAAGTAATTATTTTGATGACAAGTACGAAACAAACAGTAACGCACAAAGACTAATTACATTTAAAAATCTATTAAAATGTAAAACTTTCCGAACATAACTCATGCGCGATAACGGTTTGCAATGTTGAGTTTCTAGAAAAAATGGCGACAACCAAGTGGGTAAGAGAAAAAATATATTATTTTAACAATACACTTTAGCTGATATTAATTTTTTCATGCTAATTATCAATTTTAAAAATATAGCTAAGGATAAATAGATTTAATAAGGTTTTATTCTAACGTGAAAATTATTACTGGGAATATAATTAGACTTAAGAAAGTGTTTCAGAAGCATTTATCATCTCAAAAATACTTAAGATCACAAACTTAAAAAGCTTAACTTTCGATTCGTCAAATTAATTGCAATGCTCCAAATAAACCGAATTCCAAATAACCTTACCAAAAGACGAAAATTAATTGCACATTAATTAAGCGAAAGTTTTTCAGAATTAGTATTATTCGAGTATTCATTTAAAATTATTTAAGAGGAAAGAAATCTCACATAACTCACAAATGATGTTAAATTTAATTTAATGTAGAGTACTTTAAATGAATAATTAAACGAAATCTTCTTACACTATCCAAATCAGTACTTCGTATTCATGATAAATCGAGGAATACATAACTTCTGTTAAATAGTTCGTCATGCAAAGACGTCATTGAACATTTTTGTAGCAGAGTCAAAGATACACTACACGGCACGAAAATCCCTTTTTCTCCATCACAAAAATAAATAAATAATCGCTCAATTTTCTTTTTTCAAAGTCCAGCAATGAAAATTCGAAACAAAAAATCCGACTCGTAATGAAAGCACAACTCTATTCCTGCCAACTAGAATAACCTAATTAAACTTTCTCCAAACAGAAATAACAAGCATCTTCCAAAAAAAAAAATTATGATGACTGTTTTGTGAATGGGTTTTGAATAATGCGGTAGGTGGCGCTGGTGTGGAGGGTGGACCCGCCAGTCTCTTTCCTCTAAATAAGTGGATGCATGAAATTTGATTAATTATAGTGCCCATCACATTTGCTCAGCGAAATAACGATCGACCGTTTCTTTCTGACTTTGGATAGTTATAGTAACAGCAAAGGTAAAAAATATTAACGTTTTCGCTTGAGAAAAAAGGAACGAACAAGTACTTTTTTTCAGGTTAACTAAAGAGTGCTTCATCTTTTCTGGTGATTTAAGGAGCAGGGAGAAAAAAAAAATATTTTTATTCATATAGCTGGTGCTTTTAATTAGAATCGAACGATCCAACTGGATGGTGCCACCGTTTAGAATGCCTGGAGAAAAAAAATTAAGGAATTGAAAATTGTGAAATAGCGCCCTGGATGAAATCTCGAACTTTTGTAAAATAAATCCTAATCGGAATCGAAAACTTAGTTTAAGAAAACAAATTGCCAATAAAATATAGTTTTATATATTTCTTTAAATTAAGTTTTGTTGTTTTCCATTAGATTTCTTTCGCAAAGCTTTTATGAGCTTGAAAAATATTTCAAACCCTAATAAAACATAATAGATACTTAACTTGTGGGATTTTGAAGACAATTAGATGTCAAAGATGATTTAGCTTACAAAATCACTCGATATAAAATTACGTTATATTTTTATACGAACTTTAGTGTGTTATTAATCTCTGTTTAGATGCAGTATGGATTGGTTTCAACTTGTCCAAATATGTATAATATACACAAAAATATACAAGCATCCTAACATACTGTATAATTTTTGTCACTGTTACGTCAGGAACATTGAGTAGTCTTTTTTACTCTTCACTAGTAGAATTACTCGGATTGAATTGGTTAATTAACTTCCGCTTCCGTTAATAAATTGAAAACCCTATTCATAACATGTAGCAACCACACTCTAATAAAGGTACACAATTGTTAAATACACAATTTTACAAATAGAAATAAATATCATTTTGACATTTCACATTTTTGTAGAATTTAAATTTTTAGTAAGAAAGAAGTCTCTTGAGTGTACCAATATTACCCAGAATGCATAGAATAGTTCAGAGTATGCATTTAAATGCCTTGTATGTCATTTAAAAACAAAAGCGTTCCCAAAATTATCGTACAATGATTAAAAATGTTTTTAAAACTAATTAAACCACTTACCTTAATTACAGTTACTGAACGAAAAACATCAAATCGAATACCCAGAAATACATACTCTTAAAACAGATTACAAAAAGCTTCAAACGAAAACTAAAAAATGTATCTGTTTTTTCCCTATAAAATAGATTCTTGGAATATAACGGACACAAATTTAAAAAAGCAAACGATTAAAAAGTACCAACGTTGCCATATTAGCTACCAGTAATATTTTAAAAGGTCTTGTTCTGTATTTTATTTATAATGTTTTATTCTCTTTATCGTCTGTCCCAATTATTCAGAATATTTATATTTCGTAAAGAAAAAAATAAGGCTCAAAATAAATGAAGTATTAGAATTTAAATTCAGTAAAAAATGGTTTTCGGAAAAATAATTGATTTTTCACAGCACTGGTAAAACAATCCAAGTAATTGAAATGCTCAGTATACCTTCCAGCTACTCCAAAACTACCAAATTATGGTTGACTGAAGTATAGTTACTCAGTTGTGTTTTAACATGAAACTTGCCTAAATAACGTAAGCAAAAAAATTTCAAATAATGTATTAACATTTGATACATCATTCAATATGATGTATCAAATTTAGGACACTGCATTAAAATTTGTTAAATAAATTTTATGTGATATTTGTGCAAACACACAAAATCGAACATAGAACGGGACGAAGGATAGACAAACGCAACCAAGTTCAGTTACTAAAAGAATTAAATACTCACAGTATGCAGTTTCATGAAAATATATTCAACCATTTGGTCGTAGTACGGGCACACACATGAAGACAGACAGATTGACAGACAGACACCAAACACGCAAGAGACGGATTCTGCATCAGACGGGCCCAAATCGGATAGGAAACTTGAAATGGGTTGAAAACATTCAATGTACAAATACTCCATTTTTATTTATATAGATATGCTTTTATTAAAAGTCAGATATTAAAAGAACTTTAACACTAGATATACCGACAATTTGACTATGATTTTTCTTCCGACACCAGTCAAAATGACTGGTCTTAGAAAAAATGGTTGGTGGGGTTTCCAGTCTTTAAATATTTTTTATAAATGATAAATTACTTCAATTAGGTTAATTGTAATATATTAATTAATTTTGCTTGCGTAAATATCCATTTTTTGTTCAAAACTCGAGAAGCTTCTAACTCTGTACAAGTTCTTATATGTTCTACAATAAAATGGTCAATTACTAATAAAAATGCACTAATTATTTCCTCCTTCATAATATTTCTTTTTGCATATGCTGTAGGCCCGGGAGTATCCTTGAAAATTCTGTGAACTGATAATCTTCCACCAACGCCCCCTTCTTTTATTTTTCTCCAAATAGTTCCATCTGTAGAAATTTCTGTTTCACTTTCATCTTCGTCACTGGAACTGGACGGCAATGGTAAACATCTTCTTTTACGTATGTTTGAAATGTTTTCGTATTCACTGTCGCTTGAATCATCTTCATTGCTCTTATCAGAAATATCGCTATCACTACTCTCGATATTCAACTCGTTTATTGTTCCTGCCGTGTGGATCACTTTGGTTATCTAATAATTCGCCTTCGCTATCATAAAGCTCATCATTTTCAACATCCGAACATGCCATAGGTATGTCGGTGATATTTTCCAAAAATAAGGAAGATTTCTTGTGTGTTATCATTTTTGGGGCCTAGCGATAATTATAAAAATAATTTGAAACTAATAATTGGATAATATTTCTCTCTGTATTTAGTTTTCTTACCAAAGAATATACAATGTTTCAGCATCCAAAGAAATGTTTCTTTCCAGTTTTCTAAACAAAGATTCACAGCCCCTCAAAATTCAATCAACGACTGAAAATTTATCACGAATTCTGTAATTATCACCCGCATGACATTTTTTTTGATCGTGCTACAATTACGCAGTATTTATAATTTATTATAACTGCGCAAAACTCATTCCATCCCATAGAAAATTGCACCAGTCATTTTGACTGGTTTGGTATAAGTACCGATGATATTCAAAAACTTTTTGATTTTGAATAAAAATACAAAACTAACCGCCTAATAATATTCATTTAATTATCGCTACAAATGTCATGACAATCGTTTCAAAAAAAAATTAAGGTGAAGTAAGAATTTCAAAATAAAATTGTAAAACCAGTCATTTTGACTGGTGTGGTAAATCTAGTGTTAAAAATTTTCGGAAAAAGCCTTCCGCACATTGCCCTCTCAGGAACGGGCGCATCTCCTTTAGGTGCGTAGGTGTTTCAGGAACCCGAGGTACTTTTGTAATTTATTCTATTCCCATGGGGGTTTACTGTCTTAAGTTAACACAGGAATCGCGTTTCCGGGATACCTAAGCTATCTTTTTATGCTTTCATCCCGCTACTTGCGTTTGTTGCTGCTGGGCCAAATATGGCTTTTGCGACATAAAAACTAAAGACAACGAACCTTCCACCATTTCAACAAGACAATTAAACATTTTTGAACTGATTCTGATGCCTCGTTCAGCGTCAAGTATTGCTGTGAAATGAAGGCTCTCTTGAGAAACTATTACTTAAAAGCGATGAAAATCTCTTACAATCTGTAATTTTGAAAAACTAAAAAGTAAACACAGTTCTGAACTTCGTAGTCGAGTCAACACAATTAATGTCGAGTGCACGAAACTGACTTTTTATTATGAATTTATAGAATACGTGGATTAGCAACCAGAGGCAGCGAATTCGAAACTCGATCCAACCAAAGACCGTCCTTATGTGTACTTGGGAACTAGTGCATGATAAATCAGTCGTGGCCTCAAATGTCCTCACGTTGGCGTGGTGTGGAGAGTGGGATGCCAGTTCAGGTGTTAAAGTCACCTGACAGTTATTCAAAATTACGAGTTTGTTCTCGGATCTTTCCTACGGGACTGATCCCGGACCGTCGCCAATACCCCAGTGTTTTGCTCCAGTGCGATGTAAATTTAACTACCTACAGCAATCCATTTTGTATAATTTTTTAGTTCATTTAGCAAGTTATTTTTGTGAACAGAACCTAAATTAAAATATTCATCAACAACGGCATTGCATTTATTGGTCTAAATACACTGATCTGTTACAAGTCTGAAAAATCCTTTTAGTGATAAGTCTGAAAGAAAAGATAGATATTATACTTAATATCAATAATCTGTATCATAAAAACCGTTAATCGAAAAATTAGAGAAACACTTACAAAAGAATGAATTAATAATAGCTAATAATAAACTGACGTTAGGGGAAATTAAGGAACATTAAAGTTATATCAGATTTGGCAGTCCCATGACGCAATTGAATCTAATTTTTTTTGGCTCTGAATGTAGTTTCCAAGAAAAATAACTAAATGTCTGAGAACAATTTCTCAAAGTTTTTTTTATATCTCAAGACGATAATTCTGTTGTTTTATCTTGACTACGAAAAAGCATTAGTGTGGGAGGCTTATCTAAGAAACAATTCCAGCTTAAATAATGATACACGTCTATGAATATAGAGAAAAAAGGTCTCTTGGAACGGTGATCACCTTAACTCGTCTTAGCTACGAGTCTTAAGAGTTGTCTATATTATAAAAATTCGGCAGTACTACCAATAAAAAGTCTATGTGTTTTTCATGCGCATTTGATTTGTTACATTGATGTCTCCAAATAGGAACAAAACTAGAATCTATACTTTCTAATTTCACTAAGACACTCGTTTAAGTCATTATGTAATTATATGCAGATGTATGGTTTTAAATATGTAAATCATATTAATAGCTCTTACATTACATAAAACCGTCAAAGAAAATAAAATGCAATTGGAACATTCCAAACAGATTCTGTTATTTTTAAATTAAACAAATTTCTTGTATGAGTGAAAGCAAAATTTCAAGACAAATTTCGTGTTTATGGATATTTATGCTGTCGCGTGTATTCCAATGATCAAGTTTTGGAATCCAGAGTGGCAAAACATTACAATTACATTTATAAAAGAAATACCTATTTCATCAATATCAAATATTTTCAAGACTTATTGAGGCACATAAATTTATCTCGACACGAACAAAACATTCAAAACGTATCTGAAGTTCACACCCATATATACGTTCTATAACCTGCAGTATTCCCTGCATGATTTCTAACCAGTTTTGACCTTATTGATCAATATAATCTGTTCTAGGATTCTTTCTTCCAATAAATGGTTGTTCTGGGTTTCATGGTGCAAGGGTCCTATTTGGTCAAGCTGCGCCAAACACAAGGCAGACAATGTGAAGTAATAGACACAAACACACAAGGAAAGTTTTACTGACACAGAAGAGATAGAAATACAGAGGCTTTCGGACATTTTTTGAACGATTTTAATGGACTAAGCTCAATTTTTTACATGAAATCTTTGTGTTTTAAATGTTCCATTTGATAGCCCTTATTGTTAACTATCTTTCTACACCTTAATTTCCATGATAATAATGACTTTTGTAGTATCGACAGTGGTATTTTGTCCCATTCTTGCTCCACAGTTTTCCAGTCCTTGAATGGTGTTGTGGCTCAACCCTTGGCATCCTTCAAAAAGTCGCCATTTGGCGTACTACGGCATCCTCGCTGTGTAACCGCCTGTCCTCAAGCAATCGCTCTTTGGAATTGACTCGTATTGCAGTCACCAGTGATATGGTTCACTAATCCTGGCAATGGCGCCAGTTATTATGGATATAAGACTGTATATATGTACATATTAGTAAACTTGTGGTTATTCAGATTAATTGCCTCATAGTATCTGTTTTCATCTTCAAAAGAATTGTTACAGTCCACTTATAGAAAAATGAACCGGTGACCACACAACATATGGTCCGTCGAGCCGGAGACTTTAGTTTCGGTTGTCACAGAACTGGCTTTAGTTATAGATAAATAGAGCAACTATGACGGATAAGAAAAAAATAGTATGCCTCAATAGGCAAAGAAGTGCTTATAAAGGACAATTAACAAAAATCGCAGCATTTTTGGACAATACCGAAGAAAAAGATGACTTACAATCTCAAATGAAGCTGGATAATCTAAGAAGAGTTATAGGAAAATTGGGTGATTTAAAAGTGCAGTTCATCGAAAAGGTCGTCGATGAAGCAGAATTGGAAACGCACCTGCAAACCTTCCTAGAATTAGAAGACGAAGCCGAGCAAATGGAGGTAAGGCTTAGAAAACTCCTATTACTTAATGTCAATATGGAAAATCCTAGATTAAAAGACTCTAAATTAGATAGTTCTTCGATGAATGTGAAATTACCTGAGGTACCTTTACCAAAGTTTTCAGGACATTATCAAGATTGGTACACATTTAAGGATCAATTCGTAAACTTAATTGATTCAAATGATAATTTGAGTGATACTCAAAAATTATATTATCTGAAGTCTACCCTTAGCTGTAGTGCTTTAGACGTTGTTACTATGGATGACACATACACTTCGCTTTTTAAAGCATTAGAAGATCGTTTCCAAAACAAACGTTTAATTGTAAATTGCCATATGAATGAAATATTAACAATAGAAACTGCAGCTCAGGATGCAGCTAAAAGTCTAAGAGCAATAGTTGACGGCTGTCAAAAACACATTCGAGCTCTTAAAAGCTTAGGACTGGAGCTTAATCAGTTTTCAGAAGTTATGTTAATAAATATAGTTCTTAAGAAACTTGATAAAGAAACGAAAAAACAATTTGAACTATCGCTTACCACCACAGAAGTACCTAAATGGCAAGGATTCATTGACTTTTTGCAAAAACGTTGTTTGGTTTTAGAAAATTTACAGTGTAATGTAAATGTAAAACCTAAATATTCGCACATTGATAAAAATCAAAAGTTGAAAACTTTATTAGTGAAAAATAGCTATAAAGATTATAAATGTGTTTTATGCCAAGCAAATCATTCTATTTTCAAGTGTGATATGTTCTTAAAACTGAGTGAATACGAGAGATATTCAACAGCAAAAAAACTCAACCTGTGCCTAAATTGCCTTAGTTCTAAACACAAAATTGCGCAGTGTCATTCGAAAGGAGTTTGTAATATTTGTTTCCAAAGACATAACTCTTTACTTCACAGACAGCGTTCGGCTCCAAACGAAACTGAACAGACATTTGGAGCTACGCAAGTAAACAAAAAAGAAAGTAGCCCGCCATCCAGTGATATGAACGGTGCCGCAAAAGAGGTGGGGGAAGCGAATGTTTCGAAATCTCTTTGCAATAAAATGTGTTCATCTGGAAAAAATAAAAGTAGAGTACTTTTAACTACATGCATTATTCATGTAGAAAATACGGATGGAATGAGAATTCCAGCCCGCTCGCTTCTTGATTGCGGTTCACAAGCCAATCTAATGACTAAAGAGATGGTAGACGTATTAGGATTAAAGAAAAATAAATTGAATGTTTATGTTTCTGGGATTAATGGGAATGTTACAAATATCAGATCCCAAGTACGTACGAACATTTCAAATAAAGATGGTTCTTTTTGCAGATCAATTGACTTTTTAGTAACACCTAAAATAACGGATTGCATTCCTTCTCATAATATAAATATAGATAACGTAAAATTGCCGTTGGATATAGAATTGGCGGATCCAGACTTTGGGAAACCAGCTAAAATAGATATTCTGATTGGAGTAGAACTTTTCTATAAAATTTTAGAGGCTCATAAGCATGAAATTTCACAATTAATATTTCAAAAAACAGTTTTCGGCTACATTGTTTCGGGAACAATAGAAGATGTTTCACATCAGATATTTTGTGGGTTTATCCAACCAACAGATGCTTTAGAAGAAAATATTCAAAAATTTTGGAAAATGGAAGGGGTGGAAGATGAATCACGTTTGGTCAGTTTCGAAGAACAACAATGCGAGAATCACTTTAAAACAACGTATCGTCGAGATAAATCAGGAAGATTTGTAGTAACTATGCCTCTAAAGGAAGACGCTAGTACCCTTGGAGATTCGAAGGCTATTGCAGAAAAAAGACTACACCAATTGTGGAATCGTTTAGAAAAAACTCCTTTAATGCGAGAACTTTACTGTTCTTTTATGAAAGAGTACGAGAGTCTCAATCACATGAGAAAGGTTACTGAAGATATAGATGAGTCATGTTGTTATTACCTACCACACCATGGGGTATATCGCCCGGAAAATTCTACGACAAAACTCCGTGTTGTTTTTAACGCTTCAAGTCCTACAACAAACGGAAAATCATTAAATGACATTCTTTTGAAAGGACTCGTAAACGAAGATTTATACGAAATCATGATTCGTTTTAGAAAACATAGGTTCGTATTTCTCGCCGATATAGAGAAAATGTATCGCCAAATAGTTATAAATGAGGAGCAACGAAAGCTATTAAGAATCGTATGGAAATCAGATGCTAAGTCACCAGTAGAGGTTTATGAGTTAAATACAGTCACGTACGGAACATCCTGTGCTCCGTTTTTGGCCATCCGAACTTTAAAACAGCTCGCTTTGGAAGAGGCAGAAAAATTTCCTGCTGCGTCTGAAGTTCTTTTGAATGATTGTTATATGGATGATGTTATTAGTGGGGAAGAAAGTTTGGACGGTGTTAAGGAGCTCCAATGTCAGCTTGTTAAACTTCTGGAATCTGCTGGAATGCACTTACATAAATGGAAGGCAAATCATTCTACATTACTGAACAATGTTAATGAAGAAAAGTTAGAAGGTTATTCATTTACTGAAAATGAGACTAAAGCTTTAGGAGTTACATGGAACCCTAGCTTAGATGCTTTTACGTTCAAGGTAAAAATCAACCTACACGAAAAACTGACGAAAAGGTCCATTTTATCCGATATAGCACGAATCTTTGATCCACTGGGTCTTATCGGGCCTGTCATCACGAAAGCTAAAATCTTTATGCAAGAGCTCTGGAAACTAAAGTTGGACTGGAATGATACTGTTCCTGATTTTCTTGCTCAGTCCTGGTTTCAGTTCACAAAATCCTTAAAATCTTTGGAAAATTTTAATATCAATCGTTACATGTTAGCTCCGAATGCGCAACAAGTAGTTTTGCATGGATTTGCTGACGCGTCCTCAGTGGCGTTTGGAGCTGCTGTATACATCCAGTCTTTCCATCACTCGGAAATTTCATGCCATTTGATTAGTAGCAAGTCGCAAGTAGCACCTTTAAAAACAGTTACCATTCCTAGACTGGAACTATCTGCTTGCCTCCTGCTATCCAAGTTAGTTGTAAAAATTTTGAAGGCATTGAAACTAGTCATACACGATGTCTACCTGTATACAGACTCAACCATAGCCTTAGCTTGGATCCACACTCCGCCATGGCAGTTAAAAACTTTTGTTGGAAACCGTGTGGTTAAGATCCAAGAAATGACCCAGAACTTTCATTGGAACCACGTCTCGTCGAACAGCAATCCCGCTGATTTAATATCTCGAGGTGTAGATGCAATAGAGCTAGCTGAAAATCAAGTGTGGTTACATGGACCAGACTTTCTTACTCAAGAAATGGGTTTTCCCAAACTTGAAGACGCTCCTGTATCTCCAGAGGATCATGAACTTATCTCGAAAGAGATGAAAGTCGATCCTGTTAATGACAAATTCAAAGAGACTATGAACATTTGTGGAATTTCAAGCTTAACTATAGACTTATTTCCCAGTGACTTTTTTACTGACATTTTGGCCTTGACTAATAATTTCTTTAAATTAATTCGAATTTGTAGTTTTATTTTTAGATTTATTGCAAATTGTAGAAACTCATCCAAGAGAGAATTGGGACCTTTATCGACGTTAGAACTGAAAAAAGCCGAGACTTACCTTATCAAGCAGGTACAGTATAGATATTTCGCGGAAGAAATAAAAAATCTTCAAAACCAGATGACCATTTCAGGTAATAGCAAATTGAAATATTTTAACCCTTTTTTGGATTCTGATGGAATTATTAGGGTTGGAGGTCGATTGCAAAATTCCAGTTTGTCCTATGAAAGCAAACATCCCATAGTATTGCCACATAAGCATCGATTAAGTGAACTCATTTTTGAGCACTTCCATAACAAGTTCTTCCATGTTGGGCCACAGGCACTTTTGCATCACGTCAGGCAGAGGTACTGGGTTATTAATGGAAGATCGCTTGCCCGTAAAATAGTTCATAAATGTGTCGTGTGTTTTAAAACTAAACCCGTAGAATCCAACCAAATTATGGGAAATCTACCCGCAGACAGAATCAATCCTAGTCATCCTTTTCAAAAGTGTGGTATCGATTTTTGTGGACCCTTCTTAATTAGATATAAAAACCAAAGGAAAGGAAATTATAGTAAAATTTATGTATCTTTATTTGTGTGTTTTGTCACTAAAGCAACCCACTTAGAAATCGTAACGGATCTAAAGTCCGAATCCTTTATTGCCACCCTTAAAAGATTCTTTGCCCGCAGAGGAAAGAGTTCAATTATTATAACCGATAATGGTTCTACATTTGTTGGAGCCAACAATGAGTTGAAAAGATTACATGCTCTTGTAAGTAAACCAGATGACGCCTTGGTTAATTACTTATCATCTGAGGCCATTAATTGGAAATTCATTCCTCCTCGGTCGCCTAATTTTGGTGGATTATGGGAAGCCGGGGTGAAGGCGTTTAAGTACCATCATAAGAGAACCTTAAGTAATTCCTTAGTAACATTAGAAGAATTTTTAACGATAATTACACAAATTGAGGGAGTTCTCAATTCGCGACCTTTGGTACCTTTATCGTCGGATCCAAATGACCTCGAGGTCCTGACTCCAGCTCATTTCCTAATTGGTCGCCCAATTACTTCACTACTTGAACCTGATATAACCGCAATAAGCGAAAATAAACTATCTAGTTGGCAAAAAATCACCAGAATGACGCAAATCATATGGAAGAAGTGGCAACGCGACTACTTGAATCATCTCCAGCAGCGTAATAAATGGTTCTTTGAAAAGAAAAATCTTAAAGAAGGTTGCATGGTTGTCCTTAAAGACGAAAATTTACCCCCTTCTAAATGATTTTGGGCAGAGTTATTAACTTAATATCTGGTTCTGATAATAAGGTTAGAGTAGTAGATGTTAAAACCGCCACAGGTGTTGTTAGAAGAGGAATTTCCAAAATCTGTATTCTTCCCATCGAAGATAATGAATGATATGTATATATTGGAACTTATTAGTATATCACAATTATAATACAGACTACTTAACTTCATTATCCTATGTAATTAATTCTATTTGTTAAAATTGTAGTATTTGCAGTATTGTTATATTTGTAGTTATAATAGTGTCCATGTGACAAGTAATTTCTAATTGTATGAACCTGCTTACTTCATGTTATGTACTATTGTCATTTATTATGTAATATTCATATAGTTGAATGTTGAAACATGTCAACGGGGGCCGGTATGTTGTGGCTCAACCCTTGGCATCCTTCAAAAAGTCGCCATTTGGCGTACTACGGCATCCTCGCTGTGTAACCGCCTGTCCTCAAGCAATCGCTCTTTGGAATTGACTCGTATTGCAGTCACCAGTGATATGGTTCACTAATCCTGGCAATGGCGCCAGTTATTATGGATATAAGACTGTATATATGTACATATTAGTAAACTTGTGGTTATTCAGATTAATTGCCTCATAGTATCTGTTTTCATCTTCAAAAGAATTGTTACAGTCCACTTATAGAAAAATGAACCGGTGACCACACAACAAATGGTTTTCGGTGGACGTTTCGATAATGCCCTTTTTAAAAGTCCAAAAGCACAAAAGTTCATGGATGAAACATCTGGAGATTTAGCAGGAATATCAGTAAAGGGTGAAACTTGATACCAGTTTCTTGTTCCATTTTTTCCAAGAATTCAATAGTGGATTTAGATGTGTGGCTGCTTGCTTTACCCTGATGCAGTTCTACTGATTGTTGGAACTGTGGGTGAAGATATGGTATTTCTTTTTTGAATATTGGGGTTAAATCTGGTCTTGATAATATGTGGGAGTTGATTTTTACATTTCTCCCCTCTTACTTTTAATTTTCCATTATATGCAAAACCGGCAACAATCATAAATCTCTTAGAGAAAGTTCTCACGTTCACTTTGCTATAGTCCTTTGACTTGGTGGATTCTCTTTTAAAATTAAAGATCTTACCTTACAAATATTCTCAGAAATTTTTTCTTTTTTGGAAGTATTTTTCCACTTTTACGTTTTTTTCCTTTCTCATTAATAATATTACTTATCGTACCTTTAGATATCGAAAAACCATGACTTTTACAGCGTTTTTGAATAATTGAATAAGCATAATTCTCTTCGGAAAGAGCGGAAACACAGCCTTCCATCCATTGCTTATTTAAAAGCGCCATTTCGAAAGTAAACAAAACTCTGAGTTAGCAGACGATAAGTTATACTTTAACTATTTAATTGACGTGAAAATAAAATTCTTTCGTAGGGCATACAATTTTTTATAGCTCATGAAAAGCGTTCAAAAATGTCCGAACAGCCTCTGTACACCCAGGGAAAATCGAATCTGGCTGGAATCGAACCCGCGCCACCCCCAGCTCCCAGGTACGTATAACAACACCTAGCCCTTCCACTCAGTACTAGAAAAATGGTTCAGGCATCAGAACCATGACAAGGCGTGTAGGCTCACGCATGTCTAAAAACTTCCCCTAAAAATTGGTCACCGAAGTAACACAGATGCCTGTGTAGAAATTTCATCTCTGAAGCCATGGAAGTTTCAGCCCTAGCCAGACAATAAAATGGTAGGATGCACAGGTGTAGGAAAAGCTCTAGCCCATTTAATGACAACAACTAACATCCATTTAAGGTTGATCTGAAGAGTACCTACCACCGGTCACATTAGATCACCGAGAGGAAGATTTTCTACTCTTTAGGGTCGGCTAGAGTTTTTCAGAAATTTAGTTGTCAGTAGTGAACACGGGGTCGCACACCAGGAATATCCAAGCGATCTCTTTCTGCTTTTTTCATCCCCTACTCCATTTTCCCCAAATGCAGTTTTTCTGCTTTCACGACTTTTTTTTTTACTTCATGTTATCTTGTGATTGGCGCAGATTGGCCAAATATGACCCTTGCCCCCCGCCACAAAACCTAAAAACCAACCACCCAACCAAAAATCTAGTTATCACATCCTATGAAAACCGAATCCCCTCCGTGTCCTCTCGTCGGGACCGCTGCCGAATCTTCTCTGGGGTCTTCCCTATTCTTAGCCCTCAGGGGCACATCTCCTTTATGTGTGTACGAACGACCCGAGATACTCTAATGATCTTTCCTTCTCCCATGGGGTTTACTGTAGTAAACACCGCCCTCCCGAGATACCCAAGCTATCTTTTTCTGCTTTCATCTCACTACTTTGTTCCCCAATCCCTTTTTTTCCATTCAAGGCATTTTTTACTTGAAATTGTCTTGTTTTTGGCGCAGCTAGGCCAAATGTGGCCTTAGGGCTATAAAACTGAAAAAAAAAACCCTATATCCGAATTGACTTCATCGGGGCGGAGGTGCTGCCCCCTCCCCCAATTAAGAAGAAACGGGGTGGGCAAACCCACAGAGCCATTCAACCAACAGAAGTGGTTATTAACTCCATGAGGGGTCACACGCATATATATGTTCTGTAACCCTTCTTACTTGCATGACCTCCAACCAGTTTTGACCTTCTGGTAATGACCAATGGAGTCTTTCCTGGTATTCTTTCAACCAATACATGTGGTTATTTAGTCATGAGATATGTGGGGGAAAGGAACACTACACTACTCGGATATCTCGAGAAGCTCAGAGGGTTCAGTCATAACGTATTGTATGGAAAAAGGAACATTACAATACCCGGAAATTTAGTAATGCTCAGAAGGTTGTCATTACGTATTGTATAGAAAAAGGAACATCACAATACTCTGAAATTTAGTGATGCTCAGAAGGTTAAGTCATTACGTATTGTATGGAAAAAGGAACATCACAATACTCTGAAATTTAGTAATGCTCAGAAGGTTGTCATTACGTATTGTATGGAAAAAGGAACATCACAATACTCTGAAATTTAGTGATGCTCAGAAGGTTAAGTCATTACATATTGTATGGAAAAAGGAACATCACAATACTCTGAAATTTAGTAATGCTCAGAAGGTTAAGTCATTACTTATTGTATGGAAAAAGGAACATCACAATACTCTGAAATTTAGTAATGCTCAGAAGGTTGTCATTACGTATTGTATGGAAAAAGGAACATCACAATACTCTGAAATTTAGTGATGCTCAGAAGGTTAAGTCATTACATATTGTATGGAAAAAGGAACATCACAATACTCTGAAATTTAGTAATGCTCAGAAGGTTAAGTCATTACTTATTGTATGGAAAAAGGAACATCACAATACTCTGAAATTTAGTGATGCTCAGAGGGTTAAGTCATTACGTATTGTATGGAAAAAGGAACACTACACTACTCGGAAATTTCGTGAAGCTTAGAATGATAAGAAAAGGAAGTTAAACTTTCTCAAAAGAGGCTTGAACTCTCAACTTAACGAGCTTAAAATATCTTCTGATTTCGAAGAGATATAATCACTTCCATTAAAAGATCTCATCCAAATCATTTATTCAAAGCGATTTTATTGGTTCCCATCTCATTCACACAAACGCCATCACCCACCGACAGATTCCGCAAGGCTCCAACCCCATCAAGCAGCCATTTACTGAAGAATGCTCCACCAGCATCAACAAAAGCCTTCGCGACAGTCATAAAAAAAGCCCTCCATCCCCCTCACACACATCCGGGGCTTTAATTATAAATCCCAAGACAGTGAAAGGCCACGCGCTTTCATTAAATGCCTGCCTACGCGATATATTTTAAAATTTTCCATCGCCGCTTCCACGCGCAGATAATGGTTTATTTTAATAGCTAATTATCTTTTCTGATAAGTTTTGAATGACAAGGATGCGAAATATGTGGGGGGGAGAGAAGGGGAGCGCAATTTTTGAAGCGATGATTTATTCATTGTCTAATTAGAACGGCATTAACGCGGGCTTCGAAAAAATATTCGTTCCTTCCTCTCCCCGTCTGAGAATACGCAGTTCCTCGCGAAATAATATAAATTGATCACTTTTCATATTCAATAAAGTTCCATGTTCCAAACGATGAATCTGACATGTGAAAAAACCGTGTTGGGGCTTGTTTTCGAAAGGGGAATTTTAGATCACCAATACATTTAATTCGCCGAACCCTCTCTTAGAGTAGAGGGTTGGTTATGATATTGAATTTACGTCTCACTGGAGCAACACAATGGACCATTGGCGACGGTCCGAGATGTATCTCGAAGGGAAAGAACCGAGGACAACACCTCGTAATGTTTGAGCCACTGTCAGATCACGAGGTCGGGGTACAGGTTTTGGATCCAAAGGTGTCTGGAAATCAGGAGTACGGCATGGAAATCATGTTTGCCCGTCAGGAAGGAGTGTGGTATGTACATGGGGTGTAACGTCAACAACCCCTTGGTGCACACGCGTAACGCAATATATATAAATGTGTGCGTGTAATAACCCCACCTGTAAACTCCCCGAATAATCTAACCTCGTATTAACCACCCCTAACCAAAACCCCTTATGTTAAATCACCCCAAAGACAAGGTCGTAAGATTCGCCCCCGTCTTTACTTCAGTGATCCCTAATCTCTCCTTCACCCAAGCGGGTTTCCCAGGTCATTCGGAGAGAAGCTAGCTCAGTGGACACGGCGTATGCCCTATGTCCATACATTCAATCTGCCCATGTATGCTGGATGCGAACCTCTTATTGTATTAATAAATGTTCTTCAGTTGGATCACTCGGTAGTTCTTAATCAAGACTACTAAAGAGTAACCCCTATTTCTGGGATTACTACATATGCAACAAGTGTGCGCAGCTTCATGTTATTTCTCCCGATCACTCGGTCGGAGGATTTCCGGATGAAGGTCACGTGATACAGAAAGAAAGCACGAGTTCCAATGTAGGACTAGTTGAAGAGCGTGATGAAAATCACTAATTTGCAGTTACCACATGTCACGTCAATACCCAATCCCATGCGACCTGCAAAGATTTCACTACAGTAACTCCGCCCACATGCTCCGCCTGCCTCATTAGATATTCAATGTTTTAAATACCATGAAAATAAAAAAAATGAAAATATAAAAAAAATGAAAGGAATAAGAGGAAAATATTTTTTTAGATCCTGAATAGTAGTATATTGTAGCACAGAACTTATGTGGTGGTAACAAACTTGGCGAGAAACGAGAGAGAGCGCTACCATAGAATAGATTTCAAGGCATACAAAGAGAATTACGGGAGGCAAGAAATTTGACTAATGAGAAAAATTATGCAATTAATTTTCGTCCCTTACTCCTGGACAATAACATCACGTAACACTGATGATACCACCAGTTGAAAACAGCAGTCAGACTAATTAGTATAAGAACTGTTGTCTAAGCAGTTTATTACAGTTATCAACTGTGACCCCTTGGTTAAGGAACGAGGGTTGTGCTAATGTTAATGGTTTCATATTCCGGTTTTCTACAACTCGTGCGTATGAAATAGTATAATGACATTATTTTTTTTACTTCGGAAACTACTTCTTCCTAGCATGCATTATGTAGGGTTGTGAGGGATATGAAGCTAATATATACCATGTTTCGCAAAAGATGAATTTGTGAGGACCTTTCTCTTTTAGAACGGGTCACGGTAGCCAAGTTGGAAGAGTAGCGGATTAGGGGTTGCAAGTTCGAAACTAGATCCAACCAAAGATCGTCGTGTATGTGGATGCTGTAAAATTATACTGGAGAATGGAAACAAACAGATATATAATAGATAAACAATATGAAATCAACCACTACAACATTTCGTCATTTTGGACCCTCACACACACATACACATATATACATACATATATACACACATATATATACATATATACATATATACATATATATATACATATATATATACATATATATATATACATATATATATACATATATATATATACATATATATATACATATATATACATATATATATACATATATATACATATACATATATATATACATATATATATACACATACATATATATATACATATATACATATATATATATATACACATACATATATACGTATATATATATATATATGCATATACATAGCGTCTGATGACAGAAGGCAATGAGAAATTCAGAACATAAAAATAAGCGCAAGTAACAAAGTCTGAACCAACCCGAAAACCGGTTTAGAAACCAAAAAAGTACCTATAACCACCCTGGTGGTTGTCTAGACGCGATATCTTGTCGTTAGTCTTGATGGAAGAAATATCTCGTCATTAGAAAACTGACCAGATCTTGATCGTCATCATCAAAATATCGGCAATATCTTGATGACGAGTTAATAATTTTTTTAATCTACCTTCCATGAAGTGTTACCCACAATTTTATGCATGAGATTACATGTACCGCTGTTATTTATTTTTTACAATTATTTTTGTAACAAACATTAAAAAACAGCAAAAGAAGCAGTCAGTTGATTTCATCAATTTTTGAAAAAAAAAATAACCATTCTTCCAAATCCGTATTCCATGCACAAAGTTATCAAATATATCATAATAAACGACCACAAAATATTTCAAATCTCTTCTTCAATTACAAAAAGCCTTAGCATTTTAAATACACAGTAGCCATGAAAAATAAAAACCTAAGAAAAACCACTTAAAATTTTTAAATGGCTTTTGTTTTTGGTCCTTAACATTGGATAGAAAAACTTTAATAACTCGCTAAATTAATGAAGCTACAGCTATAAAAATTTACACACTATTCTTTAAAGTTGTCTAATTAATAAAAGACAATACAAAAATTCACCAGTTTGGTTAATTTTTAAAGTACTGTATCCTCTTAATTAGACATAAATAATTTAGAACCTCTATCGCAGATGCTATGCGCCCGAGTCTACTAATGTAACAGAAAAAAAAACAATTTTTACATATTACCCAAAAACTAAAGCGCAGCATTTGGATTCAACAAAAGAGTGTTCTATTCGGATTTCCTTCCAGCAACTCATCACCAATCCCTGTGGGGTTACATCGAATATATCCACCATGATACTCGAAGTAAACTAAAGTAGAAAGAATCCCCCCTCCAGGTTGAGGGGAGAAATAAATCAGTTTGTCCAGCTCCAAAAAGGAGAGAGCAAAAATCGGGTCGTTTTCAAGCGATATATCTCTCTCCGGTACAAAAAAAATAAGGAAAAGTGAGCAACCGACTGGGAAACGTAAAACTACCGTTATATCGAAACGTTCTAAAGGGATTTGATGTTTTACCCTCCTTTTTCCCTTTCGAAAGTGTGCCCGAGAAAAAATCCATCCAGAAACTGCAGTGTATTTGAGCGCAAGAACTCGCATTTTTAGTCTGAATCCTGTGTCTTATTTTTCAACTGATTCTGGTTATAAAAAGATATTTAATGGATTATGTATTTTTTCAGATTTTAATTTAGTTTTGCCGATGGATATGGTGATCGTTCGAAAGCCAATGGGATCGAGTCCAACAAATAGAAATCGAACAATGTTATTCAACGTATAAAAGTTATTTTTATTAGGTTATTTATTTATATTGATTTAGGGTTGAATAAATTTATAATTATTTTTGCTCTGGTTATAAAAAGAAATTCCGTTCAGCTAAGGGGACCCCGATAGAGTAGTGGATCAGCAAACAGAGGGTTGCGAGTTCGAAAGTCGATCCAACCAACGACCGCTGTGTACGTGGGCGCTAGTGCACGTTAAATCTGTCATGACCTTAAACATCCTCACGTTGGCGTGGTTTTGAAACTTGGAGAGTGGTGCGGAAGCTCAGGTGTGACCTCGTCATCTGACCCTGGTTCAAAATGACGAGGCGTTGTTCTCGGTCCCTTCCCTTCGGCATGGTGTGGTAGTGGTATTTTCAATTAACGTCACACTGGAGCAACACAACGGGCTATTGGTGACGGTCCAGAACCAATCCCAAAGGGAAAGATAGAGGACAACACCACGTAATTTTGAACCACGGTCAGATGACGAGGCAACACCTGAACTGGCACCCCACTCTCCAAACTTCCACACCACGCCAACTCCCTTCGGCATGGATCCCGGATCGTCGCCAATAGCCCATTGTGTTCATCCAGTGAGACGCAAATTTAACTACCTACCTATCGTACCATCTTAGCTTCTGGTCATCCTTAGTCCACATTTCCTCGGTTGACCCTCCTGGAGGTCGTCGCGACGAGGCAACTCGTCGTTTTCAAAAATTGGCAGATAATGATGAACGAATTATCTCGTCTTCAGTGCAAGCGTCGTCTCTCGTCTTCAGAACAAATATGACTAAATCCTGATCTAGTCATCATAAAAAAAATCGGCAATACGATACATCCCGCCATTAGCAACATTGGTCAGAACTTGATGGATCACGTCGAAATCACATAGATGGTTAATCAAGGTTCTACTGCATTTAGTACCGACCACTGGCACTATTCTTAGATTACTCAAACAAAAACCCTCACGATACACAATTGAACCACCGAAGCACGTACTTCGACTCAAGTTAAAAGTTTCAATGAACCCCACTAGAAAACCGCGAACATGTTTTTTTTTTCGTTTCCAATTTCGCTTCTCTGGAGACAACGGGGAAATTCCAAACCCCCCCCCCCCCCGTTCACCGAACGCGCCCTGTATACGCTGCGTATCGATCGGAGAAAACGCCGAATCGAAGATCACCAAGTCGGCAGAAGGGTCCGAGAGGGAAAATTCAATTTCGCTTTTCAAAAGACTGCGGTTGTAAAATATCCCCGAGGTGTTCGGGGAGCACGGGCTGACGCAATTCGGGAGAGATTAGGGCGTTGTTCCTTTTACATGGGAAGGGGCGGAGGGTAACGAGTAATTCTGAATGTCTAATGTATCGGAAAAACTCCACTTCATTGAAAACGAATCGTCCCAAAAATTGGGCTTTAATGCTAGGGGAGAAATCCTACGCTTTCTCCGTTACAGGATTGGTTCGGATGAGTTGTCCCGAAGACGTTGTTTTCTCTGTTACGGTCTTAACTGCAGTTTTGGATGGCAGATCCAAAGCCTCTTAATCACGATCGTTTTGTGCGTGTACTGCAAACATAAGGAATGTTCTACCACTCCATACTTGTAAAAGCGATGCAACTACAAACTTTATGTATTCGTCGAAACATTAATCCTCCAAGTGGTTTCAACCAGCCGTAGACCAGTTGGAAGAGTAAGGTTTAGCAACTGGAGGGTTGCGATCTCGAAACTGAGTCCAATGAAAGACCATGTGGTCTTCATGCACGTCTTGGCTTCACGTTGGCGTGATGTGGAAGTTTGGAGGGTGGGGGGCCATCTCAGGCGTTGACGTCGTCATCTGACCGTGGTTCAAAACTACGAGGTGGTGTTGTCCTCGGATTTTTCCCTTCTGGATCGATCCCGAACCGTCGCCGATAGCCGTTGTGTTGATCCAGTGCGACAACTGCCCACTTCAAATTGTAGTTATCACTCGTGTTGGGTACGAAATTAAAAAGAAACATGTATAGCCTAATTAAGGAGTAAAATTAGAATCTTGTTTTCCTGCATCATTTTAACATCGAATGGAGCTTGAACAGATGTTATCACCGGAATGACACGCGATCCACCATTCAATGCCATCAGCGAAGCACAACGATTTCGCTTGTTCGAAGGGAATAAACAACACTTCAGGAAAAACGAAGGCGAAAGCTACTGCAACTTTCAACGATGTTCTTAAGTGGCCACTCACAACTCTCTTGAAGTAGGCTGCACGGCCAATATGTCCTTCAGGCTCCAAAAACCCGTGCACCTATTCGATTTTAGTGTCATTGCGGACCCAGCGACTGAATGGGGCTAATCGTCCCAATATTTAATGGAGACGAAACAGACTCATTAAGATCTGCTCTGAATACAATTTCCCCGATTACGCGAGAGAAGCAATTTAATTAGTCCGAGATCGGTTGCGGGGAGGGCGAAAAACTGAGGTAATCTTATTGATTAATTACTCCCATGGATACCGGGCTTTGACACACATCGTCCTTGATCTTGGAATCGCTTCATTGGTTTCGTCGTTCGATGGGTGAAAATGAAATTTGTAGGGAACAAAGAACCCAGAGAAATAGGAAACAAAATAGATTCTTCATTTTCCTTTTCTAAGTATATACAGAGGTTGTTCGGACATTTTTTGAACGATTTTGATGAGCTGTAAAAAAAATTGTATGCTACGAAAGAATTTTATTTTCACAGCAGTTAAATAGTTAAAGTATAACTTATCGTCTGCTAACTCAGAGTTTTGTTTACTTCCAAAATGGCGCTTTTAAATAAGCAATGGATGGAAGGCTATGTTTCCTCTCTTTCCGAAGAGAATTATGCTTATTCAATTATTCAAAAACGCTGTAAAAGTCATGGTTTTTCGATATCTAAAGGTACGATAAGTAATATTAATGAGAAAGGAAAAAAAGTAAAAGTGGAAAAATACTTCTAAAAAAGTATCCAAAAGAGAAAAAATTCTGAGAATATTTGTAAGGTAAGATCTTTAATTTTAAAAGAGAATCCGCCAAGTCAAAGGACTATAGCAAATTGAACGTGAGAACTTTCTCTAAGAGATTTATGATTGTTGCCGGTTTTGCATATAATGGAAAATTAAAAGTGAAAAGAGAGGAAAAAACGTAAAAATCAACTCCCACATATTATCAAGACCCTATTTTATCCCCAATATTCAAAAAAGAAATACCAGATCTTTACCCACAGTGCCAACAATCAGTAGAACTACATCAGGTAAAGCAAGCAACCACACATCTAAATCGACTATTAAATTCTTGGAAAAAATGGAACAAGAAACTGATATCAAGTCAATACCCTTTACTGATATTCCTGCTAAATCTCCAGAATTATCACCCATGGACTTTTGTGCTTTTGGACTTTTAAAAAGGGCATTATCGAAACGTCGACCGAAAACCATTCAAGGACTGGAAAACTGTGGAAGAAGTATGGGACAAAATACCACTGTCGATACTACAAAAGTCATTATTATCATGGAAATTAAGGTGTAGAAAGATAGTTAACAATAAGGGCTATCAAATGGAACATTTAAAACACAAAAATTTCATGTAAAAAATTGAGCTTCAATCCATTAAAATCGTTCAAAAATGTCCGAACAGGCTCTGTGTAATCCGCTTAACCCTCCAGATGGTTGTCTGTACGAGTTATCTCTTCTGCAAAACTGACCATATCTTGACAAGATATCTAGCCATTAGCAAAATTGGACAGATTTTGATGGACGAAATATCTCGTCGAAACCGCATGGAGGTTTAATAACGGTTTCTGTTTCAAGGAATTAAAAGCAACCTAATTCTCTTCTGTTTAAAAGGTATCTCTGCATCTGCGGATTTCTACTTTCGATGAATCGTCGAAATTTCTACGTATCGTCGAATTAGATTCTTGTAAGAAAGCTTAAATTAAAAAGCAAGAACTCTTATGAATAACGAATTGAAGATTAAAATATAAACGAAATATCTTTAAAATATAATATACAGGAATCTACTGCTCGCAGATTAAGAAACAGACTACCTTACGACAGGTTTGACCTGTCGTTCTACGGTCATTTTTCGCTACACGGTTTAATGTGACACCACTTCTAAATTATATATTTTACAACAACAATTCTTATGAAACTACGCGAATGTTTTAAAATCCCATTTTGTGCGTCTAAAAGATATTTATAATTACTTGGAATCGCTTTCTTTCAGCACAAGTTCTTGAACAAAAACGCAACATAAAAAAATGAACAAAATAAAATCTAATTTAGCAAAAAAAATTTTCTTCTGAAACTAATTTTTTTCCCGACTTGTCTGATTACCCTCCGGAAACTTCATGGAAAAAACTTACGTACTAAAAACATCAGCTTCACATACGCCATGATAATTTCTTACAAGCTCTAAATATTGTTATTAAACTGAAATTGAATTCGTATCAAGATGCTAATAGTACAAATATTTCTTTTGAAATTTATATATTTTATCGCAGAAGATAATTTCAGGGAGTTTCAAGTAATTTTTATTTCCATCCTACTAATAGTGCACGTGATTTGTTTAACTCAATTGTAAATTTTTATATAGTATTCGATTTTTAATTATGACGCATTCGTTTTATCGATGAAGTCTTAATAAACTGCATCATTGTTCCTGTTTAAATTAACATTTTCACCAACCGGTTTTTTTTAACTATTATTACACTAACCCCCTTATGTTGATGACGTCAAATTTTAATACCTCCCACTGTCCAAAAATTCATGTCCTATTAGCACACTTTTGTTCCGAACATTAATAGTTCTTCGATATTGAAGTTAACTGTACCGACGAGGACAATTATTTGTTGATGGTATAAATCAACTTAGAATGCCACTCCATCTTTTTCTTGAAATCAAAGCCAGGTAAAAAATAGAAAAAGGAACAAGTGCAGCAGTTGGTAGGTACGCAGTTAGATCTACATCGCATTCGAGCAACCCAAAGGATTATTGAAGACGGTTCGGAATCAATCCCAAAGATAAAGATCCGAGGACAACACCTCATCACTTTGAACAGCGATCAGATGACGAGATCGACATCTCAGATGTACATATATTGAGGTAACGCGCTTTTTGGAACTAGGTAGCTTTTCAAAATATTGATTTGCATCCTTTTCTAACATTATAACGGGCCGCGGTGGCTCGGTTGGAAGAGTAACGTAGTTCGAATCCAACCAAAAGACCGTTGGGTGCAAAGGAGGCTGGGGCACGTTAAATCTGTCGTGGCCTCAAATGTCCTCACGTTGGCGTGGAAGTTTGGAGAGTGGGGTGCCAGCTCAGGTGTTGCCTCGTCATCTGACCGTTTAAAATTACGTGGTGTTGTCCTCTGATCTTTCCTTTCGGGATTGATCCCGGATCGTCGGCAATAGCCCGTTGTGTTACTCTAGTACGACGTTAATTAATTACCGTTACTATCATCATCTAACATCATAACGCTTTTATAACGCTGACCAAAAACCCTCATATATTCATACTTATGACGCTTAAATGTATACTTCATAAATATGCAATTTGAAGATAGCATCTAAGAAAAAATACAAGGGAATCCGGTAGTTAATCCATTAATCAAAAATTCTCTAAAGTGAAGTGGCTTAGGTTTTTTTAAAAGAATACAGATTCAAGCACAATCACTGTTAATTTCACTTACGCTTCAGAAATAAAAATGGATACATTAGCTTATTTGATTAAAATCCATGATTTTTCTTGTCAAGAAATTCACAGAACTACGTGGTTACGTAAAACTACTTTTTACTCTTCGGTAAAAAGTATTATCTCTGCATCTTCGGATTTTTAAATCTAATAAATAATAATAATAATAATATATCTCATCGATTTATGTTCTTGTAAATAAATGATAACTTAAATTTGTAACGAGTGAACTACGAGCGCAGCGCCAGCTGCAGAGCTATAAACCTCAGTAACTGTTGCCGAACAAAAAGCGAAAACGAATACAAAATGCGATCATGAACACACCCTTGTAACCTTTTCCACCGAGATATTTTAATGTTTGTATACTTTTGTATGTAAATTTTAGGTTTTAACTTCCTAATTAAACATTTGTCAATGGTTAGAGCGACTACAGGTTCATTCCATTACGACTTTTGAAAAATTGGATAGGTTGTAGGAACACGGCCGAAAGGTCTTACGCGAAAACGCCTCGTTGGCGTATAATATTTATTTTGGCGTAGTAAATAAAAGAAAAAGACAAATTCAGTAGCCAATTCAATTTTATCCAAAGTTGACGAGTTGATCTCCGTAGACTGCGATCAATGTGTTTCTGTTTGGCTTTAGACAAGTATATACCGACATTGTAAAATTTTAAAAATCTTTCAACTGCGATCCGAAGTTCCACAACTAATACTGTATTCGATTTCAATTTGAATGTCTTAGATCTACAGATCTCGACGTTAGCTTTCGTTTGAGATCCATTTCGACGTTATAGCGCTTTGAAATCCCGAGTCATACGTATTTGAATTTTGCGCTGCTCAACGGAACGTTTTCACAAATACGACAGGATTCACACAGGCATCACAACTACAGTGAGTGATCATAGTATTAAAGCCCCCTTTATAAATACATTTTTTTTACATTTAAAACTGTTATTAAAAATTAAAAAAAATGATTACTTTTAATTCTTTTTATTTTTTATGACATACTTATGCTAACAAATTTTAAATAAATATTTAGCAACACTGTTGTCTTATAGCCACCATCCTTTTTAACCCAGAACTCAGAAAAACCTTTTCTTTTTGCATTGTGGTTCTAATAATTTTATCACCCACACTGTATATAGGAAAAAAATTAGTTGATCAGTATTCTCATGGTAAAAGTCAATTTGTAAGTCGACATTATGATTCATAAGCTTCGTAATGCAAGATACTCGTATACATCATAATCCTAATATAATATTCGTGAAAACATCGGAAAAAAACTGAAATATCTGAATAAACCAAATTACAAAAATAAACCCGTTCAGTTCTTGACGTTTCAAGCCCAAATACATTCGATAGAATACAACGCCTACAGACATCTCTAAAAAAACTGACAAAAAGAAGAGGAAAGTTCCCTTCAAATCCCATCCCTCCGAAAGAAGCAATCCGCAGAAATCTTTTCAAAGTACCGAGCAGCGAGAAGACCCACTTGAATCAAAGGAGGGTTTCTTCACTGTTTGTTCTATCACTTAGCTGTATTGAGGGTGGAGGAACAGGAGAGAGAGGAGCCATAAGCGCCCGAATAGCTTGCTAAGCGACGAAAGATGTTCGATACGATAGCAAATGGCTAATCGATGGTTTTAACGATCTGCAGTGCTCTCAGATTGGCCATCGGACAAAGTGATTGCGGATGACGTATGTAGGGTTGGAAGAGGATGTAGTACGTCTTATATAACGGTGAGCATCAGAAAACCTTTTCCGCGGCCACTCGGAAACCTTCAAGTTTACTTTATTTCAACGTTTTCCTGAGAGCATGTCCTGACATTTCAAGGAGATCAATCAATTAAAAGCCATTAGCTCATTAGCAGACGTTAGCATGATTTATAATTATCGATAAGTCAGGTTTTGGGGGATTAATAATGGATATTGTCTAAATAAGCTGAACAAGGCTTTTTGTGGAAGGCAAATTTAAAAACGATATTCTAACGACACTGACCCCAATTAGCGAGTAGATGAGTAATGATGTACGGGAGAGTTTGGGTTTTATGGCGCAAAGGCCATATTTGGCCATGCTGCGCCAGACACAAAGCAGACGATATCAAGTAATGGACATGCGCACACAACGAGCATTTTACTGAAACAGAAGAGAGAAATACGCCTAGGGAGGAATCGAATCTGCGCCTCTTACAACTCGCAGGTTGCTAGCACAGTGGGCATATCCACTGAGTCACAATGGCCCCCGTGTGTAAGGGGAAATTATTCAACAAAGGGTTTATTAATACGTTCACATCCGCTTTGTAACTTTTCTTGAAATATAGTATCTTGTTTTTGCGTAAGACCTTTTAAAAACGTGACTCGGCTTTGTACAAATTCATTGTTCCAATGAAGAGTTCCTGACCCAATTTAGCAAATACCTACAGATGAGTAACAAACCAATCCAATCCAACTAAGTGTTATCAGTAGGTGCAAAATCGAATTATTTATTAATTTCACTGTAAAATGATAATTTCTTAAACGAACAGAAACTTTTTAAAATGTGCAGGTCAAACATGACTTTTGTGACGCACATAAAACGTGGTAAGTACATCATCAGATATCAGTACAAAAGTACCTTAAATATATCATTCGTTTTCTCATTTCAAAACAAGAGACAAGTATTACTCTAAATGAGAATTTTCATAAGGAAATTCATGAGCACTCAGGATCAAAACTAAAGCTTGTTTTCTTTCTTTATAACTTTCCTTATGAGAAAGTTTAACATTTTTAAAACAATCAAATAGTTTTCTTAGGTCATTATAATATACGCTTTAGAACCATTCGTCGGCTTAGAACTGAAACTCATTAAATGACAAAACAAAACTTTTACTGTACAGCTATTTAAAGACTTAGTTTTTTGGGTCAAAAAATAAAAATTTTAAGCATTTTGATAGCGTTATGTATCTTCTAAACAGATTGTAATGTAACAGTGCATTTCTCATCACCATAAAAGTAATCATTTAGTGTCTCCGAGAAATTGGATCCCTGGGTGTATTTCTCTCTTCTGTGTCAGTAAAACTTTCCTTGTCTGTGTCTATTACTTGATGTTGTGTCTTGTGTCTGGAGCAGAATGACCAAATATGGCCCTTGTGCCATAAAACCCCAAAACCAACCAACCGAAAAATTGACAGTTAATGAGTTTCTGCTCTAATGATATACTTTCCCAAAAGAATCTTTCCAAGAAACTCTGATTGTCGTCTGTTATGAGACATTTAATCTTATCAAAAGGCTTTTTTAGAAATGATCTATTCTCTACTAAATTGCCTGAAATAGGAATATTCACACAACTCTTTAGTAGTTATAATCACAGCAGGTTATTGATGTACAGTCATAATCACAGCAGGTTATGATACTCAATCTTGTTACTGTTCCTTTCAAAACTGAGCGTTAATAAAAGCAGCTATTTACACAGCAAAATTAAAATAAAGGAAACAAGCAATAAAAATGAATTATGTATCGTTTCTAATATATTTAGACATCGGAGTGTACACATTGGTTTTAGTTCAGTAAACATGACCACCCGATTTCACAAGTTGCTTCGAAATTCACCAACGATTCAGATACAATAGTATTGGAACCCTTTTAGTAGTAGTTATTCACACCTGAGACAGTTATTGAGAACTTGGAAAGTCAAAACTGCCTTGACTTGGAAGTTCGTAGACTAAATTAATTTAATTACTTTTTCCTTTTTTTGATAAAATCATGATTGTCGGCATAAGTGACCAATTTACGATAAAAAAAATTCTTCATAAAAGGTTCAAAAATTATAATCTGAAATAATCATTTAACGAAATGAACTACTATCTAAACATATATTACTCATATATAATTTGGCTCTGATGTTTCTTTGTTAGTACATGGAAAGCTTTTCAACTTATCAATGATAGTATCCTACAAGATATGCATGATTTTGATTTGCATGCTGATTGCTTACATTCTAATAAACTGCCATTCAGTTAGATTATTCTTACAGTCCATTAACTCTCCTAGTGGTTCTCTAGACGAGGTATCTCGTCATTAGCAAAACTGACCAGATCTTGATGGACGAGATATATTGCCCATTAAGATCTCGTTGTCTCTCGTCATTAGGAGAAAGCTGACCAGATCTTTATCTCATCATCATCCAAAAATCGGCAATATCTTGATATCTCGTAACTCGTCCTTGATCGGTAAAATCCTAGTTGTCCTTGATGGACGAGTTGTGTCGTCCATCAAGGACAACTAGGATTTTACTGCATTTTGTGATACTGTATTCAAAAGAAACAAGTGTCAAAGAGAGACAACTGACTCTTAAGAAAACCGTCTCTCTCAATGCAAAAGGTCAAACACTGCTTGCCCCATAAGTATAATAGTTTAAGGCACGACAAAGATACGTCAGACACCTTAAATTGTTTACTCTCTAAAACGCACCTTTGAAGGTGATGCGAGACAACAACGCCCTAAGCTAGGGAATCCCATTTCCCCAAATCGTTCCCCAAAACCCTCCCTTGTGACGCAAATAGGGCCAAATTCCTCGTAAGGGCACACCTCCCAGCTTATAAAATATAAATGAGTGGAAACTATCGTCTTGCGTCATAGACCCTCCAAATGGGATGCCCAGGCCGTCTTCTGGAAACTCTTGGCACGCTTCCTCCAATCTATATTTCAGAAACGTGGGCTAATTTCATTTGACACATTTCCAATTTTCAGTTGATCCCTATGACTCACAACTGAAGGTGAAACATCGCGATGTTTCACAACATGAACGTTCACTAGAACATTTTACATCATTCTTGTAAAGTTGTATGTGCCATTCTAATATTGTCCCAATGCCGCAATCGTGATCATCAACTTAAATGCCCACACATAAATGTCACATTTTACCGTTCAATGCACATATAATGACTAAACCACTTTTATTGGTTGAAAGAATCCTAGGGAAGATTCTATTAATCAAGGCTAGGTAGCATTTATACAGAGATAGTGTAGGTTGGAGAACTGATTTATGCGTGCGAGCCCCTCAGAGGGATAACTAAGGGTCCAGTTGTAAAAAGAGCTCCAATTTATTCTAGGCGTATTAATTTTCATACTTTCATAAATTGCCATTATTTTCCGTTCCTCCTGTCACAGACAATTCCACGAGCATTTCGTTGCCAATATCCCGTTGGGTTGCTCCAGTGTGACGTTAATTCAACTACCTAATTCACGAGCATTTCATCATTACCAAAAGATGTTTCAATCGTTTTTCTTTGTACTTTTTATATGAAAAGAGCTTTAGTTTGCTCTTGTAACTTAGAATAAATGGATGGATATTACAAGCCCTTTTACGATTATTAATCGCTTGTTAAGAGAAATAAAAAATCAATCCCCTTCCATCAGCGATTATCTTATAACATCAGATCACAGTAAAATGTGTAGCCTATTTACTTGACGTTGTATTATTCAGTTTTTATGGCGCCTTTGCGCCATAAAAACCAAACAGTGAATACCAAGTTCGACTTCAAGGATATTCTGTATTACCAAAATGCTTGTTTTTAAACAATAATGTGAGTACTTACATTAATTTAGTTACTGAACTTGGTTGCGTTGATCTGCCTGTCTTCCCGTTTTACGTCTGTTTTTGTGCCTGTGTTTGTTTAAATAGCAAAATTTATTCTACATATGTTAATACAATGTTTTATATATTGTAAATCATATTTTAGTTTAGTGAATGTGGTATTTGAATTTCCTTTGCTTACATATTTAGAAAAGTTTGATGCTAAAACATTTCAGTATATATAATTATATTTAAATTAAATCAACCATAATTTGGTAGCTTTGGAGTAGCTGGAAGGTATACTGAGCATTGCAACTACTTCCAAAAACTATTTTTACGGAATATAAATTCTAATACTTTTTTATTTTGTGCCTTACTTATTTTCTTTGCAAAATATAAACTATTTCCGAACATTTCGGACAGACGATATTTTGCAATGAAACTCGTGTTCGTTTGCCACGTATCGTGATATTTATTTTTTGCTCCGAATTAATTTCGTATTTTTAAATCCTATCTAATTTTTAGTTGTAAGTTGTGGCAACTGTGCGAGATCTAGAGATAAAAAAGAATCACGACTTACTGACTTTAGAACAATTTTTTTCCCGCCAACTTTTCTTGTGTTCTTTTTCGCTGTTTTCCTGTTTAAATATTTATTATTTTAAATAAATTCTATTTCCTTTTCATCACACGCAGCACCACCACAAAATATTCGATTTAAAAGCTGCATGTAACTTAGAATTAAGCAAATTTTAAGTAGAATTTTGCCATTATTGAAAGAACTAAGGTTAAAAAAATCCGAACTAAACTTTAAAATATTACAAATTCTTTGTCATAGCAGCAGAAGGCCAACGTGGCTTATTTTATGAATTGAAGCTATGTTTATGCAAATTATATAAAGAAAGTTTGGTGGAAACAATGATTTTCTTTATATAAAGCGGTGTCAAATCAATCTACCATTTTTAAAAGAAAGGTTAATAAGTTACTTTGTCTATACTGAAGAAATTTAATTTTAGAATAAGTTCTTTTGTTATTGGCACGTGCCACAAAAAGGAATTTTCGAGAAAATACGTATTCACTTTTAAAACAAACTTAGTGATAAATATCTTATCAAATTAATTTGTCATCTTTCCCTTAATGGTGGCGAAATTCGAAAATGCAAGTCAGGTGCAAAAATGCCACAAGTCAAAAAATATTGGTAGGTAAACTATTAGTGCAATAGTATTCGTCGTAGATTCGTCATTTTTATGGAATTAAGTTGAGCAATTTTACAGGAAAAGAATTTAGGAAAAGGAATTCCTCATCCCCTCAACATCGTTTCGTAGTAGTTGCCTTAGTGTCTGTCACCTTTCGTCAGTTTGTAGTTTTAGCAGGGGCTCGATATATGTTAAATCTAGTTCATGCATGGATATGCATGTATAGGATTTGTGTCCAAAAGTGGGTCGCAGAAATTATAAAAATTGTCGAAAAAGGGTTAAAAAAGTATTTTATTCACACTTAAATGATTTAGATTTAAGTGGAAAGTGATTATTCTCTGGTCGCTTTTTCAATCTATAGTTAACCAATTCAACACGAGTGAGTTCGGGTAATTTTGCTAGTTAATAATAAAATCTTCATTTTCATTCGAGGTCCTTTTCTCGAGAAGGCACCAGATGTGTACTTCAAGCAAATAAACAACACAACTCGAAGTAATTAAAAAACACCACGCACCATTTCTTTCCTCGTAAATTAAATACTCATCGCTCCCAGAAAAAAAATCACAGAAACTGAAAACTAACCGCGCATTAAAGCAGCGCTCCCGAAAGGATTGATTATTGCACAAGTAAAGCGAGAGAAGGTAAAAAAAAAAGAATATAAATTGGTTCCGACCTCAAAATAATGGCCCAGATTGTTCCCGTACGATTCCCATCCATAAGAAAAAAAAAGTTTAAAATTTAGAACCGAATGAAATGTACGAAGGGGAGTAGTCTGCAAAAAGAAGAAAAAATAGCGTTCCGGGCCGGACTAATGACAAAATCGATAGCTTTGATCTCTGCTGACTTGCGTTATTTATTTCCATTATCGCTTCGCTTCACAGTAAACTTCGAAAATAATTTATGAGACACGCCAGAAGAGGGCGCTTCATCGTTAAGTTTTCGTGAAGAGGAAAGAAATAATATCCGCTCTCTCTCTTTCCTTATCTTTTTTTGTGCTCGCTTTTTATACATGCGATCACCCTTTATTTTCAACTTTTCCTTGAGTCGGGCGGAGAAGAAAAAAAGCGTGCCGCACACCGAACGGGCAAAGGAGGGGAATCAAAAGTGAATCTCTTACGCTCAACGTGCGAATTTTTATGACGCGTTTACCCCCCTTGGATTATGAGATCGGGTAAACAGTTAAGTTCCGTCCGCTGGCGTTCAAGTTAATTAAAATTTTATGTCCCGGGCTTTAAAAGGTATTTTCAAGCAAGTAGAGAGGCTTGCAGAGAGAGAGGAGTACGCTTAAGGGGTCCTGGGAATATAATTTATCGTTAAGAATAAAATATTTTTTAAATCATTTGTTAATTAGAAACGCAGTGGCAGGTTGTAAAGCGTATGGATTTCCAGATGGGACAATCTTTCTTGTGTGTTATGGAACAATAAAAGCTAAGTTTTTGTTCGTTATTAATAAACTCTAGGGACTTATTAATTATTAAAGAAATTCCCTACTGTAACTAGTTTTTAATGAAATAATCGTCTGCGTTCTTAAATAAAATGGCGACGATCTCAAATAATAAAATTTGTTCTATTATGCATTTATGAACACTTTATATTAAGGGTTATTACATGAGAAAACACCCGTTTTGAGAAAAATTGGTACCAAAGTCACCGATTTTTTTCAAAGTTTTTATCATAAATATAAATAAGCAGTGAAAACTTAAATCTCAATTTATTTTTAATTTTTTCTCCAATGTTAGATGAGTTAACAGGAATTTAAAATTGGTCAATTTTACAAACTGGAGGGAATCTTGGATTTGCCGCACTTCATATAAATGACTAACTTGAGAACTAATAGTTCAAAAATTAATAATTCTTGTACCAAGTAGTTTATTTAAGCAGTGTATATCAAATACAAAAGCCATAGTAATTTTACATTTTACTGAAGTTTTTTTACAAGTGAAAAAATCACTTTTGAAAAGTCAACTTAGGGCTATAGAAAAATTTTCAGTGTCCAAAAATTTTAAACTACATTGAATTACATCGAAACATTTTAAAAAGACAAATATTGAGCATAAATAGAAAAGGAAACCATAGTCATATTATATTCAAACATACTTTTATTACTTTATCATTAAAAGTTAAAATTGTTATTTTAGGATTCCATTTGTCTTGTAGTTTTGTAACAATATTTCAATTTATTTTCTTCAAGAGCATTGTGGTATGTATTTGTAATTGTAGTTATGGGAGAAGATCCTACTTTTATTATGTGTTTGTAAGGAATCCAAAATGCTTCTGAAGTCTATGGCCATATATAGGATGAAATTGGTCCATGAGGATGCATGACCATAATTTTGTAATCATTATATTCCTCACAACAATCCAAAACCTTTCCGATCCACCAATTAAATACAATACACATATGGAACGTATTGTTCATCCTTGAATGGTGTTTCGATGTTTTTCTCAAATTCCACGATAGCAATGAATGTTGAGGAAACTGAAACTCAAGAAACCAATGTATGTCTCTCTTTTTATTGGTGCAGAGCAGCAATTTGTCCAGTGATTAATTCATTTAGGGAAGGCAGGTAGGGCAATTATCCTACCTGCCCTCCCTAAATGACGCCACTGTTTTTTTAAATTAGGAATGGATAATATACCTTCAGTTGGGGCTTTTAATTCTCTTGTTACTTTTACTCAATGCTCTGTGATATCAAAATAAGTATTCGCTGGAGTGTCTACGAATCTAGGACCAATATAAGAATTTTGAACCTTTCTTTAAGTGAAGCATTTGAAAACTTATAAACTAATATTTTCATCATAGATTTGCAAGCCTGGGCAAGCAGTGTCTTGAATTTTTTGGTTCCTTATCATGTGTGATTTCAACTAAATGTTTGTTTGCTATGAGTCACAAAAATGAAAAACAGTTAATATATTTCTGACAAAGCTATTGATGTGACTAAAAGAGGTCTAAGGTACAACTCCATCCAGGCGTCGTTGCATAGAATGATATGGGTTGTGAGATCGAAACTCGATCCAACCAAAGATCACCCTGTACTTCGGGGCTGGTGTAAGTTAAATCTGCCGTGGCCTCAAATGTCCTTACATTGGCATGGTGAGGTGCCATCTCAGGCGGTGACCTCGTCATCTGACCATGGTTCAAAATGACGAGGTGTTGTCCTCGGATCTTTCACTTTCGCCAATATCCCGTTGTGTTTTCCTCAATGCGACGTAAATTTAACTACCTACCAAACTTATATATTCAATAGCAAGAAAAAAAATGTATTTTAAATTTTACAATTCCATAGCTAGCGAATGAAGCGAAATATCTTGACAGAACGCGCATTTTGGAATGGAAAAGCAAACAGGAGGCGCACATTTTCTCCCGATAACCAGTCACAAAAAAATCAAATGCAACAAAACGAAAATTTAAATCCCAAATATTCAAAGAGAATGAATCAAATCTACATCAAATGTCCTCTTTCCAATAGAGTAGAAGAGAGAAAAATCAGCATTCTCTCTCTCTGTAGGAATTTAAAATCACGTTTTTCGTGCACTTGGTAAAGAAAAACGAGCATTAAGATTATAACCTTTTTTTGAAGCAGAACGGAAAAGAATTCGTAGAATTTTCTTGGGGGAATTCTGCGCGTTCGAACATTTCTCAATCGTCCGACTCAGAGGACACAAATTTTGTTGATAAATGTCTTCTGCTTCGTTACAACAAACGCGCTTGCATCTAAGAATCCCCGTTCTGCCTTTCCAATACTCATACGCCATTTCTCCTCGCAATATTCCCACAGCCAGGAGCTCATTCTGCAAAATCTTCGTGGAAATCTACTTTTTTTAAAGTCGGGGAAAAGAATTATGTCATTCCTCTCAAAAAATACATTATTGAGAAAGCGTATCGCTATTTTTCGTTAGATTTAATCGGTCGTATTTCATCTGGCGTTACCGGAGAGCTAGACATTCATGAGTTCGTAATGCATATGAACTGCAATTTAAACGCGCATATAAAAGCTAATCTTCTCCTGTAATGTTTTATATTAATGTTTTTCTCTTACTTAAAATGTAGTGTTCGAAATTCGAAATGCGAAGAGAGTGGAGGGATAACTCTTCCTTCCTGTCAGATAAGGACGGGATCGAACATTTACGTTTCCATATTGTGATTCGTGTGTTGATATTTTATTGGAATTACAATACTCAGTTTATTCAGTGGGGGTCTCTTTTTAATGTTGCAGATATAATTTTAGGGTAATGAGTTATTCGATCAAAGGTTTAAGCCATTAATGTACACGATAAATATGTATTGGAAGGTGATTGTATTATCATGTATTGGAAGGTGAAATTTCATCTGAAAATATACTCGTAGGGAAATTTTCTTGTCATAAATGTATCGCAAATTTGAGCTCCAGTAACAAATTTCCGTTACTGAAGATTTGATTAAAATGTAAAATATAGTACATTTTAAATAGGAATTTTATAAGACAGCCACGTTTGTAAAAAATCATAGAACTATACTTGGGTAAGAAAAGGCTTATTTAAAACATGCATTATTATACTGCATTTCTACATAAAGAAATGGAATGTCATAATTTGAGATGTACACTTTGAGTTAAGTAATTATTAATACGATTTAATGCATTTTACTATGGTGGGGTGCCAGCTCAGGTGTTGACCTCGTCATCTTGAAGTGATACAAAAATACGAGGAGTTATTCTCAGATATTTCCTTTACATAGATTTGCTTATAACTTGAACAGCGTTTAGTAACACAGCGTAATTTTTTCCAAGTAAATTACTTTTATAATGGACTAGCTGAATTACCCGGCGTTGCTCGGGTTGAAATGGTTAAATGTTGCTTGAAAAGTGAATTAGAATAACCACTTTTCTTTCACAGAAAAATGCAATCATTTAAGTTGTACGGAAAATACGTTTTAACTTTTTCATAGCTTCTAGAATATACTTCGAACGCAAATATATACATTTAATTCCTGAATATATTGCAATATGTAAAAGATTAAGACATGAATACAAACAGAAACGAAATTCCGACGAAAAAATGCATAATTCTACAGAATTCTAAAAAACGAAAGATGCGCAGTGTCGAATTTCGACTGCCTGAGTGTATTCTGAAAAAGAGCAATTCGAAAAAAGACATTTGAAAAATATTGATAAAGACGATAATGATTTATGAAATTTAGTAATGGTCAAATATGACTGCAACACTTCGCGGTGTTAACTCAAATAGACAAATACCGGATTCTAAATCAAATTTATAAAATAATAAAACATTAATTCAGGTTTGCCAAATCTAAAATAACAAAATTACGCTTTTATGATAAAAACCTCAGGGATTCCCTCACATATATCTGTTATGTAACCTGCATGACTTAACCATTTTTGCCTTCTTGACCAATAGCCTTTCCCATGATTCTTTGAAATAACAGATGTGGTCATTTAGTCATTAGATGAGTTTTAGGATAAAACCTACACTACTCGGAAATGTCATGACTTTCAGAGGGTTAAGTATTGAGAACAGAAAATATTAGTGATTTTTAAATACGAATAACACATTATCCCTTTCAAAATGCTCTCCAGTTATGAAATAAAAGTATCAGCATAAAGTTCTGAATTCCAGGTTTCATGTCCATTTCTTTTAACCCTGGAACTACTGACCAGGTACTAATTTTTTTACTAACTGATGTCTCTGTTCTGTAACCTGCAGTCTTCCCTGCAAGACTTCTAACCATTTACCTTCTTGGCCAATAGATTCTTCCAACTAAATGATATGGTCATTTAGTCATCAGATGAACTGTAAGGTCAAAACTACACAATTCGGAGAGGTAGTACTGACCAGGTACCTGGTACTACTGACCAGGTACTAATTTTTTTACTAACTGATGGGTTCGCACGCATGTCTCTGTTCTGCAACCTGCAGACTTCCCTGCAAGACTTCTAACCATTTACCTTCTTGGCCAATAGCTTCTTCCAACTAACTGATATGGTCATTTAGTCATCAGATGAACTGTAAGGTAAAAACTACACAATTCGGAGAAGTAGCGCTCAGAGGGTAAGTAATGAGTACTTACTCAACACTTTCGAGTACTTAAGTACTGAGATGCTCTAAGGTTAGTGATTTTTAAATACGAATTGTTGGTTACATTTTTTACTCATGGCACATAATTTTACTCACATTCCGAAGAATTACCTTCTTAACCAACGTTTAATATTAACTTTTCGTTTCTCGAAGAAGTTAAACTTATTTCCAAAAAAAGTTTCATTTACTTCTTTCAGTTTACAATCAGAAAATCTACGTCTGTGTGAGCAAAGTATTACTCTTCCTAATCTCCTTCATCATCATATGCATGCCACCTCATAGCTCGGACCCATAAAAAAAATCCCCCCAGCACCTAAAAGAATCATTTACTTGGAGCTGAACGGTTACTCGAGTGAAAAGATCACCTTGAACTTTTAAGAACCCCTCTTTTAAAAAGCCCTTTGCTTCCTACTCGTTCATATATCTAACTCCTAAGAACTCAGGAATGGGGGTAAGAGGTAGAAAATAAAAAAAAAGAAAGGATCCACTCTATATGATTCAGGAAACGAGATTGCAAAGAGACGTTGGAGGGATCATCAAATGCAAGTTTGGGGACAAAAAGGCAACGAGGAAGAACCGAAAGAAAAGCTGGAGACTGAGAAATTTCTCCAAATGGTTCCCTTTCTTTTCAAAGGGAAGGAAATTACATGGATACTAAAAGTACGAGAGGTTCGGGTTTTTTTTCCTACTTTCTTCGGGAGTAATTTTAAGTCGGGGTACCATTAAGTACGGCGGATATCCATCAAGTAGTTAAAAAAAACTTCGTTAAAGTTTTTGTAAGGCAAGAGACCACTGACGAAATTCTGACAAGGCTGAATAAGCAGGATGATCTTTGAAAGCTGATGAAATCTTGTCATTAATTTTCTGAGCATCCTCTGAGCGTCGCGAAATTTCCGTGTAATGTGGTAATGCTTTTAACTCTCAACACATTGAATGAAAATAACCATATCTTTTGATTGAGAAAACCTACGAATTCTCTCAAACTTTGGAAATATTCTGTTGGTCCTTTCCTCGCAACAAAATCCTTTGGAATGATTCCATTGACACATTCTGTACAATAGATCCTTTGGAACGATTCTATTGCTCCTATTCTTAGAGTAGGAACGATTCTATTGGTTCATTAGAATCGAATCCGGTGGAAAGATTTCATTTCCCCATTATTTCAAATAGAATCCTTAGTAAAGATCCTATTGCTCACTTCCTTATAATAGAATCATTTGAAAAGATTCTATTGCAAATTCCCTTATAACATAATTCTTTGGAAAGGTATTACTTATTTCCTTAGAATAGAATCCTTTGGAAAGGTATTACTTATTTCCTTAGAATAGAATCCTGTGGAAAGATTCTATTTTCCAATTCTGTAGAATAGAATCCTTTGGAATGATGCTATTGGTCAATTCCTTATAATACAATTCTTTGGAAAGACTCTATTGCTCATTTTCATAGAATCGAGTCCTTTGGAAGGATCATATTTCTCATTTCCTTATAATAGAATTCTCTGGAGAGATTCTATTGACCAAGAAGGTTAACATTTGTTAGAATTCATGCATGGAATACTGCAGGTTGCAAGGAGGAATTATGGTGTGAACCCCTCTGAGGATTAATGTTTTCTAAAGCTTATAAAGTGAATTTCACTTAGGAATTCAAATGCCATAGAGGAAGAAAACTTCTGAACTTCTGTAATAGATATTTAATATGCTTCTTCAAAACAAAGGTATCAAATTATAATTCCTCAATTGTATCCGTAATTGAATGTCTCAGGTGCTCATTGGACATTTCTCCAACCTTTTACATTGTATTATGAGGACGATAATACGGTTACACAAGTCTTATGAATAAAATATCCTTTGAGTCTAGTTACTAACGAATTTTCAGCTTAAAGTATCCGTAAATTCAGTTAATTGCAAAGGGAAATGTAACATTTGCCATGCGATGCGTTATTCTGATTTGGATATTTGGATGATTTTAATTGATAGAAATGCTCATTTTGCGCACGCGAAATGTCAAGACACCATAATTTTATCCTTTAATGATCTAGAATAATGATTTTGTCTAAAGCATAAATTTTAAATGCCTTTCTGTTCATTTGCATAACAATGTAAGATGCTAGAATGTGTAAAGGGATTTTACAATTAATATTAATTTTCTTATTATATCTTTTCCTAAGTGCAGACAAGCTGTGTTTACTAATTCTTCTGAAACTGGTTAAGATAGGTAGCTAATTAATTGTGAATTAATGTCACACTGAAGCAACACAACGGGCTGGGAATAACCCCGAAAGAAAAGATCCGAGAACACTTCGTAATTTTATCCATGTTCAGATGACGAGGTCAACAACTGAGCTGGCACTCCACTCTCCAAACTTCCACACCACGACAACGTGAGGGCATTTGAGGCCGCGACAGATTTAACGTGCACCAGCCCACATGTACACAACGGTCTTACGTTGAACCTAATTACCAATTCGCAACCCTCCGGTTGCTAATACGCTACTCTTTCAACTGGGCTACCGGGGCAGCGAAACTAGTTAGAAAGTTTCTTCCTATCTTGATTTTATTGATTAGTAAAATATAAATTACGAAACGATTTTTGGTTGAATAGTTCATCACACTTCTTAGGGATGATAAAATGTCACCAAGAATATTTCCTGACTGTTATTATTTGTCTATGAGAAGTTGTTTAGGTGAAAGAAGTTACACAACTCACTGAGTGACGATTGTATGATCCTTTGTCACAATTCATCGGGCACCGCATCTAGAATATTTTTGGTCTAATATATATGGCTCAGTAGTCCTTCTAATTCTCAAACATTTTTTCATGCAACTTTTGAACAACTCCCATATTGATTTGATGGTTGGGTTTTATGGCATATTTGGTCAAGGTACGCCAAACAACGTCCAGTAAGTTGATATACACTCAAGGAGAAAGTTTTATTGAGACACAAGAGAGAAATACACCAGGAAGCAATCGAATCTGCAACATGAACAACTCGGTTACTATAGAAGTGAAAAACCTAAAGAGTCAAGATAATTCATTCCCACGTTGAAGATGACACAAGAAGGACAAGAGTTTGAAACATTTAAGAAATCAAGACTAATGTGAATTAACTGATGGAGATGAGTGGATTGAAAACTGCTTCCACAGAAGAAGCACTGGTAGAAGTGTATTGACTAAGAAAGGGTCCAAGAGTGTTAGGTTACACACGAGCATGTAAAATAGTTTTATGTTCTTGAGCAAAGGTTGTATACTTTTTATATCGAACCTTCAAATCTCATGCTCAATTTTACCCTGGATATAGAGCATTTCAATGTAAAAATATTGCAGCAAAATTGTAACAAAATGAAAATAGAAATTTCTGAAATGAGAGACTTAACACTTTTACTTAATAGGAAGTTTTGAGGAGGATATGTCTTTAAAATCAGACCAGTACAAGGTGGCCAGTACGGAAAGTTGAGCGTTACGAAAAAACGGACATCGAGTTCGTTCTAATAATTTCTATATTGTCAACGTGAACCAAACCAACCTAATGTCATTCGATAGCTGAGATAACAAAGATTTGTCAGTGACCTTGAGTTCGCGCGCCGCAATAAGCGGGGAGGTGGCTAAGTTTTGGAGACTTTCCAGTGCTCCGCGCAAACTCCAAATCAGTATAACTTAGGACTGCAAAGCGCTATGTCGTCGAAATTAGTCTCAAACGAAAGCTAACGTCTCGATCTGTTAATTTGACATTATACAGAGGCTGCTCGGACATTTTTTGAACGATTTTAATGGACTGAAGCTCAATTTACATGAAATTTTTGTGCTTTAAATGTTCCATCTGATCCCTTATCTTTCTACACCTTAATTTCCATGATAATAATGACTTTTGTAGTATCGACAGTGGTATTTTGTCCCATTCTTGTTCCACAGTTTTCCAGTCCTTGAATGGTTTTCGGTCGACGTTTCGATAATGCCCTTTTTAAAAGTCCAAAAGCACAAAAGTCCATGGGTGATAATTCTGGAGATTTAGCAGGAATATCAGTAAAGGGTATTGACTTGATATCAGTTTCTTGTTCCATTTTTTTCCAAGAATTTAATAGTCGATTTAGATGTGTGGCTGCTTGCTTTATCCTGATGCAGCTCTACTGATTGTTGGCACTGTGAGTCAAGATATGGTATTTCTTTTTTGAATATTGGGGATAAAATAGGGTCTTGATAATATGTGGGAGTTGATTTTTACATTTTTCCCCTCTTTTTACTTTTGATTATATGCAAAACCGGCAACAATCATAAATCTCTTAGAAAAAGTTCTCACGTACACTTTGCTATAGTCCTTTGACTTGCCGGATTCTCTTTTAAAATTAAAGATCTTACCTTACAAATATTCTCAGAAATGTTTTCTTTTTGGAAGTATTTTTCCACTTTTACGCTTTTTTCCTTTCTCATTAATATTATTACTTATCGTACCTTTAGATATCGAAAAACCATGACTTTTACAGCGTTCTTGAATAATTGAATAAGCATAATTCTCTTCGGAAAGAGAGGAAACACAGCCTTCCATCCATTGCTTATTTAAAAGCGCCATTTTGAAAGTAAACAAAACTCTGAGTTAGCAGACGATAAGTTATACTTCAACTATTTAACTGCTGTGAAAATAAAATTCTTTCGTAGCATACAATTTTTTACAGCTCATCAAAATCGTTCAAAAAATGTCCGAACAGCCTCTGTAATAGTGTTGGTTGTAAAACTTTGGATCCCAGTTGAAGAAGTTCATAATGTCGGCATATACTTATCGAAAAGCAAAGCAGTACATCGATCGTAGTCTACGCGCATGAGCAACTCGTCAAATTTCGATGAACACTGAATTGACTACTGAATTTGCCTTTTACCTTACTACACCCAAATAAATATACTCTAACCAGATGTATTCCCGTAAAACCTTGTGCATCCAACCTATCCTTCACAACCTACCCGATTTTTTTTCTAAATAAAAAGGTGCGCGCTTAGACCACGAGTGCCCTCATCTGGTGTTGAAGCTCGAAAACGCAGTCGAAAACTGCGAAAGCATAATGAAATTGCGGAACTGCCTCGACTGATGGGAGTTAAGGGTCCTTAAGTACCAATTTTCGGTCCTTTCCAGACCAGGAGGAATTAAGTAAAAAATATATATAACGGTTACTTAGCAGTTGAAACGTTTTCGTAAAGAACATGGAGTGTCAGCTGTTAACACAACAGAAACGGGCTGAGGAGTAATAACTCCCATGTTTCAGGGGCGCGTTATGACGACACAGTCGGCTCAATTCGGAGGGCACTTCTTTATGCTAATTGCGGTACAAACAAAGTATAACGTTGATTTAATTTCGACTAATCATGGTGAGGTGTTAATTTTCTTTAAAGGGCTCTTCGAGTCTAGAGCTTTTAATTCTGAATCCGTTGACTAAATCTGAATTCATTCACTAAGGAATGTTTAAATTTAGTTCGAAAGCGTGATTTGTTATACATAATTCTTCTAGAATCAGTAAGAATTAGTAAACAGATATTTATGATAAAAATAAAAACGGCTCAAATAATATGAATTCGTATATAAGGAATGTTAAGATTACTGTTTGCAGGGTCGCGGTGGTCCGGATGAAATAGTAACGGATTAGCAACCAGAGGGTTGCGAGTTCGAATCCAGTCAAACACCGTCGTGTACAAAGGGGGTTGGTGAACGTTGAATCTGTCGTGGCCTCAAATGTCCTCACGTTGGCGTGGTGTGGAAGTTTGGGGAGTGGGGTGCCAGCTCAGGTGTTGCCTCGTCATCTGACCGTGGTTCAAAATTGCGTGGTGTCCTCTTATCTTTCCCTTTGGGATTGATCCCGGACCGTCACCAATAGCCCGTTGTGTTGCTCCATTGTGACGTTAATTAAAATACCTACCTACTGTTTGAAAGTGTGATTTATTACACACAAGTCTTCCAGAATCAGTAAAAGTTATTGAATTGATATTTATGATAAAAATAAATACGGCTTAAATAATTTGAATTCTTATATAAGGAAAATGTTAAAACTAGTTTGAAAGCGTGATTTATTGCATATTTCTCCAGAATCAGTAAAAATTAGAGAACTAAATTTTATGATTAAAATAAAAACAGCTAAAGTAATTTGAATTTTTAATAAATGTTAATACCATGTAGCTTTGAAAACGCGATTTCTTACACACAATTCTTTCAGGACCCCTAAAAATTATAAAAATGAACTGATATTTATGATAAAAACTTCTAAAAAAGCGTAAGTAATACTTAAATTATAACTATTCGACCTTTAAACAATTAATTTTGATCAATAAGAATAGCTCGGTGATAATATTTTCTTAGTTTAATTTGATTTTGTTATAAAAATTCGATGTAAGTTTTAACACGCCTACTAAAAGTAGTTTTACGAAATTTCTCTCATGCAGTTAGATAGCCTTGTCTATTTTATTTGTGAAGTACTACTTAGACCTTAAAATACTACACGTGTATACGGTGCAACCTTAGAATATTAAAGTATTCCAGTTAGATAATATCAATTATACTCGTATGTTGGTGAAACTTGTTTTGCACGTTAAAATTTATAGGAGAAACAAAAATAAATTATAAAACATACACCAACACGGAAATTTTACTCTAAGATGAGTATAGAGAACAAACAGATACCAACTCTGCTTTACTTGTAAAGATTAGTTAATATACTATAACAGTTAAGGAAATATTTAAAAGTTGGTTATATATGCTAAAATTTACACAAGCATATATTTCCCTTTTACATTTCATTCTATATAATGCTTGTCTGAGACTGTCAAGCTTTATATATGTAGTATTTTTATGTTGGAACTGTACTGTACGTATTCCGAACATGATGTCAGCTTGTTTTCTGAATACGATTTCAGCACGTATCCAATAGAAATTCCAAAGGACGAATTCCGAATTAATGATTAATTGGTCAAAACTTATTTCATCACACAGCGATAAAAACTGGCATTTGAATCTTGTGGGGCTCAAACGCATACATCCATTCTGCTACCTGCATTGTATCAAACCAGTTGTAACTTTCTTGAGAAATAGAATATTTCGTAGGATTCTTTCAACTAATAAATGTGGTTATACAGTCATTATGTGTGTGTTTTGAGGAAAGAGCAATACTAAACTTATCGAAAATCTCGTGATGCTCAGAGGGTTTAATAGGCATCTCAAGGTCACACGATCTTCCACCCTTCCCTTGGAATTCTTTCAACCTTTAGAAACATTTCTATCGGTCCTTTTCTTACAACATAATCCCTTAGAATAGAATCACTTCGTAGGATTCTATCGGTCTTTTTCTCAGAATAGAATCATTTTAAGGATACTATTGGTCTCCTTTCATTAGAATTGAATCGTTAGAAAAAATTCCACTAATCATTTCCTTAGAATGGATTGGTTTGGAACGATACAATTGGTCATTTTCTTATAATAGAATCATTTGGAAAGATTCTATTGTGGTGATTTTTAAAATAATACTTTGTAAATATTCCATAGCTCATTTCTTTATAACAGAATCCATTAGAAAGATTCTATTTCTCGTTTTATCAGAATAGAATCCTTTTGAAATATTTTAGCGGTCAAGAAGATTAAAACTGGTTAGAATTCAAACAGGGAATAATGCAAGTTGCAAGGGGAATTATGCGTGTTAACCCCTCAGGGGTTCAATAAACAGAACTCTCACAAACGTTTTGTGACGTATAACACCCCTACCATCACATATTCCATCTTTTTACAGAGAACTCTTCCTACCAGAGCCGCTGCTTCTGCCGACACTATGGATGAATTCTAGATACAGACCGTCATTCTCATTTTAAATGAGGGTGGTCGACTCATTCATCGTCTGGTTCAGTGCGAGCGGTGTTTGAATATCGGGATCATCTTCGAGTGATGCCGAGTAGCAAAAGAACACTTATCAGTTGATTTTTTTTGCTAGCGCTTTTCACATTAAATAGACTCCTTCCCTTACGAAATATAAGTTATGCAAAATTAAATGTTTTTATTCATTTCATATCATTAGTCACAAAATGTAAATTATAGATAGATTGAATAGAAATCAAAAACAAGTTCAAACGCAAGTATTAGATTTTGAATTCTTTAAATATAATTTTTTGGAAAATTCGTTCTTCCGGCTGTACTGGTAAAACAATCTTAGTTGTGAACCGCAATCGTAATAATACTCAATGTTATTCCTACGGAAATTTTGAATTGTTTTTGTCCCTTATACACACCTAGGACAGATGGAAAAAAGGGTTAATATATAGCCTATGTTTTTCGCAGGGTTTTGAAGAATAAGTATTCTAAATTTGGTTTGGATTGGTCAAACTGTAAGTAGTTTGTATACAGACTGTAGTTTGTAAACTGTCAAACTGTAGTTTGTATACAGAATTATTGAATATTGTATTCAATAATTGTGGATTAATTCTATTAAGTGGATTCTATAAGTGGATTAATTCTATTTAAGGTCTCTTTCATTCGAATATAATCGTTTGGAAAAATTCCACTGATCCTTTCCTTAGAGAATGGATTGGTTTGGAAATATTCCATTGGGGTCGTTTTCTTTGAAAAGAACCCATTGGAAATATTCTATTTCTTGTTTCCTCATAACAAAATCCTTTTGAAATATTTTATTGGTCAAGAAGATATTAAAACTGATTAGAAGTCATACATGGGAATACTGCAGGTTGCAAGGTGGATTACGCGTGTTAACCGCTCTGGAGGGAAATAAAGAGAATTCTCACCAACATTTTAATAAATATAATACCCTCTAACATCACATATTCCATCTCCTTTACAGAGAACCTTCCTACCAGAGCCGCTTCTTCTGCCGACACTATGGATGAATTCCAGATAGAGCCCATCATTCTCATTTTAAATGAGGATGGCTCGGCTCATTCATCATCTGGTGCAGCGCGAGCGGTGTTTGAATATCGGGGTCATCTTCGAGTGGGGAACTTCTTTTAGAGCAAGATTTATTGCCCGTCCCTCCCGTTTTCGAACCAAATTCTCCCTCCACCCCCATCTTAAAAACGAATAAGAAAGAGGAAACAAAAGGATATCCCAAAGATTTCATCCATTCGGATGCAGAAACTAAACTTTTCCTTTTCCTCCTTTCATCGCTGCGGCTTTCGGGAATGGTTTCACTTGAATGCAACTGCGGGTTTTAAAAGATACCCTCGCATCGTATTGTAGGGAGGAATTGAATATTTTATTACCTAGTTCCCGGGATTTCGAAGTTTATAGTGCACCGATAATTCATACAACGTTGCATTATCACTCGATGTATATAAAATGTGACGAGTAAGTGATGCTTTTCTCTTTTTTCTTTTGTAAATTTATGGGGAACATCTAGTTCAAAGTGTATTATTTTTTTCAAAACAAAATTGAATTTTATTTTAAATCCTTATTTCTATTTACAGTGTACAGCCTTCCTTTCAAAATGCTCTTCAGTTACGAAAAAAATTATCGGCACCAAATGCTGAAGGCAAGTTTCTGTGTCCAGATTTAATTAACGTCACACTGGAGCAACTCAACGAGCTATTGGTGACGGTCCGGGATCAATCCCAAAGGGAAAGATCCGAGGACAACGCCAGGTAATTTTGAACAACGGTCAGATGACGAGGCAACACCTGAGCTATATTCATTAAGTCATTAAGTTAATTAAGTCAATTAAGTCATGAGTTGTAATTACATGAGTTACATGAGTAAATCATTACATGAGGTAAAATCTACACTAGGAAATGTAGTGACTCTCAGAGGCTAAGTACTGAGAACAGAAAAGACTAGTGATTTTTAAATACGAATTGTTGGTAACATTTTTTACACAAATATAGTTTGCTCATTACGATCAATTGCTTTCGTAACCAACATTTAATGTAATTTTATGTATGCTGTGGGAGGGAAAGCAATACTACACACTACTCGGAAATCTCGTGACGTTCAAAGGGTTAGATAGCCATCTCAAGGTCACGCGATCTCTGATCTTCCCTTTCCGGTTACCATGATCGAATTACCCATCCAAATGCCACGCTCGTTTTTGTTACACGTATTTATATTTCCCACCCTTGACCTTCAACAAATAAATCAATAGCCTTAACAGAAGTGGGGTAGATAAGTTAATAATTTAGACAATTGAATGATCTTAGGTGCCCGATGTCACTTCCGGAACAGGGTTTGTAATCCTCGTAATAGGGTTCGTAACATTCAGATATTGATTTTTCCTACTTAGATTAACGATATTTCTTGTAGACAGTCTGTTTGCGAATTCGTTTAATTTGACCATAACTCTTTATTTTAATGCTAATAGGTTAGTTAGATGCCCTTACATTGTTCAAGCAATGCATTCATGACATGTTTATGTTAACTGATTAGCACCATCAACATACACTAAATCATTCCTGATTGCGATACAAATTACCTGATTGATACAAATTAATTCCCTCGCCATTATTTTATTATTGATGTTATATGAGATGATTTTAATCGTGCAGAATCTTATTGCAAAATCATAAAGCGTCGTACTGTGTATATTATAAGTTAAGATGAATACCATTATGAGTTTAACATTGAAACATCTATACAGGGTGAGTCTAAATTGTTTTTACAAAATAAGAGGGGTGATAGTACCCATCCAGAAGAGCAATAATTACCATGGAACATAGGGTCGCATTCCACTCCGAGAGGCAGAAAAGAGTAAAGTCGAAACGCGTCGAGCATGAACAAGTCATCGCCTCTGACGTCGTTTTGTACCTGCCTACGTAGCATATCTCCTAAGCACTTCTTGAAAGCCACATATCCCGCAGGATGGATCGGACGTGGCGGACCTGTGGCTTGGCCTCCTCGCTCAACGGACCTCAACCCACTGGACTTTTTCTTCTGGGGGCACATGAAATCTTTAGTGTACCAGACGCCTGTGGACTCGGCTGAGATCTCGTAGCGAGAATCGGTGTTGCCGCAGACAAAATTAACACAACACCAGGAATCTTCGAGAGGGTGCGCCAGTCATTCCTTCGCCGGTGTGAACTGCAACGACACGCGTGGCCGCCACTTTGAGCACTTGCTGTGAGTTTTTCTCTGATCAATCAATCAGATTGTGCAACTTTTGGTATCGTTCATTCGCTTTCCCAACACTGTTGTAAGTTCATTTTGAAATTCTAATTTTTCTCTTTTCTGCCTCTCAGAGTGGAATGCGACCCTATGTTCCATGGTAATTATGGCTCGTCTGGATGGGTACTATCACCCCTCTTATTTTGTAAAAACAATTTAGACTCACCCTGTATATAAAGAGTTTGCGTCTGTCTGTCCGTCTGTTTTCTATACAAATCGACACTTTTGTACCAATCCACAACAAATTTTGTAAACGTATTCCTAACACCCTGCAAGTAACATAGACTACATATTAACCCCCCATTCTATTTGTCTTAGATGTGCAGAGGGGACTAAAAACAATTCGAAATCCACATAGTAATAACATTGAGTAATATGATTAGGTAAGCAAATCCGATTGTTTTACCGGTATTACTCGAAAAACAATTTTTTCCAAAAAGAAACTATATTCAAGGAATTTAAATTCTAATGCGTGTAATTTATCTTTCAATTCAAATCAAAATTTTATGACTCTTATGGTTGTGTTTTAAGTTTGAATTAATATAATTTGAAAGATACAATAATACAATCTCTCGTCAAACACATTATCTATAAAACTATTATAATCATTCGTGTTATTTTACGAAATATTCATTTTGAAACATGGATTTATTCAAAATGCACTTAGACGAACATCTTGAGGTCGTATCTTGAGGTCGCGGTTGCCCGGTTGGAAGAGTAGCGGATTAGTTACCTGTTGCGAGTTCAAAACTCGATCCAACTAAAGACCGTCATGTACGTGGGGGCTGGTGCACGTAAATTCTGTCATCGCCTCAAATGTCCACACATCGGCTTGTGTGGAAGTTTGGAGAGTGCGATGCCATCTCAGATGTTGACCACGTCGTCTGACAGTGGTTCAAAACGAAGAGGTGTTGTACTCGGATTTTCCCCTTCGGAATTGATCCCGGACCGTCGATATTATCCCGTGTGTTGCTCCAGTTCGACGTTAATTAAACTACCTGTAACAGTTTGAAACGCCAAAACTCTCACACATTTCTACGTGCGATTTAATTCCACATTTTCTCTTTTGATCGCATAATTCCATCAAAATAAAGTAATGCTTGAAAAGGATCGGGTTGGTTTGTTGGGAAAAAAATCGCAGATAAAGATAGCGGTTCTTGCCAATCCATCAGGTTGAGGGATTGTTAGCTCCTAAAACGATTCAATTACGCCACGGCATCTCCAAATGCGGATGATAAATAACTCACACAGTCATTTTTCTCGATCATTCCTGGCTTCGGCTTCCTGGCCTCGGACATTAGACTCGCTGACGAAAAATGTCCCTTCACCGTTTGACATTCCAACATTCTGTTTCAAAACATGTCCTCTGTGCTTTGAAAATTGCATTAAAACCAATTTCCGTGAAAGCAGCATCGTACTAAGGATTTATATCAGTAACTGGGCATGTGTAGCCCTGTAGGGTTTCGGTTGTATAGAAAAGTTAGCTTCACAGTGGAAGTCGGACGTAATTCGCTGTTGAATTCTTTTCGGAATCGAAGAGGTTTTGTCAACCTCTTGGTTATCTTTTGATTCTACTGTCCATGTCATGAAACTGTTAAGAGTATAAAGAACAATAGAAACTTCTGTTTTCGTCTTATGTTTAATTTTTATAAAACAAAGGGAAATTTCAGATGCGTAAACGTACACATCTTCATGAAAGTATTTTTTATCCTTTGAAGTTATTGCATGATGTTAGTTCAAATGAAAAGCGAATGTTGTTATAGGTTCGGTTTGTCACTATACGGTCATTTTTTGCTACATGAAGGACTAATTAGACCAGGACCATTAAAGTGGAGTCCGAGTCATTACTAATAATCCATTCCATGACAGCCGAAAGCCGTTATACAGGGTGAATCTACGGTCATGGGACAAACTTCAGGGGTGATAGAACACAACGAAACAAACACTTTTCACCATAGAATGTAGGGTCGCTAGAGGACGCTTTCCATTTCAGCACAAACACACGGTCCGACGCAAGTTGGAAAGAGGCATGAAATATGGAAACAACGCTTTAATGTCAAATAAACATCAATAACTGCTTGACAAAACGAAATAAAACAATTAGATTTGCATCAATTAAAGATAAGTACAAGGAACAACGGGTAAGAAAGAAATGACAAAACATGAGAAACTTTTCACACGGAAATGAAACGACATGTGCAAACATCAGTCGGTAAGTACAACGCAAATGCACAATTACAGAAGCTGTTCAAATTGTCGACCACCACACCTGATGCAGGCCTCGCATCGCCGACGTAACGCTTTTATACAAGCGTTTGATTGCGCTATCTAGCGGCCAACCGCTGCACTTGCGACCCTACATTCTATGGGGAAAAGTGTTTGTGTTCTATCACCCCCTGAAGTTTGTCCCATGACCGTAGAATCATCCTGTAGATAGCAGAACTTTAATTTCAATTCGATTACTAGAAAACATGCTCTTTTGCGATAACGTACAAACTAATCTATGGAGATGGAGGCTATAGAATTCTAAACACTGGAATTACAAGCACGCATGTTGGCATA